>JAAFCE010001036.1:43952580-44007011 GCA_013389805.1 Trigoniulus corallinus | reverse complement strand
TTTGGAACATTTAGACTCCTCGCGGAAACCTTTGGAACATTTAGACTTCCCGCGGAACCCTTTGGAACAAGTGACAGAAAAACAACATTAATTGATATAGGTGTGTTAGAATTAGCAGTTGAATTTGTGGCCTAAAGTTTGAGACACCCGAAGTTCATCTTCGACAGACAAAAGTCGTTCTCGTTTCTTGTGTTTTCATTGTTAGTTCTATATTTTACTTTGCCATCGACGGAACACTTGGGCGGACCTCACGGAACCATTATGTTCCGTGGAACCCTGGTTGAAAAACACTGCGTTAGACTTTCATGCAGTTTACTTTTAAAATCAGGAAAAAAACGGTTTTTTTTGTTTGCGCTTACGTTTTCAATCTTGAATGTTTCTTTTTCAAAAAAACTAAGTTTCTAGCATTGTTGTACACTATAAAACCACAAAGTTTCCGAGTGGGATCTCAATGGGATTCAAGAACTAACTTCGTGTTATACTCACTAAGTGTCACATGCTACAAGCTTCACCTGCAAATGTTTGCTGTCGTTTATATTACCTAATCTATTCAAAATTTTCTTTTTTCTTCTAAATCTATCCTTATGATGTCCATAAAGAGTTATCATCCTTGCAATACATAGTTATTTCCCTTTCCATTAAATCCGTTTTAACCAGTGTACCCCCAAAATTGTATTTTGCAAGGCTGTAAGTTTCAGCAACTGTGGACCACCGCTTTGGCCTTAATCTTCGCCAAGATACAAGTTTTTGGTAAATAACTGAGCATTCACCTCTGAGCGATAAGTTACTGGAAGCACCCACTGAGAGGTTAGTGAAAATTGAGTAATAGTTAAGCTAATGAGCATGAGTCACACTCCCGTACGTACGGAAAGAAATCAGACAATTCCAAACCCCTATAAATAAGCTATTATACTACTTTTAACTCTTGATACCACTGAGATCCCGCTCTGAAACTTTGTGGTTTTATGGTGTATAACAGCGCTTTTCAAAGGTTTAGCCAAGGAGCACTGGTGCACCCTAGAACGTTTCCGTATGTGCCCCGTGGTATTCCAGATGTAAAAATAAATATAGTTACTCTATTATACTATTTCATTATGGATATATTGCTCTTTTTGTCAACCAGGTTTTTCGTGCAAAGAGCAGCTAATTACCAGTACGGCCAACACCATAACGTTGTAGTCACTTAACTTTGTAAAAAGGCTTGAGTTGACCACCAGCAAATATCTGTGAGGTGATGGTAGTGGAAGTGGTATTCTTGCTGTGTATATTACTTATTTCAGAAGTGTTGGAAGTTTTTTATCACATTTTTCTCCTGTAATATTTAACTTAATTACCATAAAATATTTCTCCCAAACTTCAAAAAGTTTGAGAACCACCGGTGTATAACAATGCTTAAAACATTTTTTGAAATTTTTTTTTTTTTAAAAACACTAATTTTTGAAAAACTTTTTCAAATGCATTAAAAAAATTTTCTACTAAAGACAGTCAAGCAGAACACCCAAATTAAACCTTATGAAATCCCCTTTAAAATGAGGTATAAAAAAAACTGACTTACAGAGCCTGTAGTTATTGAAAATTAAAAACGTCAGTACAAACAAAAAACCACGTTTCCCCCCCTGGTTTTTTTTTTTTTTTTTTTTTAAATAAACTGCATGAAAGTCTAACAAGATACAATTTTTCGAAAAATGTCTTAATTTTGATCATTGGGAAGAGCGATTCCTAAAAGTTTCATTAAAATCAGAGGAGGTCAATTTGAATTGGTTAATTTTTGGTTGGTTTGACACGGAAAGCCACAATATAAAGCATTTTAACAATAGGAACACCTCTTGTCTCAAGGACGTCAATGTGCAGAAATCGCACGTGCGCCCTGAAGAAATACAAGGACAGAACTTGCATAACAGCAAATATTAAATAATGGCTTACATTACACCCTTTCCGGAGCCACATTCCCGTCCACTAACTTTAGTGTATGTCTCAAGTCACTGATAAAGTACCCTTCTTAATAATCTTTGTAATTAACAGAAGCTAAATATAAACTGTAGCCCTAAATTAAGTTTAAAAATATATTAATTACTCACTCTCTGATGAAGAGGTCACGGAGGCCGATGTGGTATCCTCATTGGTGTCTTCCCATTGTGTACCGACCGCCGTTGATGTGTTTGGTAATTTGCTCTGAAATACGTTGGCATTGGGGTTCAGGCTCTGGTTTGTTGGGGTGACCTAATAATAATAAAAAAAATATTGATTTGAGTATCGAAGAAACTGCGCAGTTTTCTAACCATTATAACCAAGGAAACAACATTCTAATAAAGTTGAATAAAAGTTGTAATGACGTTTCTATCACAAATGCACACTAAATGAAATGCCTCTAACACGCCATAAATAATTTTGCAAGTGTTTCAAAGAGGTCACAAAATGGTCATTCATGACCCACTAGACAAGAGAACAACTTGCTTCATAACATCAAGAAACCTTTAGGCTTTGCAAGAAACTTTGATCACTCCTCAGATTGCCAAAGAAACCCATCTTAAGCACCAGTTCAAGGGTATTCATATAAGCGTGAAGTGTGTGCTACAGGCGAGTCCCCCAAATTACTTAAGACAGTTACACAAGTACACACTGAAAGTGTAAATCGGATCAGATTTTAATTAAAAGGATAACATCCTGTCATGCATTCCCGGGACGTTGAAAATTAGTCGCAAGGAGTGCTACAAATCACAAATACGAATGATGAACTCGTTAGTATTTGTAATTGTGAAGGGGCGTTGAAAGCGCCTAACACTGATTGGAAAAGACTATGTGCTGCAGTTGAGTGTGATTTTAATAGCACGGTGTACTAATCCCATTGCACGTTGTTGGGAGATCATTTTTTCATACAATTTAACGATTTTAATGGTTTCCTAATTGTAATTTACTAATTATACCTTTAAACTTTATTTTTACTCTCTTGAATATTTTCTGTATTTTTAATTTGATGAATTCCCCATATGTGACATCGTTAAGACCCAGACGTCTTCGTTCCTAAAGATGGCTGCCTCATGCTGATGTTTGAGCTTCATTGGGCATGCACGAGGATGTGGCCTGTTCAGTGCCTTCCGAATCGTAACTGGGGAAAGTTACGATTCTGGAGGCTTCTAACCGCTGCCAAAGTCGGGGGGTGGGGGGGTTGAATGGGAGGCACAACTACGCTCAACACACTCGTATTTGTAGTCGGGACGCCCTATTCTTAATTTATTTCAACGTCCCTATTATACACAGCATTTACACGGGGTAAACAGGGTATGGCAGGGATTGCCATTCGTACAAAAATCAGAAAAAGGGGTGACCAAAATTAAAGATAGAATCCTTTTTTGTTGTTGTTTGTTGGTGTTTTAGGGCCCTTCAACTACAAACGTCATTAGAGCCCCGTCCACAGCATAGTTCTTATGCAGAGACTGCACAGACACTACACCAATGCGACGATTTTTGGATATTGGCAGTACCCAGTCATCAGGCGAGAACTGGGGGGTCCAACGCAATGCACTGCTCCCCAAATAAAATCCTACTGCAATCATTTTATTTAACCTCTTACTGACACAAGAACAGTGGGCACGAATGTACTTCTCAACAACCCATATGGAAAACAAAATTTCATAATACAGTACGGTACCTACATGTGGTCAGTGGGGTTAAAGTTTAGAGATTTCTTGAGTGTCAGATAATGCACAGATATATTTAACATCCAACGCCGCAAATTGAGAGACGACTTAAAAATAAAACACCAATATGGTACTTTGTCTACTACAATCTACTGCTCATCAACTGAGGAACATGAGTCGTTCAGAGTACACACTAATAAGACAAAACTCTTATGAATATCAAATAATAATATGCTGACCACACTTAATGATTTTCATACCTGGCTATCCATAGATCAATCTTCCAACGTAAAGTATTAATAGATTTATTCACCTTACTGGTGAAGCAGCAACGAACACCTACCTACCTAGGTCCACACATGATTCTCAGTCGAACTGGCAGGCGAGCCAACGTTTAACCCATTAACGACAATTTACCATATGGTAGCACAACAAGTCAATGGAGAAGGTTGAAACTCCAATACACAATGAACTTCAGCTCCAAATTCGCCTAACCACTTATACCAGCAGCATTTTATAATGATTTGCGATTCAAAAGTTTCTTACCTTTCTTATAACGAAAGAGCGGGGGCTATAAGCGCCGCAAACATATGTAGCTTTCGCATCCAAATAACGAGAAAGGGAATTAAAGCTCGCCGTAGTATTGACTTGCAAATGAGACGGGTGAAACGATTAGTGCAGTAGTAGTACAGCATTCAACAAATTAAGATTGCGTATATACATGATTAAACAATAAATACATTACATGGACTGGACTAAAAGACAGGAGATTCAAGAAGCCACAAGCAACAGAGAAATTGATGATTGCCAGTCAACCAACCAATCGACACAGTCCGAAAGAGAAAACACAAAACGATTCCGACGACGAGTACAAGAGAGAAAAGAAATAGTCTGAAAAAGACGAGGAGCACAAGCTAACGACGACAAGCAGGCAGCCAGTCCCGTTTGGCAACACAACAGAAAGCCCGAGCAGTAACAGAGCAGTGTTGACGTTGGTGTCGGCAGTGGTAGTGGGAGTGAAAGTCAATCTACTGCTGCTGGCTCCACTAAGCTGATTCGAGGAAAGGAGAGAGGGATGGGAAGGTTCTGCAAAGTCAAAATAAAATGATAATAAACACGACGGAAAACAGCACACGTGTCACTCACTTCCACTGGTGGCATTATCATAAAGGCCCTAAACACACAACATGGAAACCTTGTCAATTCCATCATCAACAGATGGTACAGGCGTTTCAGCTCTTAAACATCCTCCTTCTTCTTGCAAACATGGCCCACGCCAAAAAAAAAAATGTATTGCCAAATAACCACAAATTAAATAAATATTAATCACAATTGTTACATCAAACAGGAATTGAATCGTCGCTTCTCACTTAAAAAAGCAACACTGTACAGAAGTAGGACACACGAGCCAAAGCCATGTCACCAACATCCGAAAAGAAAGGTAGGCAATTGACTACTTCCGTTCTTTCCCAGAGAATCAAGAAAAGACCGTAGAGCATTCTTTCCACCGGTGGATCTCGCTAATGGATCATCACGCGTTGTCCAAATCATTAACCCCGCTTCAACGATCTTACAAGAACTTTCCGCTTACTTCGTGCCTCCCAATTTCTGTAATACTGACTAGGCGGATGGCTGTCTTTCCCGAAGTTATTAAACAAGGAAATATTAAGCAAAATTCTATGCATGTTAGGCAAGACAACAACATCAATTTTTCAGCTGTCATCAACAATTCAATGCTTTATCCCTCTGTTTTGCATATCATGGCCTCATCTTTATCTGTTGGTTTCCCACCCAGGGTTACCGCATCCTGCTGTAGGCTGGGAATGGGGTTTTTTTTTTTAAAAAAAAAAAACAAGCAATGCGCAATACCCGAAATGCACGTTGGATTTACTGATTTAATGATTGATTATTGGCGTTTTAGGCCCCTTCAACTACAAGGTCATTAGAGACCCGTCGACAGCATAGTTCTAATGCAGACTGCACAGACACTACACAAATGCGACGATTTTTGGGTACTAGCGGTACCCAGTTTTCCCAGGTTTGTTGGCGTTTAAGGTCCCGTCAACTACAAGGTCATTAGAGACCCGTCCACTGCATAGTTCTAGCGCATAGTCTGCACAGACACTACACTAATGCGACGATTATTGGGTATTAGCAGTACCCAGCTTTCCCGAGCGACCACCCATGTCAGTACTAACTGGGCTTGCGTTGCTTAACTTCAGTGATCAGACGAGAACTGGTGTGTCCAACGCAATTTGCCGATCTACTGATTCAAGGAACCATCCACCCGAGTTGAGTCAAGTTGCTATTGACAGCCGAGTGACAAATTCAATTAGGTTAACCCAGACTGGTGGCACGAGAGGTGGCTACATTCCCATTTCGGCTATTTGCAATCTATTTACGTGGCTTTGGAACGTACTATGTAAGAATAAATCATAGATATGTAATTGTTACAGACATTACGATTACTTATCAAACTCTCGTTAACTAATATGGAAGAGGATGGGCCACTTTCGAGAAATTTTCCTTTTTTCAGATCCTGTTTCGGAATCTGAATGCATTCTAATATGGAGTCTCGGTTATGAATTTCGACAAGTAACTACGCTTGTTATAATCCATCTTTCAGATTCTTTAAACAAAAGACGCGTACGCGTAAATGACAAAAAAGTGTCCACCTGCAAGAATAACAGGTACGATGCTAACGCTTCTGAGGGAACAAAAAGAGACTACCCCCGTGCAGTGCGTATCCGTGATTACGTTAGACAGGAAAGAACTCCAAATTATTTTATAGTACCAAACATATGCCACACAGCTATCTTGCTATAAAACTAATAAATAGTCTTCATTTATTTCCCCAACCTGAGTGCCAGACATTGCACATAACACCTGTTGATATTCACTTCCTCTTTACACGTCCATTTATCCCACTTGCCTATTATTAGGTAAACCTAACTAGGATCTGCAACAAAAAGGACTCCATTGCCCTGATACTTCTTCACAGGCATCCCGTTACAAAAGTAATTTTACGATTCTGGATGAATATTAAACGTCTATTTATCTTGGAACCTTTATTCCATTTGATCCCGGTTCAGAGGTTCGTGAGGGAGCGGCGAATTGCGTTGGACACCAGTTCTCGTCTGATCACTAAAGTTAAGCAGCGCAACCCCAGCTAGTACTGACATGAGTGGCCGCTTGGGAAAACTGGGTACTGCTAAGACCCAAAAAATCGTCTGTGCAGTCATAAGAACTATGCTGTGGACGGGGCTCTAATGACCTTATAGTTGAAGGGTCCTAAAACACCAACAAACAGAGGTCGTGCACCCACCAACGGTATCATTATCACATAGAAAGAGACGGCTAGGGGAGGGTGGGCCTAAGGACGCAACGTAAGTTCAAGTAACAAGAGCACTGTCAATTTATGTACTTTAGATAGCATTACTATTTAAGATCACTATTTCACTTAACCCCGCATTATAAGGTTGTGACGGCTTCTCAATAAAATTTCAGTTTCAATTTGGGTATCCAGTACAACAAGACACCCCCTATTTATTTTCGTTACTTTAGCGAATTGTGGACGCCCTACAATGGTAGACTCTTAAAAGCAGCCGGCAAAACAATTTAATTTATTTATTATACTCGTTCACTAAAACACATCAGGGGAAAAATAAAAAATATATAGTATATGGCTAAAGTTTCGCTGAAATGTGCTACATCGAGAACTAATGTAAGTTCTGGACCCGGTATATCGCATTACGATTTCTGGGATCGTAATACACAAAGCAGTAATTTTAGATCAGACTTTTTCTGGGTTGCAACCAAAGGGTTTCTTCCGACCATCACAAAGACCGGCAGGAAACTAGCCTGTTCCTCATTATACTTCCCCCGTACGCAACTAGGTATCAATGAAATCCGTAAAATGATTACCGATTAGTTATTAGATACAGCTTAACATTCCACTTCACTAATCCTACAAATACAACTAGTGATTTAAAATATGAGCTACCTATGATGTGGAACAATGTTTGCAAATGGGACATGTTCCAAGGACATCACTAGCGTAGAACAAAGCTTA
Source organism: Trigoniulus corallinus (assembly GCA_013389805.1). Lineage (NCBI taxonomy): Eukaryota > Metazoa > Arthropoda > Diplopoda > Spirobolida > Trigoniulidae > Trigoniulus > Trigoniulus corallinus. The sequence goes on along the minus strand of JAAFCE010001036.1, from coordinate 43,999,301 downwards.
TTCACACTAAAGCCTCCGCAACAATTTTCGGTCAAATTAAAAGAAGAAAATGCGACAGCGATTTTCAATATCCAAATTTATACTACAGACTATATTAGACTTTTTAATTGCATACTATAATCTCAATCCTGAACGACTTAAATAAAACCTAGCTGGGTACACCTGAACTTTTAAGCTTGATGTGGCCTTCAATATTAGAAATTAAGGGAGCCCCACTTCACCAAACGAAGTAGACCACTTGACTCGACCCTAAAGAGTTTAAGATAACGATTCTCAACCTTATTTTCGTCACCGTACACTTTTAATAATTTAAAAATTTGGCGGCACACTAACAACGACACATTTCGGGGCACACAAACGCCAAAGAAAAAGTATGATATATAAAACTCGCTTCGGTGGCACAGTGGGTAGAACGCTCGGTAACTGCGTCAGTATTTTTGGTTCGATACTGGACCGAGGTGGGCTGGCTTTTTTTCGGCGACAGAGGAGACCTGAATGCGCCTCCTTTTGGATGAGAAGTAAAACTGAGGTCCCGTGTGGTGTACGATGCCATCTACAAAGAACCCTCGCTATTATGGAACGGGGTAGCAGTGTTTTTCAACCAGGGTTCAGCGGAACAGAAGGGTTCCGTGAGGTCCGCCCAAGGGTTCCGCCAATGGCAAGGTAAAATATAAAAATAATTAAAACACAAGAAACGAGAACGACTTTTGTCTGTGGAAGAAGAACTTCGGGTGTCTCCCTCAAACATTAGGCCACGAATTCAACTGCTTATGCTAACACACACATCAATTAATGTTTTTTCTGTCCCTGTACGGGATTCCGCGAAAGGTCTAAATATTCCAAAGAGTTCCGCGAGAAGTCTAAATGCTCCAAAGGGTTCCGTTCAAATAAAAAGGTTGAAAAACACTGGGGTAGAGGAAGCAAAGTTTCCTGGTGTAGGAGCTCGCCCCTGGATTCGGTGGAATGTCCCAACGAACAGTAGAAAAACGACAAATAGCATAGGGATTGCAGCTTTCGTCGACAACCGGCTGTGGGAAAACATTGTCCAATATATCGCCCTTGTGTCCACTCAGAGGGACAAGATGGGTACCAGACCCTGTCATAGGCAGGAAGAGGGTTAGAAGTTACTTGTAACCTAGCCCTATTCGCACATTAAACGTCACTGATGTATGGGTATTCGCAGTGGCGTCACATTTCATGAATTTCGCGGCACAGTGGTTGAGTATATTTTTACCTAAAAACATCCAAACTATACAACACTGGTATGCACATAGCCGGTACCAACCTCTACAGTAGGATAGGAGTGTGACACACTTAAAGGTATAGTCTACCCCAGGAGAGCTTCCACCCCTTCCGGTGGCGTCCAAAAGTGGATCGCGAAACTGGAGGGGGGGGGCGAGTGAAAAGTGCGAGAAACACTGGTTTAATAATAGGGATCGGCAACCTTATTCTGCAGACGATCACCGTTGCGGCTTGTGAGTTCTAATAATCTAATCCTTGCTATTCCCAAACAGATCCCCGTCCAACCCACTCCACAGTCTCACTCCGTATACTACCTGTGGATGGGGTGGCCAACACGAGGCCTGCGGGTAGCATGCGGCCCGTTGGGAGTCACGTTGCGGTCCGCGGAGATAGGTCAAATGAACATAGAATTATTGTACATATCACCAAAACAACATTACGAGTCGGTATCAACCAGGCACACGTTTGACCACGATCTCATGCTGGGTAGCGACGATGTGGGCGAAGTTGTAGCACGCTTGCTTATTTACTTTAATTCGAAAAAAAAAGAATTTAGGCGCATGGCCCGCAGGAAATATTTCTTAAATTTCGCCCGCCTGCTGAAAAGGCTGGCCACCCCTGACCTATAGCCTGCATCCTTGTGACAGAGCTTACCGGTTCCTCCTCCATCTCATACTTATACCACCCACAGTAATGTTTCGCATTCCAAAACTACCCCTAAAACACCGACACACAATCCACTCGCCCTGTCCAACACTGATGCACAAAGCGTAATTGGTCTAATCCTACTATGAGCCTTGAGGAGCATCCAATATAATTACTGTCAGGACTATGGGTGAAGGTCGTCGACCCTGGTCTATACTCTAATTGTAATGCATCTTTGCATTTAACATGACGTTACTGCAGCAATAATTTGATGAAAAAATACTTTCTTATATGATACAACACTTTCGATGGCAGTATGGCAAAACATGCAAAAACCAATTATATGAAAAAGCATAGTAAAACTGAGGTTAGGCAGCAGGAATGGCAAACTGCAGGCCCTCGACCTGCATTCTTGCGCCCCGAATCTCAAGAGTTTTGTATCAGGTCACATGCAACATTGATGTACACGATGGAATCCGCGATTACTATCCCGGAAGACTTGCGAATAGAACCACAGGAAACGTCATTTCTTTGCCTTGGAGAAGGCCAGTGAGCTAACTAAATGTAAGCTGAACAACTCCAAGGAAGATCCACAAACTGTCCGAACCATTATTAGAGCTAAACAACTTACATAAGAGAATTATTTTCATAAAAATCGCTCTTAGTGTAATACTGTAGACAAATTCAAAAACGTAGTTTAACTGGAGGGTAGAACATTCCAATTCAGGCATTACTATATTGAAACTGGGTCAATGGGGACAACCAACACCTCAAGCTTTAAAACCTCCAATTCTGGAAATTAACGGGCCGAAGAGGGTCAACGCCGCCATCCCTCCACATAATCAACAACTCGTGAGGGAAGACAATGTATTGTTTCCAATATGCTTTAACATTCATCATATCCTTGCCATGCTATGTAAAAGCAACTACTATACAGTACTAACTTTTCGCCGCCTACGACACAGTCGGGTACCCATCGCTGTCCCTCTGAAATGGACAAAGATGCACACAGAAGCACGCAGCTGGCTGCCGGCCATGGCTGCAACCAGCTTGACTACTTATCTTCGACAAACTATTCCGTCGGAGCACTCTACCGACACCAGGAAGCACTAAGCGTCCCTCTCGCCCGGAAGAAGCCAACCCACATCGATCCAGTATCGAACCTGGAACCATTAACGCAATATCAAACATCAAACAGAGCATTGCATTCCTACAGAAAAAAAGCAGAAATTACGACCAGCTTTGCCTTCACACGGACCATCATGAATAACGACAATTTTAACGGGTCCACACAACACTTTACAAATCCCTGGCATAGTTTTACACGAACTTTAACGTCAGCAAGGTAATGCGCAATATTACGGTTCATGCAAAAAATTTGAGCAAGTGGGAGGTAACATCTTGATCTGTCAATCGCTCAAAATGCACCCATTACAATGAGATATTGCATCATAACAATCATACCGATTCCACCAGAGACGAGTATTTATGTTTCATAGATGGGCCGATACCACATACCCCACAGTGATTAGGCTATATGTATATTCCTCATCAAGAAAAATACCGACGTCGCGACGGTTAGGAGCGAACTCGCGCACTTTGAGCTGGAAGTTAAGGCGCATACACACTACTCCGACGTGACGAGTTAACCCGCCACAACACGTCATTAAAAAATCCTACTCTGATTTTGAATAGCAATGTGCCCATTGCTCTAATGAGTTAGGATGACGTAATTTGAACATTATTTACATCATGGATGACGAAATAATTGAACATGTGCACAACTACGAAGTTTCGTATAGTCCTTCTCTTAAGGAATATAGAAATGCTTACACACGTTGAGAAGCTTGGGAGCAGATTAACGAAGAAGTTGGAATATCAAGTAATCAATTTGTATTTATTTCTGTATCAAATCCACTTGAGTAAATCATTAAAATACATTACTGTTGTATACCTTTTGTGTATAATTTCCAATTGTCATGGACAATGTACAGCCTCCCTTACTAACGTAGCGTCACGATTCTTCTGGTAGAATCAAAACCTTAAGGCTTCACCTCTTTGAAAACCTAAGTTGAAAAGCACTAGGCACATTAGAATATCGAAGCATATGTAGCAGACACTCTGATGTAAATATTTGTGATGTGAAAGCACATCAGAGCAATGTATAGTAACACAGCAGTGGTGGCGAACCTTTTTTGAAGACTGGCCATAACACAAAAAAAAAAACAACATAAAAGTTGTCCGCGGGTCAGGTGCACTATTTCATTTAATGAATAAAAATAATTATTAATAATGAATAAAGTTTATTCAAGTAGCAAATGGAGAACATCGCCATCATACCATTACCCGGCCTGTGGGTGGGTTGGGTCTACAGGTTCTAGCCCTCCACTCCTGCCTACCTCCCACCAGGTTTCCGTCCACCCGACACACTACCATATCCTTACAGGCAACCTGCTCTCACGTCTGCTTTGGTAAAGCAACAAATAGAGAACAAACCTTAAAATAACACTGAAAACAAAGCATTCATTTTATATAATACCTCAGGGTGAAATGTGCTGTTGTTTGTGAGACGATAAGTTAGTTGTGATTCACACTTGGGTCACTTAAAATTGCACGTTGGTAAATTTCCTATGTCTATGTTACACTAACGGGTTTGTGAGCAGGCCAAGGAGCCATAACAGGCCGAACCCTTAGGAGGCTGCTCGCGGGAGAGGAGGAAGTAGGTGTTGGGCTGTAGGAGGGGGAAATTTGTAGCACCCAACGTTCTCTACCAACCACCCTTGTTGGCACTAACGTGGGCTCGCATTGCTTAACTTCAGCGATCTCACGAGAACTGGTGTGTCCAACGCAACTGGGCGCACGTTGTTGGGTCACACGTTCGGCACCACTGGTATGCCGTGTGATTGTGCTATCTGATGTCTTAACGTCACGTCAGAGTAGTGTGTGGGCACCTTTGGTGCTTAAGATAACTTATCCAACGCCAAAAACAGGCGGTTTAAATAAGCATCGTTTAAGTTCTCTGAATATTCAGGAAATACCTACAATGGCTAGCGTATTTTTCTACGAAACCACATCCTGGACATTAACTTCAAGGAGATCGAAGCTTCCGGCTAATGTTACGCAACCTCGACTGTTAATTTTTTAAAGAAATTAACGCCGGTAGCTTTGAAATGCTTGTCAAATTGATGGACGATATTCATTCACCTTATTTGTCGATCATTTCCAAATTTAAAACTTTGCCCTAGTCTTTTACAGCAGTCAGTGAGAGACACACACAACCTATCGAAAAAATTCAAGAACGATGATGGGTATTTTTATCAGCAGGTATATACCGTACGACAGTTACGTATACTACAACGTCTTCATAAATTATATGCTGAACTTCCACCAAAATTTACCTGCATTGATAAGAAAATGTATTTGCATGTTTTAATTAGAGAAATTAACAAGGTTAATTGATTTCGCGCCATCACTTCAGTTTCACGAAGCCATTCAAATCAACCGTGACATTCGAGGAAATTTCTGCTTCGGCAGAGCCGGAAAATAACACGAAAGCTAGCAAAATAATTCAACAATAACAATAAAGTCATTTGGTTACGCGAAAGACGCAATACTTTTCAAAACATCATAAATCACTCACCAATAACGTCTCTTGAAGAGGTATTCTCACACAAATGATAAATGGATATCCCAACATGAGAAGAAAAATTCGTCCCGTATTATCACTACAGATGTTCGTAAGTTGAGCTAACTACTCGTGGAGGTGATTTCTTCGACACTAACTTTCGTACAATTTCGGAAAGCCGACGGACACTTCCAAATATGATTTTCACTTCGCTATGAAGACTAATGACTAGTTGGATTTTAGAAATCACTTCAGTATGGACAGGCTAGGGGAGATAGTGAGCAACGACAACCGCTACGTGGCGCTTAAGGCAAAGAAGTTAAATTCTTTCGATGATTCTCAATCTCGCAATACCCAATTCCACATTTGTAAGGCGGAAGAACTAGAAAACTCATCGCAATCACTACGTTCCACGTTACCGTTATATTATAAACCGAATTTTAAAAATCCGCTAACTTTGTTAACATCACAACCATTATGGTAAGCTATTGAGTAATTGACGGCGCACTCACGTGATCACCCAGCCTGCGATGTCCTAATTTACGTTCGAAAGTTATGCGTCGAAAGTTAAACGTTCCCAAGAATGACTACAGTACTTCAAACCTGCAAAGTCATGCAACGCAATGATCGCCTCGTATTTTTTAACCCCTCTTCCTCCCCTCCATCCTTAGTAGTTTTTTTTTTTAACTTATAACAAATATTTTTAAAGTACCAACAACAACTAGGCACACACACACGATATGCACCTGAAAGTTACAGAAACAAAGCTTCTACCTCCTTTAAAACGCCTCAATGAGCATCATTTGCCAACGCCAATACTAGAGTATGAAAAATCCCTCGCCCCATTACAGCTGCATTATTACATACTGTATCATGTACATGGTTTCTGTTAAACACCAGCACTTATCGGATCACCGCCGAATAGGGTCATTTTCTGATGTCAAGCATCCCTTGGTGGTAATCAACAATGTGGTTTTACGAGATCAGATCACAAACGCAAACAAAACGACAGGTGGTAGTAAGAAAAGCAGTCTATGGTTTCTAAATGAAATAACCTGTCTATATCGATAAATACTATCAAAGAAACAAGCTACGTCGTACCAAATCTAAAAATGTGACTAGTGAAATGGCGTCGTTCGAATTTCCACCAGTCGACATTCCACTTGACTGAGACTCTGTCTTGCCGGCTACCACCCACGACAGTACCACACAACCTTGTCACTGTACTGCACATATACTGTATATGCCCTCTGATATAACCAGTATTCCCTAGTTTCAGGTACTATTCTCGTGTCATCCTTTATCTTTTACTACAATCATTATTAAGTCCTCTATTAGAGTACAAATAGTGAGCCTGGGTTCCCAAATTGGCGTGCTTTGGGAGTGACGGCACTAAAGTATTTCCAATCTACCTGCAATGCAGATCTGATACACGTCTTTTTTCTCATAACGCGGACCGACCATCATTATTACCATCGTTCAGTTTTCGTGTTGACCGCAAGCCTGAATTGAATCAGAAGTTCAAGCGCCTTATCGGCATTTAGAAAACACACTTAAATGAAAGAACTCTACCAAGAAAACTACAAAAAAAGAGGAATATGTAAACCGATGAATATATAAGACAACCTCCAGTCCACTTGTAATACTTTATGGTGTGCGATAGCAAGTGAGGGGCATTTGTTATTCTTCACACATGACTTCCACATTTGAGAATAGCCTGCCACTTTCATCCCCACTTCATAAAATAATAGCGACAAAAACTAGACTGAAGGGTTTAATAAATCTGCAAATCAAACAAGATAGATGCCTACTAGAAAAGGTTGTATCATAAAAACTTCAACTTATGGTTTAATATAACAAACACTTACAGAAAACTACAACAAACAACAGAATAAAATATATAAAAAAAGCTCATAATAATTTGACGCTATATTATTGCCTTTATTTTCAGAACAAACGTTTCAAGACTCCAGATGATCTGCTTAGGAAGTCAGTCAAAATGGCTATTTTGGATAATCATCTAGTCCTTTATTTTCACCAAGTAGCATGTAAGAATTTTCCAGGTAATATTTTAAAGCTGGTAAGTCTACCATGATGTTTAAATAAAATGATCTAAGTACAGTCAAGGTGGCATAATAACTCGGTTCAAGAGCACAAGGGATTCCCTCTAATGGGGCAACAAGAATCAGTACAGCCAAATTCAATCGCCTCGCGACGCAACGTCCCCAAACCCACGTGGATGAAGTGACAGTGGTATTTTACAACATGCAACAGGAATGACATCAAGTTGAACCCCCGGATCAACGTTATATAGAGTTCTGAATGCATCTTGGCCTTAGATTAAAACTGTAAAACTGATAAACAAGGCAGTACGAAGCTGAATATCAAGATCCGAACGAATTCCTGAACAAGTGAATATCTATTCTCCACTCCGACACTTAGTTTTGCTACCTAGATCTTCAAAATACAGCATTTCAATACTTGCATCTCATTGAGTCCACGCTTCAAAGTCAAACTTACAGGTATATAAACTAGGGAATTCAACAACGGCTTAACATATTAAAGACATTGGACATGGTGTTTATTTATCGATTACAGGACAATAACGGCGTTACACCAGCGGATTTAGAAGTATAAACATTGAATTACTAACAATTGCGTCACCAGTCCAGTGATATGGTCCGACTGGACGAAAAATAAGGCAAACATAAGAAATAGGTCAAAAGGTAAACAAACGATCATCCCGTTGCTTTTTTTTAATTAAAAGTTGTTCAGTAGATAGAACTCACGTCTACTACCAAATTTTGGACTTGTCATCAGTATTTCAATAGCATGATGAAAAACTGTAAATAATTTACAACGAATTCATTTACAGAACTATTAACACATTCCCTTATAAATATTGGTCGTTCCGCAGCCTTTTTGCTTTGTTGGTGTTTTAGGGCCCTTCAACTACAATGGTCATTACAGCCCTCTCCACTGAGTAGTTCTACTGCAGAGTCTGCACAGGCACTGCTACGACGATTTAGGGTATTATCAGTACCCAGTGTCCTCAAGAGGTCACCCATGCTAGTACTATCTGGGATTGCGTTACTTAACTTCAGGGATCAGACAAAAACTATACTGCTCGCCACGAAAGATGACACATGGGAGGTAGAAGGTAGGAAAGTTCACTACAAAAATTTGGGGTTTTGAAAAAGGTCAAATGGCAGGCTTTATTCAGTAATGGCAAGTACAACTTCAATGTTTTCCCTATCTTTTGAAGAGGACTCATCCTTTGCCTCCCACCAATGTGTCAACTTTCGTGGCGAGCACTATAGTGTGTCCAAAGCAATATAGCCGCTCCACCCTTCCGCGGTGACGAGGGAAGATCTTAATGTTGCTTTGGTGACAATCAACTAAAAGCTTTGTCGCACTGGATTAACCTCTGTTAGCGTTTTGGGATGAACATGTAATGGGCATCACTGCACGATAGTAAGATTATAACAACCAATTGATAGTCACATTTAAAAAACAATATCAACCGTATCTGGTCCATCCTAGTTTTCCTACATTTTATCTTGTTTTCTACCTGTCTAAGATATCCAGCAGGAAATGTCTAGCTATTATCCGAATATGTGATAGGTGCAGAAATATGAAAACGAAAGTTATGACATTCTTCCTTAACAAGACTTGTAAGGTCCTGACAAGTTGACGACGTCCGTCTTTAGTGTCTGCCATATAATCCACCTATATATAATTCTTCAACACAAGCTACTTAGCACTCCGGCAGATCTGTTAACCTTTTGAAGACTGCTTCAATGGAAGTACAGGAGACCCTCGTGACAAGGAGCGGATAATGCGAAAGAACAGATAATGGGGGTTCATATTAGGGCGCATTTAAATAAGTAATACAGTATATAAATGGTTGTCAAATTTAAAATGGCGTAAATCGATTAGGGACAAAGGGGGCGCGTCCCCCCAGAATTATGCTCATGGAGCCCACTCATAGATGGTTCCTTCCCCTCAGAAATTTTGAAGATTGGCCTCTATACAAATGAGTGTATGTACATATTATTTTATTGGAAATTACATCTCCATTTTACTTGTGCGTTCTGTAATTCATTTACCCAGGGCCATCTTTTTGTCATAATAAAGCTACCATAAACTTGCAAAATCGACGATTTGACCAGACTTCATAATTTTCATCACAGTCAGGTTTTTGATGAACCGAGACGATAATAAAGTTGATGATGACCATTCTCATTTTGCACTTCACTGCCACAATGAAGAGGACAGAAAATAAGCTCTCAATTATGGATGCAAAAAAGTTAGACAACTTGGCCAAAATAAGACCAAAGAAATGTGGTGACACTCAAGTCTACTATACACCACGACGTTGAGTCACAAAGTAGGGTAAATGGGTAAGCTCGTGTTATGTGTCATCGTGTTTTGAACAGACACCCCTGGGATAGGACAATTCTGGAATTTCGGGTGTTAAAAGGAATAATGTAGCACGAGTATATGTGATTGTTATCAAAAGTATAAAAGTATGTAACCAAATAAAATCAAGCAGCTGCACTTTCCACTCTAGTCAGATGCATCGTTTTATCCGCGCATTTCCCCGTTCGGATAAACTGACAAAAATGATTAATAGACTGCAAAGATAAGTGCTTGTGACACCGTTAGGGAGCATCTCTCTCTCTCTCGATACGAGTTCACGTCAAATTTAAAATATGCTATTAGTAAATAGGAAAAAATAAGGTATAACCCCTGACCGATGCATTACAGATCTCTCGTTATTTCAGGCCTGCTCTGTCCAGTATATTTTCAGCCAGTTATATTTCGATTTCTTTACTAAAAACAATAGTTGCACAAACGGTATAGTCTACCTAATGATGACTATATAATGATCACGCAATAATTATTCACGACACCAGGTGCGCGTGTGTTGTCACGGAGCTTCATATAACATTACTTTCACAATACTTCCCTTCAATACTAATAGTCTCATAGTTTGAAAAAACTTCCGAATCACAATGGTCATTTATCATAACATCAATAGGATGAATAGAGCCTACGATTATTACTACTACTGTAATGATCCTGAACTACACAACGTTGTGTCACACATGTCTCCATCACTACTGTATACTTTGGATGACTTCTAGTTCCATCTTATTTACTTAAATGTGTATTTTTCTTAGGCACACTCTTAAGATGATTCAACCAATACCAATGTGTGTTAATTTCTCCCAGCGTCAATACCAATAAATACCTTTCCCCAACAAATATGAGTATGAAGCTCCTGACAAGTCGCAACGGCAATGTGGAGATTGCGAACGTTGGATCACCAAGATGTCAAAGATCATTCAACGCTTCATTGCGTGGTCTCACGTTAGACTATAATAACCAACTACCTCGTATTTCTTACCGTCGTTGATACCTTAGTGAAAATTTTAAATTCTTGATCCCTTTAGTCCATACGCATCAGAAGGGTGACGATTGCGTTAACTCATAAAATTGGTGTCCTACGTGATGGATAAATTTCAAATACTTCATGACTTGGTTCTATCAAAGCTTACAATTTTTAAATATCATTAAACATTATTAAAACTTCATTAACTTATTTAAGATCATAGAACAGATGCTTGGATGAAAATTGGGAATATCCTTCAGGAGATTCATCTCAAACCTGTCTGACAATAGCTATTAGAATCGCATTCAATCTTATCGTTAAAAATATATTAATGACTACACGTCACATTTTCAAAAGGCACTTCCGGGACAACCACACCACATGATGATGGAAATTGGTTTATCATTAATACAGTAATTCTAGGTTGACAACAAATAATAAAGGTGGCCAGTTTAAATGTAGTTTATCAGCAAAACCAGACATATATGGTGGTGCAACCTGGTGGCAAAACTAGCACCTCTACTCAAAATGGGTTAGGGTTGGTTCTTCACACTACACAGGCTGGAAAATAGATGGTAAAGTGTGTTTCAAAGACAAGTATTCACACTAACTGCTAACAGTTAGTGATTACAATCCACTATTCAACCTTAGTTGATCCGGTAACGGTGGATCGGCCGTTTCACTATGATTCAACCTAAAATGACCATTTATACCAATTCTCTTCAGGTACCGTAAAATAATCTTGTCTGGCCGACAATAAAAGTGTGTAGGGTATACCGTGTGTAGTACGTAGGGTGATTGCATTTGCCCAACACAGATGACAGCTGTTGAGGAAAAACTGTAAACGACTGCCATAAGACTACACAATAATCCTGTCAATCATTTGAATCATACAGCCCAACATGATATATATACTAAAAACCTATTGTGGAGGTAGATTATACTATTACTTTACTACCAGATGAACTGCTATTCTCTTCTCTTAACGACCGTATTCACCCATATGAAATGAACAGCCTTCGTTCAAAACAAAATAATCAATATTAATATACCACTCTGGGAAAATTAGCGCCAAATGATTTGATAACAATTTACATTTTTCTAACCGTTTCAAACATTACGATACAAGAACCAGTATTCAAATTTCGAAATAACCTAAGTAATTACATTAAAAACATGACTTACTATTATATTAAAATCCAGCTCAGCTCCCCCAGTGGTGCCCTGGTCCGTGGTCATGGAAAGCGGATTTGGGCAACACGGAGCCACAAGCGGCGACAAGCAACTGAAAGTTTAAAAATAATTTACCATTAAAAGGCAATTTTCTATACGCAAATTGTGATTAATGTTTCTTGAAGCGGAACATCCACGTTTCTTGATTTTTTGTTAAGGACGAAAATGCAACACCGACGACTTCATAAACCAAAAAAAAATCTCGTTCGATTTCCTTCTGCTAAAATAATTATGCCATTTGTCACATAATTTTAACTACTTAACATTTCGGCCATAAGGAACAAATTTCTTGAGAGGGCGACCAAAAGAATAAGTAAAAAATACGGTAATTGCGCGGTGTGCAAGGCGGTGGCAACAAATTAAAAGCAAAGAAGCCACTATAGATTAGGGCAATATCATAAGGGGAATAACACGCAACGATATGGTCCTAAATAATATATGGTTATTTTGAGATGGATGATTTCGATGAGGTTTATCGTGAACAACTAACACGTGATGTCATGGATAAGCAGCGGACGGTACTAACGTCCCGATTCAACGGCAAAGCACGCGAAGCGGCCATTTCTAGGAACACTTACATTATAGTTTGTAGTCAATATTAAGAGTTGAATCTTTAGAGATATATCCTTTTCATATACTGGACGAAAACACTCTCAGAAAAACAGGCAGCATCAACACAACTCCCTAGACTCCTTAATAATTTTAGAATTAGAGAACGTATGCAACCGACAAAGACTACCACATGAGAAAACTTAAGGAACCGGACACGCCAACGCCCTCTACCAGACGGGAAAGGTCCGGCTTTCTTCCCTCACGAGCGAACTTCAATTCCGTCGCTTCAACTCAAATTCTCAGTTGATTTAAGGTAACATTACACCATTGAAGATTTGTCTTAGCGAAAATACACCAAAAATCTTCTGTTAACGCGTTGCAGCTATAAAAATTAATGTCGGGCAAGAAATTTAATCGAGCTACATGCTTTACAAGTGCTCACTAAAGCGCTCTAGCTAGAGCGCGACCAAGTTGTCATCTGCAAGAGGTGCATGAAGGAGGCTCTTGATCATTCACCGCCCCAACTCTCACCTCACATGTTTAGGGGTAACCGGCGCATCCAACGACAGCAGGCAAATTATTTTTCAATAAACAGCTTAACAATACTGCACGTCTTAACGAGTGTCATGGCAAACATACCAAATCACCCTTTTATTAACTTTCGGCAGTACACCAATCATGTGAAATGACAAACGGCAAATTTAATACAAAAATTCAAATTGTTTCGGGTTTCAAAATAAAAAATTCACAATCCTAAAAGTAGTTTATCGTAAAACATGCTGTACAGTTTTAATAGAATAATTTCATTATACTTAAAAGATATCGACAGCAATGATGATCTACCAAAACCGTATTATGACAACTATTGTCCAAGTGGAAATACAAAACACTGAAACTTATGTAAGTGTGGTCTGCAATGTCATCTTTTTACAACTAAGATGCTCTGGAAGTGCGCACACACACATTCGATTAAAACTTTGGGGGTGGAAAACAATTACAGTTGGATGGTTAGGTTACTGCTTCTAGTAAATAACTACGTTGAATTAAAGACGAGCAATTTTAATGTACGACATGGGTCTCGGGGAGCGGTTTCTTACAAAGACTATTTAAGACAGTACTAATTTTGTCATATACGGGCGTCAAATGTAGTTTTCACCTTTAATTTCTGACTTGTGATTAGAATCCATGAACTTTAAGTTGCTCGGGTTTAGCAATTCCAACCTTTGTAAGGAACTGACATATGTTTTCGCGTTGATCGCCTTGAAGCTGAAGAACTTCCCCATATTCAGGATGATCTACAACAGTACCATTACAAGCAAATTCCTAGAAATAAAATTTAAAATTACGTAATCATACATTGGCAAGTGTCTACTGTCATACAGATACGACTTTTGGATTTGGTTTGGATTTACCTTCTTGCATGCTTTCACGATTTTCTTTTTATCATAGTCGTTGGATATTCCTTGTACAGTGGTTAACGTCTTCCGCCCGTTCCTTTGTTGGATCCTTATGTGTATGAGGCCCTCCTGAACCCCTTCTTCATTACCAGTAATGGCATCCGCAAAGGGGTCTAAAAAACGATTACACTTTCAAAACTCTTACAACATCAAGTTGGCTTACGTTAACAGATCACCATGAATCATAAGGCATTGACCTCGATAAAACTGCGCAACAAACCCTTCGTCATTCTCGCTACACAAATTAAGTGTTTTGAAGTCCGATCACTGAAGGTGTTATTAACAGAAGAAAATATTGAGACTGATATTAATAAATTCAAGAGATTATAAATATAAAACAAATTCAGTCTTAATTTCTTAGTACCTAACCATTACTATTACGACATTCAAACGTACTTAAAAATATAATCATAAAATTTGTTAAGTTACATCCCCACAAACAAATAATGAAACTTAATAAGATGAACAATTACTATAACTAAAATATCTAATAAACTACGCTCTTAACAAACGAAGAATGCTTTCCTAATCCGCCATGTTTTCCGACATCGCCTGGTCGCAAGTCACCATTTTTCATTCTTTCAATACTACTTCCTTGATTATAAAAAAAAGCAAAGCCTTACCAAATGTGTTCAGATTCTGGATGGACATACAGTATATAAGAATGGCTCCTTTGTTAATCAACAGTTGCAACCGAAAAGGTTGATTCCTTTTAAGAAATAGAGAAATTACAAAACAACACAAACCAAAACTCAACCGAAAATGGCAACGCAACAAGGACACTATAGCGCAATGACGTTGCAAAATAGTTCACGTCCGAAGGCCGTTACGTCATCAACGTCTCAATGCTGCCACCTAGAGGAAATAGCCGGCAATTCCCGTACCGGTGAGATTTCTCCGTTCTTAAATTCCCCTAGTTATAGACCTAAAGGCGTGGAGTTAGCTAATGCTGTAATTGCGTTCCGAGTCCTTCTGTAATTTAACAGTCATCATCATCGAATAGCGATTGAAGTAGTTTAACCTTCAACTTTATTCGCGCGTAAGTGGCTGTTAAACTTCCTCCGTTTAATCAGCACATTAGTCATCTATCGCTAGCGCTGTCACCCCTAATGATAATACTGTAGTTTCACCAGTTGCAATTGTCCAAGTATGTTGACAGTAAAGGCCTTCTTTTAAATCTACAAATATAACGCGGAAATATTCTGTTGGGGTCGGATAAGTCAAGGATTACTTTATTAATAAATGATGTACGAGGAATGATAAAGATGAGACGCGTGTGTTATATTTCAAAAGTGAAAAGCGAGAGGCATCCTTATTATCAGCTTACCTTCTGCTTATTACCTAGCAATGACAGGTGTGCATATGTGACGTCATGGTCACTTCTGCTTTGGTTAGCACCAACTGGGTGTGGATGGCTTCATAAATTCAAGTGTTGTACATGGCGCACTGTCTGAAAACGAAATGGAGGTTTTAAGTATATTCAAAGTTTTGCTTGTGCTAGTTGGCGCGACCTCAGGTATAATAATAATGACTACTTTTAAGATTATGCATAATTCCAGTTATAGGCTTAATTATATTCACTCTAATATTTGTGATGTAAGTACTTTTCTTACTTTCTATTTATCTCTTTCTAGTGTTTAGCTTGGAATGCTACGTATGCGATAACCAAGAAGACAACGAGGGGAAATGCGTTAAAACTGTTCAACCCTGTAACCGTGGCGAGGAACATTGCTTGTCCTACGTTAAATGGGGAAGTAAGTATATTAATTTTATAATTAAATGAAACGTGTAGATCAACTAAAGAATTTGGGGCGAGGCCTTCCTTGTTATGTGCTGATCTACCACTTCGTAGACCGAATTTGAAGATTAATTATTAGAAAAAGGATCTCATCCAATATTTTATTGATGCATGGGGCAACTAGTACTAACTAGATCCAAAGATTAAAAGCAGTACTTAATGATGTTACATGGTCCTTTGATAACATTTTATAGGCATGCCATATTGGACACAAGGCGCCCCCAAGCAATATTTTATATCTAAAATGTGCGCAACAAAGCAAAAATGTGACGACATGAAGCGTACAACGTTACCTAGATGTGAACGTATTGGATATAATGACTGGGAATGCTCAGAGTGCTGTCAAGGAGATAGATGCAATTATTATATTACGGTATAAAAATTTCCAATTCGATTCGGTGCTGTCGTTTGTGCATTAATTTTTCATATTTATTTATTCATGGTTTTTAGTTAGGAAGTACTGTAACAAGGAGTAACTGGACGATAATCACAATTGGACTTCTGTTTGTCATTGGGTTGTGGTTTGCGAAATGAAGAATCTTTATAGCAACAAGCGTAAGCATTATATACACACACACACTGTATATGACTGACCTTTTTATAACTACTATACATAACATTGACAATATGCTATGTTCAACCAGAAATTGAAATGATTTTCTCAAAAGGGCTACAAATGTCCTGAATATGCAACAGGATTTTGTGCGTTGCTCATTTGTGATACGATGTCAGTATAGAATAATTTATAAGATCACTTTTGTCCACTTAATGATGACCGAATCTCATTATATAGTAGAAAAAAAGTTGGTGTTTTGTAAGCATTTACGTACAATACTTTTATTGACATTTAAATGAGGCTTCTTTCCTCGGCATCTCATCTTTTTGGCATTAGCCATTGGCATCTATTTTGTAAATCTTTATTTTTTAAGATCTTTTTGACATCTGTCCATATTATCTGCTGATATTTTAAGACTATTATATCATGAGCTATTCATAAGTTGTGGTTGTTTTAAAACATTAAAAAGAGATGTAAAATTTATAAATCATTAAACAACTATGATAACACCATGATAACATCTTTTAAATAGTAGTTATATGTTGTAATATTTGTCTTGAGTGCAAAATCCATTTTAATATGAACTGTATCATGTTTTAGATTTTTTTATAGTTGTTACAATAAACATTGTTGTAACGTAGTACTGTAGACATTTTGTGCATCCTATGAGCTTAACCTAAAAACAGGTCCAACACCCAAATTAGATATTTTTGGTTTCAATATGGGGTTAGACCATTAATTGGATTACAACTCGTGAAAGTAGGTTACGATCACTCAATTAATATAAGCAGCGGGAAGTCACGATAACTAGATGCCATTCAACTGCCTGTCTCTAATGGATATATTCTAACATCCATTAATATCCATATTATTCATATATCGTACTAGGAAAGTCCACAAACGATGCAAAATAAGATCGTTTAGGCATGTTATTTGATATCAATGAGAGCAGTTATTGCTAGAGGTGATAATCGTAATATTTAAAATCCATTACACACAGTCGTGAAGTAAACATGGGTGGGATGTCGAGAGAAAGGAATGAATTGCCAAGGGTCATTCGGCAATGGAAAGGCCTTGGAGAGGATAGGGTGGAGGGCTTCATCAAAGGAAAGCCTGCCATTGTTAATATTGTGAAAGGGGAGGCACCTGAATTATAGTTTAGTGTTTTAGGACTATTATGTTATCATAAGAAGGAAGGAGAGTTAGTCTCTCCACTGCCATATTGGCCAAAGAAAAGGCTGCTTGCAGTGTAGTGAATTAGAATATAAAACCAACTCCTAACCCTTTTCCGTCCAATAGCAGAATCGGGTACCCATCTTGTTCCTCTGAATGGACACAAGGGTAATATATTGGACATCATTTTTCCACAACCGGTTGCCGACCAAAGCTGCAACCCCTATGCTTATTTATTGTCGGTCTTCTGTTTGTGGGAATTCCACCGACGCCACGCCAGGGGGGGGGGGGGGGGGCAAGCTCCTACACCTGGAAATTTTGCCTCTTCTACCCGTTGCCTAGTAGAGAGGGTTCTTTTACGTGCAAATGCCATCGGTTTTACTTCTCATTCGAAGGAAGGCGCACTCGGAGCACCTCCCTCGCCCGAAAGAAGTCAACCAGTGGCGGATCCAGGATTTTCGCCAGGGGGGGGGTTGAGCTAAAGCTCGCATATATTATGCGAATACGTTTATATGTGCATAGGGGGGGTGCAACCCCAAAAACCCCATCCTGGATCCGCGCGTGAAGTCAACCCACCTTGGTCCAGTATCAAACTTCGAATCACTGAGGAAGCTACTGAGCGCGCAAGGTGACATTCTAGATATCCTTGTCTCAACCGTGGTTCAATAAAATTTGACGAAGTTCCTAATGTTCAAACTTTTATTTATATAACTGTGTTATGAAAAAAATTAACGTCTTAAACAGCCGTTACCACCACACCGACAGTGTACCCCCACTGGGTGTTGCGCTACTATTGTACATCCAAACGCGCATCGTGTGTACAAACCATGAGGAAACCGTTTATGTCAAGATGAAGATTACCTGGTATCATCCCAAACGGATTCTCCCGTCAATATAGCACTAGCCCGTAATTTATGCTCAAACTACTATTGCTTCCTTAAGAGACTATCTCACCCAATTGGTAGTAAAAATGAAGTGGACAATTCTCTGGCGTTTAGGTGTGTCCGAAGTGAAAATTTTCAGGTGTAGAGACGTGTATGACGGTGGTGTCAATCGTGAGATCTGCTCAACATTATCTCCGCCTGATGGGTTGAATTGCAAAAAATCTGACACCTGAAATGTAATTTGCGCTTCGTTTTTTCATACACATCATCATCTCACCCTTCTCCCGCCTGAGGCAGGGTCGGGTCTCCGGGTTCTAATCCTCCACTCCCGCCAATCCCCAACCAGGTCCCCCTCCACCCCACACGCCTCCATGTCCCTTTGCACCACCTGCTCCCATGTCCGTTTTGGTCTTCCTCTATCTCTGGTGCCCCCAACTACCTGCAGTCCCACAATGGACCTAATAAGCTCCTCTTCTCCCCTCCTCATCACGTGCCCATACCACCTCAGCCGGTTCTCCCTCATCTTTTCTGCAATATCTCCCACCCCCAAGCTACCTCTAATGTACTCGTTTCTAATCTTGTCAGATCGTGACACCCCACTCATGTAGCGCAGCATACGCATCTCAGCCACATGCATTTGCCTTTCATGGGTCTTCCTAAGTGCCCAGCACTCTGAGTCATACAGCATAGCGGGCCTAACGACGGTTTTGTAAACTTTACCCTTCAACTTCATTGGGACCCGGCTGTCACATAGGACCCCACTTGCCTGTCTCCACTTCAGCCATCCTGCATTAATCCTATGGGTCACGTCCGAATCTATTTCCCCATTGTTCTGGAAAACTGATCCTAAATACACATTTTCATACACATCTAATGAAAAAACGAACCGTGACTTAATGTGGTCACCCGGCTGCTATTTGATAAAGCTGTTGATAATTTCAAATGGTATCCAGTTGCTCATATGGTTGACAAGCGGCAGAAAGAGAAGGATAAGGGATGATTCGGTGGATGGTTGCCATGCAACAACTTTTAGGATCACCATCCTCAAAATCTGATTGGAACCTACCCAAATAGAGTGTATTTTGGATTGATTTTTAAGAAGCTAGCTAGAAAAAAATAGTTTGCACATAGAACCCCAGATATAGGCCCCTTCTCTCACTCATGTAAGTAAAAAGATTGAAACTCAATTTGGTGATATCCAGACGCTTTTATTTTAAAATATTTGCTTAATTTGCAATTTTGTTGATGCACCACGGTTTCTATAATCGCTACGACGAAAAATGATTGTGATTTTTAAATTCAGAAAGCCACTTCGCGGTTATAATCCGCATTAAAACGTAATTATTACTTCATCCTGCAACTGTCACATGTCATCTACGAAGTAAATGCATTTTAAATTTCAAAATATATAAAGTGTAACACAGGTACTTCGTATTACATTCATCAGTCGCTGAAAATCAGATATTCGTTACAAAATGCTCAACAATAACACGTATTTTGCAGTAGTGTTCGTAGTGGCGCTTGTCATTGCAAGCAAAGGTAAGTAAATATTATTAAAATATACAAATCATATTAAAATGAGTATATTTACTTACATGATAGGGCCATATGATCGCCAGAATTCGGTGGGGGTCGACGAGCTGTGTAACGTCTTCCGTATTATGAAGCATTCCCAGGTGTAGGAGATCGCCCTCCTGGCACCGTTAAATAATTATCTTGAGAAAGAAAACCGGCCAGCTATAAATAAGCAAGGGGTTGTGTCATTAGGTAGGAAAGCGGTTACCTTAAAAATATCAGTCGTTTCCGGTGTGTTTCTGATATCAACGGTGCAACTAGGTATCCCATTCTGCCATAGGCGGGAAAGGGGTTAGGAATGATTACAATAATGTGAACAGATTTTCCAGAGGGCAAAGCGGGACGGGGGCTTTTGGTGATTGCCCCCAAGTAGGGGTGGTGAGACATGCTTTCCTTAACAGCAAAGAACAAAACTTGTGACTTCGTACCTACTGTACCTTATAACTTGAATATGTGTCCATCCAGCACAGGATGCATCATCATCATACCGTTATCCCGCCTGTGGCAAGGTCGGGTCTGCGGGTTCGAGCCCTCCACCTCACACTGTCATAGCCTTACGGACAACCTACTCCCACGTCTGCTTCGGTCTCCCCCTGCCCCTGGTGATGTCAATCACCTGCATTCCTGAAATGGACCTAACGAGCTCCTCCTCTCCTCTTCTCATTATGTATCCATACCATCTCAACCTATTTCCCCTAATTTTTTCGGCGATGTCCACCACTCGCAGACTACCTCTAATATAGTCATTCCTAATTTTATCAGCTCTCGACGCCCCACTCATGTACCACAGCATTCCCATCTCAGCTACTTGCATTCTGTTGATATGGCTCTTCCTCACTGCCTAGCACTCTGATCCATTTAGCATAGCAGGACTAACCACTGCCCTGCAGAACTTCCCTTTCAACTTGATTGGGACCCTCGTATCACCCAGGACTCCACTTCCCTGTCTCCACTTCAACCATTCCCATTGATTTTATGGGTCACAGGAGGGGTACAGCACAGGATGCCTGATGTTTTAATTTGATTCAGACGATGAACAGCTACCAACCTAGAAGAATCATGCTGTGTGGGTGCTCTATACACGTATTTCATTGCCGAATGAATGCTTCTGAGAAGTTGCCGACAAAGGTGGTCAAACGGGCGACCTGCCGGGACAAGAGAGGGACGGCGGGACATGAGGTCTGAAATCGAGGCTGTCCCGCCTAAATCTGGTCACCTATTCAACGGTAGGGTCGGGTCTGGAAAAAAGCAGATTGCATCGTTTTGCATTGGTACCGGGAAAATTTGCTGATCTACTGTATGCTGTACACCGTTTCGCAGAAAGAGACCTCGAATTTACGTGGAGCAGCAGTTTTACTGTATTTCCTTTATTCTTCTTCAGGGAGTTTGCATGTGCACTTTAAATGTCCGTCTGTTGAGAGGGGGGAAGGGGGAGATATGGAAAAGGCTGATTGCTTAATAAACACAGTTGTTGAAAAAAGATAACCTTGTGCATCTACAGCACATGACACATGTACCTTATTTTGTGACTAGTGGAAGTTGCGAAAGGGAAAAATTCCATCAGATGCTATCAGTGTACCGTTACCAATAATTCACAATGTAGGGAGGAGTACCTGAAGGAATGTCCGGACGATCAAGCCTACGATATCTGTCAAATTACTATCAAGAAAACAGGTTAATTTTTACAGACATCTCTAATATTTCCATGATTGTTGATAAACACATTTACACAATTTCGACTACAACTGTTATTGTTTGGCAATTTTCAGATAATACTGCAGCTGTAACTAAACGGAATTGTGCGTTGGGACCGTGCAATCTCAGAGACGCGACAGTGAGTGGCATGCTAGGAATGGGGGACTGTGACCGGAGTCAGTCCAACTATAACTGCGTATATTGCTGTCAAGGAGAAGGATGCAATAAAGACACTGGTTTCCTATGGGCCACTCCTCATGCCCAAAATGTCGTAATCTCTTTATCGTTTTGCATTTTAACCTACGTTTGGTGGTAATTTCGGCAGAAACAATTATCTATCTAACGAAACCTGTCATCTTATGCAATATTCCACTCTTTTGAATACCTTGTAATGTACTATTGTTCAAGAATGTAATAAGCGTATTAATAATTGGCGCATTGCAAATTTAAAAAATCTGATGATACATAACAAACCGTATATTACATACAATATCATCGGACTTGGAAAAAATCTTGCTCACATGTACTGCATACAAGTAATTGTCTTTGAACTCCGTTCCCCAGTTGTCCACAATGAATAGCAGGTTTCACTAACCATGAGCCTCTCGATAGAAGTGTTATGCTACAGCAGTGTTTTTCAACCTTTTTATTGGAACGGAACCCTTTGGAACATTTGGATCTTTCTCGGAGCCCCGAAAGGTCCAGACAGGTGACAGAAAAAACATTAATTGATACAGGTATGTGTGTTAGCATAAGCAGTTGAATTCGTGGCCTAATGTTTGAGAGAGACACCCGAAGTTCATCTTCGACAGACAAAAGTCGTTCTCGTTTCTTGTGTTTTCATTGTTATTTTTATATTTTACCTTGCCATTGGCGGAACCCTTGGGCGGACCTCACGGAACCCTGGTTGAAAAACACTGTGCTACAGTATGTGCTACTGTGTAAGTTTATGAAATTTGGCAAAAGTATTTGCATTTTTCTTTCACCCTGACTAAAGTGCAATCCAAAAGCAACTCTGCACCTATCCTAGATTAACAGTTTTTAGGTTCCACTTAAATGGAGGAGAAAAGTCGCCACGGGGGATATGCTGTACAGTATATCAGTGTTTTTTAGTAATATACTAAACTTACAGCATCTACAAAGTACTGTATTTGGTAACATTTTGTGCATTCTTGTCGTGCTTCAGTAAAACGTCCATTGCTGTTAATAAGTTGTAACATGCGGCGTAACGATTGTCTGCATGGGATTTAAAATAGCTTCAATCTTTTGTTTTCGTAATATCAAGATCGATTTTCACGCTTTTCGTGGAGTTTTTAAACATTTACTATACTGTATATCGAAATCTGTTTATACAACCTTACATTCCTACTGTACCTATACTATCTTGTATGATGGTAAATAAAATTGATTTCCATTCTACGCGAAAAAATTGTACCCCTGATTTTATTAACATATATTTTTGGAATCTTTTGTTCTTCAAATAAAGTTTTGAAAGTATTATGATGAGAGTTTGGGTTCAAAGGGCATATGATCAATTTAGAGACTTTGTATTGTAATTCCACCCATTAGTCGATTATCTAACAAGTCTGTCGTGAAGAGGTCGAATGAATAACAAAACTGTAAATGACATCACTCTTGCCACTTGAAAAAATGTCATTGGTTTGAACAAAAACGCAAAATTTCCAGACTCTACCCTTTTTTTTTTTACTCCTCCCCTGTTAAGTAACACAAAAGATTTCTAAGAAATGTAGTCCCTACAAGACAAATTCAATTTAAAAGCCATATTTTTGGAAGACTTATATACTGCATAGAGTATTGCTGCCTATCACTCAGTTTCTTCTTCTAATTCGCCGAATAACATGTACGAATGAACGTAAAATAAACATCATATCAAAATAATTAAATGTATGACTTCGAGTACATTTTATAAACATGTGGAGTAAATTAAGACAAATGGACGTATAGTATAATGTTAAATGAAAATCTAACAAGGAGGTACCTGAACAGCTGAGAGAATAATTCGTACTTTGTAAGAGCGTGTTGTTTTTTGTTTAGGAAAAAAATCTGTTATTTCAAAGTAAAATGGACATTCCTTTCTTCGCTGATTCTACCTGTAAGTATAACAGAATTAAAAATATCACACTTGTAGTTATAATGTGCCGACTACTGTACGTACAGATATTATGTAATATGTCCACTAGTGGTTGTAGGCAAAGGCTTCAGTAAGAAATAAGATAATATACCTGGTAGTTGGTTCATCTACTGTATGTTGACTCTGAAGATGCACTTTTTTGATCATAAAAATTTATATCATATGGCATTTTAGATTATCAACATCGACAAACACTTGCGTCTGGAAATGATCATCCGGACTCGTCATCGCAATGTCCAACGTTTTCAGACTACAGATACAAATTCCAGTCTAGTGACGATTCTAATAATGATTTCAGTGCTACATCTTCGGAATGCATGTGGTCCAATACGTGTCCATTGGCAGGATATTATATTGCCAAAGAAGATAACGAGGCTTCCAAATTTGGTTCCAACAATAGTTACACCTCTGTTAATAAAATCGACACCTTTGAACCGCCATCCTACTTGGACTTAAACACTTGGAACTCCAATACTAAGCTTGATGCACTCCAGTATTATCAAGTTATCGAATCTGAACAGTCACTAGAGCTGTTTGAAAAAAGAAGTAGCACGAATCGTTTTACAGAATTTGTCCCTGATGTTTCGTCAAGTGAAAGCATGTTAGATCATGCAGGTTGTAATCTAGAAAGTGACAACAGCCATGATCAGGGGACGGGTGCCATTGAAGACTCCAGTTCTTTCGAAGACGAAACGGATTCGTATGAGAGCGCGTCTTCCAACGACGGCCATTTGTTTACAAATACGGCGCTGTCGGAAGAAAAGAAGTGAGTCAACAACTGCCTTTTTCAATTAAAAATTGACATATTACCATGATCATCATCACCGCAACGATTGTTTTCATTGATTTCAAAGAAACCTTTCGATTATTTCAGGAATTCTCCCAACGGTACCTGTGTCATTTGCGGTGATTGTTCTAGAGGTTTTCATTACAAAGTGATGGCCTGTGAAGGCTGTAAGGTGCCGAACTGATGTTGCAAAATTGTCCCATTCCTCACCCAATATTGTGTTATCAAAATGTGCTATATTATGTGTAGGGTTTTTTTCGAAGGAGTGTGGAAAAAAATACCACATATAAATGCCACCGAAACAATTGCTGTCAGATAAATAAAGTCACCAGAAACAGGTGCCAAGCGTGTCGTTTCAAGAAATGCTTGCAAATGGGAATGTACAAAGAATGTGAGTACAGTATATTGAAAAAATATTTAGTAATAAAAAAACAAGCGAAATCCTAATGATTTGAATACCTTCTTGCGATTTGGGAACTAAAAAGCTGTCCGCAGAGACCGGTGTAATAAAAGAAAACGAAGAAATTCTGCTAAAGTTATGGATGACGTCTTGATGCCTCGCATGGAAGACACATTGGTGGAGCTTGTGCAAGAAGTAGTACAGGCACATAGGCTCACGTATATCTCTACAGATATTAGATCTGATAGCTGGGTAGGTACAGAGATTAATCTCGGATATATAATATCAGTAGAATCTGTAATATATAAAATATTTTAAAAATTACAGAATCAAGTATGTAATGACGTTCAGGATAATAAGGACGTTCTCTGGAATGAATCCAGTGATTTATCGCGAGCAGGAATTCTTCGAGTTATTAGCTTCTCCAAGAAAATTCCCGGATTCATGTCTCTTTGTATTCAGGATCAAATTACTCTCTTGAGAAACTCTTGCATTGAAATCATGGTAAATTGCACGATTTTTAAAACAAAATATACCTTTGATACCCGCTATCAATAGTGGCATTTAGTAGAATCACTAGTGATCCACACTTTTTTTGATCTTTCCTCGTTCTTATAGATGTTACGAATGTGTACTAGATACTTTCCCGAGTTAGATGGATTTCATTTTTACAATGGAATCAGTGTATCAAGACTAGCCATGGAACGCCATTTAGGCCCTTTGGCAAGACTTATGGTCGAAATGGCAGAATCCCTTATTCGATTAAGCGTCGATGACACTGAACTATCGCTAATGCAAGCCCTTTGTCTCCTGTCATCAGGTAGGTACAAGTAGCATTGCAAATATTTAATTTTCGTTGATTTCACTGTCAGAAACAACATTAATGCTTTAGAGAGACCAGGACTGAAATACAGACAACAAGTTCAATATTATGAAGAACAAGTTAGCGCTGCCATAATGATGCATGCTTGTAAACGCAGACTAACCAGGCCTTTAGCACTTCACGAGATTATCAAAACTCTTTTTAATCTAAGAGTGATGGGCAGAACAGGTAAATCAGTAATTGGAGAAAAATATAAATAAATAAGACAAGAGGCAAATATGGTTGTATGAAACCAGTTTCCACCATTCCATATGATTTCTTTTCAGGTTCTGGTATACTGATGTTACCGAGTTACTCCCAGTAAAGGTCATTCATTTAAAAAAAATATTCCGCATAGCAACTGCCACTCCTTTGTTTCCGATTTCTTTTTGTACGTAATAAATGATTTTATAAATAGATTGCACTGTAAATTCAAAAGTCCAATAAAGTGTTATTATACGTAGTCTTATTTAATAAAAGGCGGGACTAAAAATAAAAGACCTTTTGTCACCTCTAATGAGCGAGACCTAGCCTTCGGCAGTCCAAATTCCTTTAGGTAACAGTCGTCAACCGTTATAATTGGTGATTACTGGAACTCCAATAGTTGAATTCCTTAATTAATTACCCGAACACCTATAGTATATAAGGTACATAAACTGCACGACAAAAAAAAATAACTTGTGAAGATGGACGGTAACAGTAGCATGATGTCGGATAACCCATTGCAGTTATTATTATTGGCAATAGCTTTAACAGAAAACAACAGCGGAATAGAGAGTTTGCAAAATGTAGAAAGTAAGAACACGTACAAAATTTGACTTAAAAAGACAAATTTCAACTACAGTACTTGGCAATTCAGTTATTATCAAATAAAATTTCCGATAAGATCAATTTTGAGAAAGATAGTTTAAAATGGAATGTTCTGTAAATTTTTACAATATGTTCTTGGTCTTGCCTAAACTTTAAAAAAAGTACTAAAATAATACATATGCATGATCGTAATTCGCAATATTTTATAAGAATTATGTTTCTTTAAAGAGCATAATGTACCGGAAGGAACACTGGAAAACGAAAGAGAGGGCAAGTTGGTCAACAGTAGTTCCCAAGAAGCCGCAAGAAGTTCGTTTGAACTCTGTGATCCTCCAGCCACTGGCGAACTTTCGTCACAAAATCATCAGTTCGTTACTAATTTTTGCTGATTGAAATCTTGCACATGTAGTTTTAATTCCTTAGTCATGATGTTTACCTATTACCTAGGAAAGTAAAAATAAAAACAGCATCTGTCACAAAACAACTTTGTGAAATCTGTGGTGACAAGGCATCCGGGAAACATTACAAGATTCTCACGTGTGAAGGATGTAAGGTACAAAAACTTCAACCTAAAAATATAGGCTGCGTAGATTACGTCTCCACGAACTTTCCGACTGATCGACTTGCCTATAATTTTAATTGGTTTCAGGGATTTTTCCGGCGCAGTATGCAAAGAGGACTACAATACAAGTGCTATAGACAAAATAATTGCCCTATTGACATCAAAAGTAGAAATCGGTGTCAAGCATGCCGTCTCAAAAGATGCATTCTTCAAGGGATGTCCACCGAAGGCAAGCGACATAATTGTAATTAAAACAAATATTTATTTAATCAGTACTGTTAGTCTGATATTTTTATTCCAGCATTTAAACCCGAAAGATGGAGAAAAATGCACTCAAATGCAGAGCCACAGTTGCCTAACCACATGGTATCCATCTTGGAGGAGGTCACAAATGCTCATAAAGAGTATTTCACGCCAACAACTTACGAGGATATCAACGTATGAAATCTTTTTCTGCTTTTCCTCACAAATCGGACATCGACAATAATGATGTTTTCTTTTCATCTTTTTAGTCAATACAGCCGCATGCAGACTCGGTTACTTCTCACATGTGGGATGAGGAAAGCGATTTTTCAGAAAATGGAGCGTATAGGATTTCAAACTTCGCATCAAAATTAACAGCATTTCAAAATTTACAATCTAATGATAAGAATATTCTTCTGAAATATGCACTACTAGAAATTATGGTATCTAAACCTGAGTGGATAGATAGGGAGATGATACGTTTGTTATAGCCAGTGCCGGATTTAGATATTGAGAGGCCCTAGGCTATTTCAATTTTCAGGCCCTTTTCTTAAATTTTGAAGC
The DNA here is from genome assembly GCA_013389805.1 of Trigoniulus corallinus. NCBI lineage: Eukaryota > Metazoa > Arthropoda > Diplopoda > Spirobolida > Trigoniulidae > Trigoniulus > Trigoniulus corallinus. The sequence goes on along the minus strand of JAAFCE010001036.1, from coordinate 43,971,088 downwards.
TCGCTAAATGTTGAGGCCCTAGGCGTCAGCCTAATTAACCTAATGGTAAATCCGGCACTGGTTATGTAGCATTTATATAGTTTCAATTTGTTGAATGCACGTTACCTTTTTTTTAAAATAGGTGTTACGAGGAGCTAGTCGTTATTCCCACGACAGACAGTGCATTGTTCTACCAAAATGTAAAAAAATCATACAAAAAATTGAACTCAATTACTATATTGGGGAGCTGGTGAATATATTAGAGGACCTAAGCCTCTGTTTAAAGGAAGTTGGCCTGAATTCGGGAGACTTGATGGCTATTTTTGAAAGTCTTTTCTTGTTTTCCCCAGGTACGTTTTCGTATCTAATATTTTATTTATTTATACCAAAGGCTTATTTCAGCTAGAGATGATTTGTTTCTTTCGGTTCTGCAGACAGACCAGGGTTGCTCAATCCGACACCCGTCTGGGATTTTCACGAAAAATTACGGTCTACGTTAATGACAATGCTAGAACAACGTCATTGGACGAATCCCACAGCCTTCTTGGACATATGGGCATTTTATGGTAGCTTACGGTTCAAGTGCATCACATCCTCACTTTCAACTTTTATTTATCAGCAATAATTTTTAGAAATCAACATTTTATAAATGCTTTTAATAAATTCTGACATGAAACAGTGCGAACTGATTAGAAAAATATGTCTGCTGTACTCTCCCATTTTCCTTATTTATCGAGGAGCACCACCAACGACTTCATAGTACGTGAAGAACATTATTCTAATAACTGCTTACAATTTTATTTGTGTTTGACATTATACATATCTTATTATAACAATAATGATGCTCGAATGTTATCAGTGCGCGAACATGTCTTGGTAGTAATTTGACAACAGGTTAGTAGTAATAATAATGGCCCATTGGATAAGCAGGCTTTGGTGCTGTTGTTGTGGTGGTGGTTGCTGCCGCCGTTGTTGTTGCAGCCGCCGCCGTCGTTGCTGCAGCTGTAGTTGCAGCAGCAGCAGTGGTCGCAGCAGCAGCAGTGGTTGCAGCAGCAGCAGTGGTTGCAGCAGCTGCAGTGGTTGCCGCAGCTGCAGTGGTAGCCGCAGGTGCAGCAGTTGCCGGAGCAGCAGCAGCTGGAGCTCCTGGCCTTGGACAAGGTAGATACTGCCCATAGAATCCTGGGCGTCTACCATAAAAAGGCGGTGATTTCTTATAACGAGCCACAACTTTTTCATAACCACCAAGAAGGAAATTCGATTTTTCTTTGATATCGGGTCCAACTGCATTGATTTCAGGATATTTAGTTGGTTGACTGGATTGCTCACCCCTTCCGTTGTCAGCCTGTTTAGGTGGAAATCATGGAGGAGTAATTATGAAATTCTTAGGGAAAATATTCAAATCAACCAGTAAGTTTTATGACTTTTCAAACAGAATGGAAGCATTACCTTAGGAAATTTTAAAACAAACAATTCTCAACTCTTTAAGAAATTCACTTTAAATTCAAAAACCATAACCACACGAATTGGGCATGGTGAGGACAACAGTGTATATTAGTAAAAAAACATCCATACAGCACAGTTTTCTAAACTGTGTTTTTTGCGTGACGGTCTCCTTACACTTTTTAGATGGCTCGCGGACCCCTACAGTTACCAAAACATTTTTTGACAAACAATTATTTATTTAGAAAATTGTAAATCTTCGTCATGGAATGGGGGCATGGCAATAATCGCAAATGGTCCAAAATTTCAACTAAGTTACCCCTTCATGGTCCCCTCGAGCAGCGGTTCTCAACCCGTTTGGAGTCGTGTTTGTTGGTGTTTTAGGGCCCTTCAACTACAAAGGTCATTAGAGCCCCGTCCACAGCATAGTTCTTATGCAGAAACTGCACAGACACCACACTAATGCGACGATTTTTGGGTATTAGCAGTACCCAGTTTTCCCAAGCGGCCACCCATATCAGTACTAGCTGGGGTTGCGCTGTTTAACTTCAGTGATCAGACGAGAACTGGTGTGTCCAACGTAATTCGCCGCTCCCTTGGAGTCGTGCAGCCCTTACCTGGAGTCCCTAATTGATTCAAGCAATATTGAAAAATTAAACATGCGCAGAAATGACTACAAGCAAATATATAATATGAAATGTTTTAGGAACAAGTTCTAGTTCCGGAAATCCTTCCAGTTTTAAACCACTTGTCCAGCCTGGGACAACGATAAACACACTGCTACAGCAAAAGAGAAACCTCAAGCAGAAAAGCTTAGAAGGGTGCAGTGTCGTGAGAGAACAACTATGTAACTTTCAGACGCACAAGAAAATCACAACTAGAGAGAAGAGATATTTTACGAAGTTTAGAGAGGAACGTCTCGGGATGATAGGAAAAGTTGAGAATAAATATTTCTAAATTGAAGTACAGGAGCAGTGATTCTCAAACTTCTTAAGAATTTCTCTTTACAATTTTTTAGATGACTCGCAGACTCTTTTCAATTAACTACAATTGACATATAGGCTACTGCTACTAAAACATTTTTGACAAGCAATCATTTATTAAAAAATGGTAAATCTTACAATTGTACAATAATCGCAAAGAGCCCAAAATTTCAACTAAGCTACCCCTTCACGGTACCGTAGAGAGCCGCGTACCCCAGTTTGAGAACCACTGAACTAGAATAGACGCAAATATTTCTGAAGGCGTTTCATTCATATACAAGTCGCAACAGACGAAATCAAGACCTGTTGTACTTCTCAACCACTGGATCTTAAACTCGAAAAATTTAAACCGAGAAACTGAAATAGTGACAACTCACCAATAAGACGATAACACCAGTAATAATGCCAAAAGTAATTCCTAAGAAATGTGCCATTTTTGACAGAACGGTACGGCAGAAGTGTCTCTAGCAACAGCACGATTTAATTCCAACGTATTTATATAGGTACGCTAACAATGAAAACACAATACGCGCTTCAATGATTTCCATCACTTCATCATGAAAATGAATGATTTCCTAGAAGAATTCAACCTAGGTTATGTAGTTGGACACACTAAATTTGCATTTCCTGACATTAATTATCCACGCTCATCTAATAACAAAAACAACGACACTAAAAATTAGCTTACACCGTTCCACTTTTTAGTCATAAAGTAGATAAAAAGGATCCGATTTATTTTGCCACTGCTAAAGAATGGTCAGAGTCAATGAATAGATTGTAATTGAGCACATTTGTTGAAGGAATCTTTACGCTAGCCTTGGCAACAATAACTGAAAAAAACATGGAATTCATACCAATAAACGTGGATTTAAAAAGGGACTGAATTTTGAATGTTTAGGACTGGCTTTCCCATCACTAGCAAAACTAACAAAAGCGTGTTCATCATCGGATAATTCGACATACCAAGTTTCTATTTAACGACGATTTTTTCTTGCTGTAGGAAGGTTCTCGTAGAGTGGATCCCCTCCGAACGGCCTCGAAGAAGGATGGTCGACTTCGATATATTCGGAATCCCTCGCCAACTGGCCATCAGTATGCGATCGACTCGAGTCCCTAACTGGAACAATGTAACCATCGTCATCTACTGGTACAGTGTCCGAGGTGTCCTTATTTTTCACGTCTTTAGAGAACCCCACTGTACTTGATTTTCTGCACCAATAAAGCAAATCAAATCACTTTTAAAGCGCCGTTTAATGAAATCGGAAACATTGGTATAATTGGTAACAATTGATAGATCGCCTAACCGTCGTCTCCAATAAATAAAGAACAATACGACTGCTAATGCAAGAGCAATGATAATGCAGACTGTCATTATCGCTATATAGGCACCATTACCACTTGTATCTGTGGAAACAAAAATAAGACTGAAGAACAAAAAAACTGAAGTCCTGTAACAAACAAGTCTAAGGTACATACCACTATCAACATTTACTTTAACAAATACTGGTTCTTGCTGTGTGCTATATCTCATGGTTGAGTTGTTTAAAACAGTAATTGCTTCGCAATAATAATACTGCGGTTCTGCATTAACTTCGATTAGCTGATTATTCCATGCAAATTGTTTCCATTCGGTCCTTTTATTTGGTCGCTTATACCACGTATAATTAAAGGATCCCTGGCCACTGTTGACACATGTGAGTTCTAATTTTCCAGTTTTTTCAACTTCAATTTCATTAATTTTTATTATTGTACTACTGGAAGAAATTCTGAGTTGGCAATCTGAAACGTTATTGAAAACAAATAATTACATCTTATACTGATAATCATCACTTCGTAATCTACCGCTTCCTGATTATACGTTTAACACGCTAACACTTACCTACACATTTGTAGATAAGCAATGGAAGTAAAAAATGAAACCAGACATCAAAAGTACGATCCACATAGTGCACTACCATCTTAAACAAATGTCAGAAGTAACCACGGCCTCTTTCAAAGTTTTATGCGCAGAGTAATTCTTTAGCTTTCTTTGAATAAAAAAATAGTCTAAGCTAACTATCAATGACTACACATGATACTTCCTTTTCAATTGCACAATATCCTAAGAATGAAGTTAACAAGATAAAAATAAAAAAAAGCAGGAAATAACCATCATAATTTTCCACGAATTTTACTTCCTTTCTGCGATGATCAACAACCATACGTTTATAATATTCAAAATACTGATAACAAAACTATATCACCATATATCTTGCCTTGTATTTACCATCTGAAATTACAGTCTCATAATTAAAGGTCTTCCAGCCTCAGTGCACTGGCTTCTTTAATTTCACTCAACGCTCGAGATTCATGAATAAAGGCTTGTACGCAATATCCCTGAAACAATTGGATGTGCCGAAATATTAATAAACCACCCTAATAATGTATAATAATATCAGTTCCTTCTCATCGTCAAGTCGTGTTAGAAAGACCCACAGCCTGACTATACTGCTGAAGTCAACTGAATTAACTTTTTATTTTTGAATCATGTAATTTAAAGTGACCATGGCATGAAATCTAGCCAGGCTAAAGAAGAAAGATTACACTGTCTCTATCAGTAGCCGACGATGTGTACTGCCGCCCTTCCCTCTCCATCTTGGCCGATATGGAGTCAATCCATTTGCCAGATATAGGAATATTTAAACACTAATTTTTCTAAGATTCTTCACTTCCCGCTTTGTGTATTAATTTGGCAGTTCCGTAAATTTGCTTCTGTGGAAGATACTACTATTTTACCTGTGACCGGGCGGCTCTAACAAATCCTGCATTGGCAGTGACAGTAATGGCTTTAATAGCTTCACCAGTTCCGAAAATAAGCTATTCAGACAGAGAAGCAAAAATCATTCAATTTATAGCGAGTAGTTGTCTATCAGTCAGAAATCTCACATACTCACAAGTGATCGTTTTCTTATTTTGCCCCCTATTTTTAAATTCTCGACCATAGGGCCATCAGGAATTACAACGACTTTCTTTAAAAAATAGTAACTCCTTTGTTTCTCTTTTTCTCCCGCCACCTTATCGACAATGTCGTTAAAGTCTTTAATCGCAGTTTCACAACAAACTAAAATTCTACCTACAAAAACGGAAAAGAAAGGCATAATTCTTCTAAGCTTGTTTAAAAAGGTGAGCTGAAATATGCATTACCAACAAACAAGGTATCCAATAAAGATTTAACTGAGTTTCTTCGTTCACACGCTGCCTGCTCAGTTAAGATAGGCTCTTCAAATTTAAAACAACATCCTCCGTTTGTCAGTGATGATACATATGCAAGCATGGTGCTCACATCCAAATTCAAAGATTTTGCATGATCATATTTAACAAGACTTTCGTGACCAACTTGACTACAAAATAAATAACAACTTTACAATCTAAAGTTCTTTCAAATTAGCATGTGCTTCACTCTCACATACCTTAAAGGTAGAGAACTCGTGAAGAGGGTGCAAAACGTACTTCTTTCAATGCACTTAACATCTATTCCCTCTTCCTTTAATCCACGTGATATGTCTTCAGTTACCCCATTGTAGAAATGAAAGTGAACAGTAGGAGTTTTAAAATAAATATTATTTTGCATGGCGCATACCACAAAATATTTCCCATGTTCAACTACGCTTTTATCTCCAAAATGCCCTTGTCCTGGCGAGAAAAATAAATCCTTGAGGTTGAGGTTTTGATCAATATAAAAAAGATGGACATTTCATTAATTACCATGGAAGACTTGATTCAAAGAACTCTGGTTTCTAGCAATTACTTTTATCCAACAATAACCATTATCTCCCACGACATCCACGACAGCTTTTGATGTAATACCATTGAATGTACAATGAAATGGTTGCAAAACACCCACCAAACGTGACGCTTGACAAGCAGACTGTATGATTGCAGTTAAATGTAATAGATTGCTGCTGTATATATGCTTTAGGTGTGCGTGATTTTCCAAATTTTTGAGCTAAATAAAGATGTGGAAGAATAGATAACTGCGCTACAATCATTAAGTAAATACATAATGACACGTTGAATGTTATTTATAACTAAGGTGACCAGACGTCCCGATATCAGACTTCATGTCCCGCAGTCCCTTGCTTGTCCCGGCGGTACGTCCGTTTGTCCCACTTTGTTGAAACTTCTCAGAAGCATTCCCTCGTCACTGCAATACGCGGAGCGGCTGTATTGCATTGGACATACCAGTTCTTGCCTGATCACTGAAGTTAAGCAACGCAACCCCAGCTAGTACCAGCATGGGCTGCCATTTGGGAACACTGGGTACCGCTAATACCCAAAAATCGTCGCAAGAGAACTATGCAGTGGACAGCGCTCTAATGACCTAAAACACCAACAAAACAAAAGAAAATGAAATACGCATACAGAGCACCCACACAGAATGATCCTTCTAGATTGGCAACTGATCAGGAGGACCCATCGCTTGCATCAAATTAAAACACCAGGCACCCTGTCCTGGATGGACACACATTCAGTTTTGTTCTGGTAATCCTACAGTTTAGGGAACCAAATTATGTCCGCTCATAATTTGGTCTCCTAAACTGTAGGATTACCTTGTTCTTTGCTCTTCAGGAAAGCATGTCATACCACCCCTACTTGGGGGCGCTCACCTGAAGCCCCCGTCCCGCTTTGCCCTCTGGAAAATCTGGTCACCTAATTAATTATAACCTATAGTGATTTATGCATTACTGAAAGTGAAAACAATACAAACCTAGTATCCACTTACCCTTTTCAAAAATTTCAATTCAGCTGCCACTTTTCTTGTCAGTTTTTCAACTCCTGGAACATCTTTAAGTTTGTCTTTGCACAACTCCAACCAACTCTCACCTTCAGTTATTTTCTCGCAAATCAAAGTACGCACGTCAGCAGACATCTTTTATGAACCTTTACAATGGATAGCAGCTTTTCATGTTTTGGCCAACATTCTAAAATAACAACTAAATCATTTCCATCTTTAAAGGAAAGCCGTACCTTGGCAACACCACTTCGAAATTCCGCGACAAGACAATCTCAACTGTAGTAAATAGACTAGGGATAGGGTAGCGTATAAAAAAAAACGCAAAAGACGTAACTTCCCAATAGAAAACTACGGAGCTTCATCCTTTGGATATTTCGCTTCGAATTCGGTAGAAAGCGCCCAGATCCACCATTAGTACAGTACAATTACTGAAATGGCGCCGTCTGCTCTAAGATCGGAGGAACTTCTCGGTCAGCAATGGGATCGATGCTTGTCTGATTCATTAATAAAACTAGGTAATAGTTCATTTAGATAAGATTTGCTCCTATGCTATACGATTCCGGGACGATGGAAGTTGTAATCTTTTTGTGAATTCTTATTTTTTAAGGAACTGGATTTGCTCTAGGAACTGCATTTTCTCTACTTATATTTAAACGTACGTATCGTTCTAACAGAACACTAGCCCATGCTTCGTAATACTTTCAGAGTATTTAATGCTTATATGTAATGTTATATTAGGAAGGAAATGGCCATTACTACTCGGATCTGGAATTGGGCTAGGAATTGGACTTGCCAATTGTCAGCACTCTGTGAACTCTACATTCATAGAAAAACATGAGGTATTTTACAAATATCCAACAAAAGAATGTAATATACATGCTGTAGTTTCAGTCATGTGATCTGAAGTAACGTATTTCCTAGGTAAAGCCACAAGACCAAATCAAGCCTCAATGACCATGCATACATGGGAGACACATCTCTAAAAATTCGTTCAACTTCTAATTATTGTCATTACAAATTAGAATAATAATTAATGTTATAGACTATGCAGATCAGTTTAGTTAAATGCATGTCACACGCCATGAAATACACGACTTGGAATACAATTTACTCTAGTTTTGTGTATTTGTGTTACATAAACGGGTAGTTTCATAATGCAATATTCTTCCATGATCGTGACATGGGATTGGTCTGCGTCTTCCAAGATGCTAAAGTGCTATGCCTCGCACCATATAAGGAGTATATTATTATACCTAAACATTAAAATCAAATTATAAAGTATAAGCAATTAATAAGGTATTAATTTCTGGCAAAAAGATTTCAAATGTAAAATGTCACCTTACCCATAAAGGACCAAACAGAGAGACGCAACCAGGCAACAGATGGAAGGCAAATCATTAAAATCAAGTGAAGACTCAGCGAGACGAGAGGAAGAAATGGCATGCATGGAACGGAATTCTGAAGATTATGAAAATGACGCCTTTGTTGTTGTAATAACATCCACATCACAGCAAGAATGCAGAATATGCTCAAACAGATTACTATTCTGTGCCAGTAAAATGAACTCAATTCCCAGAAATACAAAGAATATGTTCCAAACAAAAGGACCAATATAATCATAATTAGAAGAGTTATCCAAAAAATTTTCCATGATTTCATCGTAGGCGCTTCAAATGAAGTCTCTAGTAACATCGTATGGAAACCTTCATCGCCAAGTTCAATAGATGTATCTCTCCTCTGAATCGTGCCGTAATCCGCAAGGGAAACATTCTCAGTGGAAGTTTGGCATAGGCTAGCAATAGGCTTTAATAAGGGTGTAGCACAAGCCTGTGACTCAAATTTCATGTCTGAAATGCGAGGAGAGCCACTTGTGTTCCCTTTACAACGCAAAACTTCTGGGGATTCACAAATTTCTTTACTCGTTTTGGAAGCTAGGGATTCTGTTCTACTGCAAAACACCATTTCAGCACTGCCGTCGTCCCAACTATCACCTTTGTCATTTTTATCTTCTGAAACATTGTGACTGTAACCCCAGGAATCGTTAATATTCATCGGTAAAAGGCAACTATTTACACTGTAATGCAGGACTAGTACTGCAATAGGCGCTGCAGCACTGTTTAAAAGTGTTCCCATGCCCAAAACCTTCACCAGCACAGTTATATCAAACATTGCTGCCAAAACAGATGCTATAATTCCTGTCCCGACAGCAGAAATCCATGGTGTGCCTCTAAGCGGCCCAACTCGCGCTAAAGGCGAAAAAAGCAGGCCATCGTTTGCCATCTCCTGTAGGATTCGTGCCACAGTAAAGTGAGCAGCAATTACTGATGCAAACAAACAAGAAATTGCTCCTACAGCAGCAAAAGTCCTCATTCCGTCAATCCCTCTTCCATTAAATACGTCGACCATCGAGGTGCTACTACGAAGCGATTCGTATGGAACCATGGATGTTAAAGCCACCGAGGCTGTGAAGAGTAACAGGAGCCCTACTGAGAAAACGTAGGCGTTGGCATTTGACAGAACTCGAGAGTGACAACATGACATCTCCTTAGCCATGGCAGTCATCATGTCGAATCCGACGAAAGCGAAGGCAATGGGGGAAGCTGCCGACAAAATCTAAGAAAGCAGAGATTAAAAAACAAAGACTGTAGTTGCCAGACTGGTTATGTAAAGCTGCAATATCATACGCCATTTGAGGTGTAATTATGTACGTCTTTCAACCCGCTTTCCACTGAAATTATCCTGGGAAATGATCGCACTATTCAGAAAACACACCTTCATTGAAATTCATAATAGGTTTGCTTGGTTCGCTTGAATGTTGGAAAATAATCGATCTCACAACTTTTTTTTACTTTCCGCTCATTACATTTATTTTAGTATTTTACAGTACGCTGACTTAAATGCAGTATAAGGATATCGATTTTTTGCCAAACCTAACTGCAGAATTCCCAAGACATTTTCTTTTATTCCCAGTTTTCATTACTCTGTAATCTCGATCAACGCCTATTATGATTAGCGAGGAGGAAGGAATGAAGGAAATTTAAGGATACTGGCTTATAAACAAGTAGGCCGATTAAACCCATTGGGGAATGTACCTAGGATCCGCATCTCAATTGATGTGAAAGTTACCAAACGGGAACACTAAGGCAAAAAAAAGGAGAGAGTGTCAGTATCGCGATCTGCGTGTAAAAATGTATCTCTTTTGATTGCAAAAATATTCTTTTAACATTTCTATAAATCACAAAGAATCTGATAAGCGCAGATTTGCTCACAACCTTAGAGTATAAGTCATTCGGAAAATTGAAACTTAAATAAGATTACAGCGTGTATATTGACAGTACTTAGGTACACGGTTGCCTTAAATGATCTACTTACACCCGATAAGCCTTTAGGAAAAAAGCCAGCCCCTTTAGTCCAATTTTCGGAATCCATATTCAAAAATCCAACTATGATCGTGCTTCCAACGACCAGCAGACCAAAGACCACCAGGACGTTATTCACAACGCATAACATCTGAAAGTAAACAAACACAAAAAAATCAGTCAACGATGAATTATTATCATCATCGATCTATGATTTGAATGTATCACCTACTTTGACGTAAAATGATGTTAGTCCTGTTACAAAGAGCATTAGTAAAGAGGCTCCTATATCAACATCGAATTCAGATTGTGTAGATCCTAAGTCTTTCATTTTTGATCTAAAGAAAACTTTCAGAGTACCGTTGATCATTGTGTCTGAATACTCTATAAAGGCTTTCGCAGCAACTGCTGAACCAATAATCAATTCAAGCACCATATTCCAACCAACTAAAAATGCCCAAATTTCTCCAACTGTCGCGTAAACAAACTTGTAGCAAGATCCTCCACTTTCAGGAAACAGTTCCACTAGTTCTGCATAGCAGAGGGCTAAAAATCCAAACCCATTACACCCATAAGTATCACCATATACACCAATAGCAATTTGGTATGGAATTAGGAATGGGCACTTACCACTTAGTACCGTGGCGACAGATGCCACTAGGACTGATAAGACAACAGATGGTCCAGCATGTTCACTGGCAGCGTGACTGAGAATGGCGTGAATGCCAGTTCCAACAACGCTGGCTAATCCTAAATAAAAAGGAAACGGTATAATCAGTAAAATTATTACTTAATAAAAAGAAAAAAAGGCGCAATGTCTGTTCTACTTAATAGGATATACGTCCAACTTACCAAAAGCAGTCAAATCCACAGGCGTAATACATTTCCTGAAGTGAACACTATTCCTTTGTTGGTCATTTGTTTTTACCCTGGATATTACTTGCCACGAAGATTTAAGAACTTCAAGCATCTCTAGCACAGTGTCAAGGTGTAACTTTTTTTCAAATTAACACAATCATCGTAATGGTGTAATTGGCAATCTTAATGAGTTTGCAACGAAAACCAAACCGACAATTTCAATTTTCATATTTAAAAGTATTTATGACAGCAACATTGTTCTTGATCGCTTTTCTCCAATAATAAATCTATAATTCAATCTTCGGATATCTTTAGAAACATTACGAGATAAATCTTAAATTGGTACGCACTTCATCATAACACGAAAAATAGAATGACATACAGTACGTCTACTTTTTTTTTAATCAAAACATCGGTTTTTCTAAGCCTGAAACTGCCAACTTTCATAAGAAAAAAAAATACTGAAGACGGATTTAAAACCACACGACTTAAAGTACACTTACTTTCATGACATATGTGCAGTCATCGGAACTGACAGTAAAACTAAAATCTATTTGAGGAAGAACTGATCGATAAAACATTTAATCGAATTGGATATGGCCCTTTCTTTTACTACAAATAATTCTTTTATATGGATACACACAGAGTATCTATTATAACGGATTAATGTACAGTAAATGATTTGCGCGAGTTATTAAAATTCCTGACTATTGTGTTGAAATATATACTGTATCACCTGCGCAGGAAGCATCATAAAAGCTTCACAGTTCGCAATGCTTCCTTTATTTTGGTTCTAGTGGCTTGTAAATATGCTTATCCCGGTTGGAGGGTTCGATTCCTATTAAATCGTTAGTATGTATGTGGAACAAAGGAAATAAATATGTACTTACCATTCACAACTAAAGTGCAACTCGACACCAAAAGCCATCAACGTATTTTATAGACGTCGAAGAGAGAAAACCAAATAAATGACAAAAGCTCTGCAGCTGTGATTATTTGAGACTACCGATTTGAATTTGAAGGAAGGTTCGAGATCCAATAGCGAATCCAAGAATGAGGTCACGTGCGGAGCTGGCGCCTGGAATGCTACTTCTAAATGGAATAAAAAGATGGAGGCAAAAAAGTGAGGAACGAATGAGAAGAAAAAGTTGATGAAAAGGCGGATATATTCATTTCATACAGAAAGCGTGGTAGGTGAAACAATGAATTGTCGACAACTAGTTTGATCTATCATAACATAATTATATGGATGCCGCGAGTCATAATCGTCATTCACCAACCAAGCAAACAAAGAGTAAAAATTCCAATTCCAAAGAATAAAGTTTATCGATCAATAAACCTACCACGCATAAATTGCAAAGAGATTGTAAGTTTTGTCCGCGAAATTCGTCGTTTTAGATGATTCAAATGGCACATTTCAAATCCACTGTATAATAGGAGGAATAAAAAGTGAATGATGGAGAAAAAAAATTAGTATTCCTCCGTATAGCTTCAATGTAGTGCGTGTTGGCCTTCATACCATTGTATGTCGGGCAGCAAATGCTACAAGACGAGAACAGAATAATGGTTTGAATAATGAACTTCTGAGAGAGATACAAGCAAATTTTACAACTGTTATTCGTATAGTCACTTCATCCAATACATGTAAAGACTTCCAAGTTTCTAAGTCTGGTAAAAAGTGAAATCAGTATATTATTCATCAAATCGAAAAGAAAATCTTCTGTTCGTCCACAACAGGGGTGTCAAGCTCATTTCAGCTGCTGACCAATTTTCTAGCAAGTAAAATCCACACGGACCACACGATATATACTGTATTTATATTGTTATTCATTTTGCTTTTCAAATCTCAGTTTCTTTTAATATTTATTTCAGAGAAAAATATCCTCATTGATATGGAGAATGCTTATGACAGTGTGAATGGTATTTCGAAAAAAAAAAAAAAAAAAAAAAAGGTAGAAGAAGGATATATTAGGATAGTGCAAGCTTCCCAGTGAAGATTGGGGCACATCAAGATTCAGCGCTAAGTCCATACCTTTTCATTTTGGTTATGGACCAGCTGTTGACTGGAGTAGATGGACACCTCAGTGCATGGTATTCGCAGACGACGGAAACGCAGGAAAACGCAGTAACCCCAGAGGGGCAAGTAGAGAATGGCCTAAACAATATTAGGGTTTGTTTGTTTGTTGGAGTTTAAGGTCCCGTCGACTACAAGGTCATTAGAGACCCGTCCACTGTATAGTTCTAATGCATATACTGCACAGACACTACACTAATGCGACGATTATTGGGTATTAGCAGTACCCAGCTTTCCCGAGCGACCACCCATGTCAGTACTAACTGGGCTTACGTTGCTTAACTTCAGTGATCAGACGAGAACTGGTGTGTCCAACGCAACTCGCCGCTCCCACAATATTAGGGAAGGAAAGAAAAGGGAGGCCTAAAGAATACATGAAGAAGACAGCGTATTCTTTTAATTGAGAAGGACAGGACATAATGGTGCAGTGTAATTAACACAATTGCTCTCTGGCAGCGCCTAGGGAACACGGGAGTTAAGTGGCTGGGGAAACTCTTCAACAAGCTACTTAATGGGACAGGATGCTTACTGCAAGGAGGGAGGGTTGGTTAGCGCCGCTCTTTAAGGGCGAAGGAGATGCCTCCGGCCATTCTATGAAACTTCAGGAGAATATAATTGAACGCCTCCTCAGGGAATGATCTCCATGCAATGTTCATTGACTTGGAGAAGCTGTATGATGGACATGCATATACAGTGGTTCCAGTACCAGGGTAAGGTGTACATGGGGAAATACAGCTAGTTTTCAAGTGAAGGTCGGGGTAAATCAAGTCTCGGCCCTAAGTCCTTAACTCTGTGTTCTAGTTATGAACGATTTACTGACAGGAATAGGGGGATGGAGATCTGAATGTATGACTTTTGCTGATGATGTACAGACTTGGGGACTCTAAGAAAGAGGTACAGCAGGGACTAAATAACGATAAGATAGCAGTAGAGAAGGGGGACTGAAACTAAGAGGTAGAGGAAGACCAAAACGGACGTGGGAGCAGATGGTGCAAATGGACATGGAGGCGTGCGGGGTGGAGGATTAGAATCCGCAGACCCGACCCTGCCTCAGACGGGGGAAGGGTGAGATGATGATGATGAAGCAAAGCCTTCAATGTAGAAGGATGACAACAACGTAGTGTTCCTATTAGCCCTGAGAAATGTAGGCTCTTGGATCTTCAAGACTGACGTGAAATGAAAGCCACGGTCATTCCAGAGATTCCTGCATAATGCCATGTTTGCTTAAATTAAATATTCCTTTATCATAAAATTGTGATTAAAATCGATTTGGGTGTTCAACGCGTGTGACCTCCAACACCCCTCTCACACACACATGGTCACGTTAGCTAATTCTCATCTGAGATACAAGGTACCAGGAGGTACACTTCATCTACTTTGAATTACCGGGTACATCCTATTGGCATTCGTAAGGAGATCCATTTGCTAAATATTGTGTATCTAATCAATAGACACGTCCCTTTATTATTTTGGTAACTTCATCATCTTTACAACAGCTAGAGGCACTGCTGCATTTGCGATTCTCTATTGTTTCGGAGGTAGGACTTGGTGGATGAGTGCGTCCATTTTAATCCTCATTTTAATGGCCATATGGACTTTTAACATTTCGACACATATTTCAGGTTCATTTTCTCTCTCTCTCTCCGCTCGACTCCAGGCCATTAGTGAGAGTTTTTTGAGCTGCCGTCTTGTCGTTGGTTCTCGATTATTAAAGATGACAGCTTCATACGTGGCACAAATGAAACGTGTGATCAATCAATAACACTGGTAGAAATTGAATTCTCTTTTGAAAATGGGGAGAATCTGCATGTGGTCACTTTTCCTTAGAAATAACCCTTTTCTCCTTTTATTTTTCATCAATTATGACAACTCTGGCAAACAGCTGTTGTTTTGAATTTAACGTACAGTGCTTATTTCCTGAATACATATTAGGAAATCTAAATGTGACAGAAGTTGACATTTTAATGGGCGACAAAGGGTAAAAAAAGGTTAAAATTCCTATACTGCATGTACAGAGAAGATCATGAAAAAATGTATGGCGGAACAGTAGTACGTATATCAACAGAGCACATACTCGGAAACGGGCCTCATTCTTAGCATCATCATACCCTTAAACCGCCTGTGCGGGTTCTAGCCTTCCACTCCCGTCTATCTCCCACCAGGTCCCCGTCCACCCCACACACTGCCATATCCTTATGGACGGGAGCGGCGAGTTGCGTTGGACACACCAGTTCTCGTCTGATCACTGAAGTTAAGCAACGCAAGCCCAGTTAGTACTGACATGGGTGGTCGCTCGGGAAAGCTGGGTACTGCTAATACCCAATAATCGTCGCATTAGTGTAGTGTCTGTGCAGTGTATGCATTAGAACTATGCAGTGGACGGGTCTCTAATGACCTTAAACACCAACGAACAACAACAAATCCTTATGGACAAGCTGTTCCCACGTCTGCTTCGGTCTCTCCCTGCCCCGGTGCTTCCGACCACCTGCATTTCTAGAATGGACCTAACGAGCTCCTCTTCTCATTACGTGTCCATACCACCTCAATCTTTTTCCCTCATTTTTTCGGCGACGTTCATCACCCCCGGGCTACATTCAATAAACTCATTCCTAATTCTATCAGCTCTCGACACCCCACCCACTCATGTACCGCAGCATTCGTATGTCAGCTTCTTGTATTCTATTGCCGTGGCTCTTCTTCACTGCCCAACACTCTGATTCATATAGCATACCTGGTCTAACCACCGCCCTGTAAAACTTCTCTTTCAACTTGATTGGCACCCTCTAATCATACAGGACTCCGCTTGCCTGCCTCCACACTTCAACCATCCCCCACTGATTCTATGGAGCGGCGAGTTGCGTTGGACAGACCAGTTCTCGTCTGAACACTGAAGTTAAGCAACGCAAGCCCTGTTAGTACTGACATGGGTGGTCGCTCGGGAAAGCTGGGTACTGCTAATACCCAATAATCGTCGCATTAGTGTAGTGTCTGTGCAGTATATGCATTAGAACTATGCAGTGGACGGGTCTCTAATGACCTTGTAGTTGACGGGACCTTAAACACCAACAAACAACAAAAAACAACAACCAGTTCGCCCCTCGAAAATACGTAACCGGTATTGTCCTATCCTTCCCAATTGAAAGCTAAATCTCTGTCCTCTTCATGTTTATCTTTAGCCCGCCCTTTTCTATCGCCCCCTCTAATATCGTTTAGTCCTTTCTCTATCTGTTCTCTATAGTCACTAAGTTTTCCCATATCGTTGGCAAACGTCATGCATTGAGGAGCCCATAACCATCGTCCATAACCAGGATGAAAAGGTATGGACTAAGTGCTGACTGAACCTAGGTGCACCCCAACCTTCCCGGGAAAGGGCCTCATTCTTAGCAAAGAAAAAATAAAGCTTACTTCACGACTTCATAGATTGGATTGGATTTGTGGGTTGGGAGTAAGCCAGGCAGCCAGAACAAGTCGAACCCTTAGGAGGCTGCCCGCGGGAGATGAGGAGGTAGGTGAAGGATGAAGGAAAGGGTTAATGGACGTATTGACGTGGGCTTGCGCTGCTTAACTTCAGTGATCTCACGGGAACTGGTGTGTTCAACGCAACTTGGCTGCACCCAACGGTAAGAATTAAGTGGTGGGTGAAATTTATTCCTTAATACAGGGGTGTCAAACTCGCGGCCCAAGAAGCCTAGAATTGCAGCTCTCACAATCGATATCAAGTAGTATACATACCGTACTTATTCTAATTAACAGCGCTCTCTAATAAATTATAAACGGCGCACTGTTTATTAAAGGTACTGAATTCATCGTCATCATCAAATCCTTGGTACCGATGTGGCCCTAGGGCAGTGGTGGCGAACCTGTGACCCACCATGCAATTTTAAGTGACCCGAACGAGAATCATATCTAGTTTATCATCTCATAGTGTGTGAGGTGGACGGGGACCTGGCGGGCTAGAACCATATATAGGAGGTGCTGCTAGAACCTGCAGACCTTACCCTGCTACAGGCGTGATGTTCTCTATTTGCTGCTTTAATGAACTAATTTAGTCATTATTAATCATAATTTTTTTATTCATAAAATGAAATAGTGCTCGCACCTGACCCGTGGACAAGTTTTTGGTTTTTTTTTCGTCTTACTGTGACCCGTCTTTAAAAAAAGGTTGGCCACCACTGCCCTAGGGGTGCCCCCAGCTTAACATGCCTGCCTTAATACATTATGTATTCTCTCTCTATTACTACCACTTCACTGGTATTGAGTTCACAAATGGACTCTGCTTTCCTTTTTTTTGTTTTCAAAAGGCTTTAAAATGAAGTACTGTAATTAATAAATGACAATGAAGGGTAGTTAACAAATTATGCGTGAAAATGCATGAAGTGTCTGTTTTATTTTCAGAAACTAACAGTAGGCAGATGGGAGCTGGAGGAAAGGATCTCAGCATAATTCATGCAAAATATGGTAGTTGTTCATTTCAAATCGTATTCACGTCCAATTTAACTATTGTAGACTTTCTAGTCAGATCTAAATGGCAACTTGGTGATCTCGAAATTACTAGAAGTGGAGAGAGCGAGAGAGTCAAAGGGAGAGGTGGCGGTTAAGGAGAGTTCGTTACATCTGGAGCATAAAGGTTTTATCTCATATGCTCGCGTATAAGGCAATGATTTTTGAATTCACGTACTTCACAGCAGGATTAATTTCACATTTGAGGCGATGCTCATCTTGGACTCGATGTCCATTAAAATCGCTAGCATAACCGGCATGTTGCAGATACCAAAGGCAGCATATTACAATTTACAGGGGGCACACAGAAAGATAGAACGAGAGAGAGGGGGACCGAGACTGGGAGTGAGAGGGCGAGACAAAGAGAGAGGGGGGTGAAAGAGAGGGGGGTTAGAGAGAGAGGGGGGTGAGAGAGAGAGAGGGTGAGAGAGAGAGAGAGGGTGAGACAGAGAGAGAGAGGGTGAGACAGAGAGGTGGGGGCGAGACAGAGAGATGGGGCGAGACAGGGAGAGAGAGGAGTCGGGACAGGGAGAGAGAGGAG
>JAAFCE010001036.1:43758946-43952180 GCA_013389805.1 Trigoniulus corallinus | reverse complement strand
GGCGAGATGGGGAGAAAGAGAGAGGGGCGAGATGGGGAGAAAGAGAGAGGGGCGAGATGGGGAGAAAGAGAGAGGGGCGAGATGGGGAGAAAGAGAGATAGGCGAGACAAGGAGAGAGATGGGGAGCGCGAGAGGGTGGCAGAAATTCCAGGCGTAGAAGCTCGCCCTCTAGCGTTTGTGAACGAAGGTACCATCGTGAAGAAAATAGGGCTGGTGTTAAATGAGCAAGACATTGCAGTACCAGGGCAGTTACCAGCTGCATAAAAAGACCGTCCAACAGTTCACTCATGTGCTCCCGATTTCAACAAGACAAATGGGTACCCGGCATTGTCATAGACGGGGAAAGGGGTTGGAGTGATGGTAACGATTATAGAACATGAAAACGATTGTATTGTTACAGTACTGTAGTTCCCTTACGGATAAAGAAAGCAAATAAAAGTTTCAACGCAAGCAAATGGCATAAATGGGTTTCTATCGTGAAACGCAGTACGGTACTTACTTTATTTGACCCCACACTTCTTCTGTTTATCTCAAAGTTGAAAATTAACATGGAATTGCATAAATTACCTGTAGGTCACAAATCAAATGTGTACACAGAGACTTTAGACACACTTGGTCTGCTAGCCGGCGGACTGGTAATCGGGAGTATCATTCCGATTGTCCTCCTCCTTGCTCTACTGCGATCAGGGCCGGCCTTAGGGCAAGGCGACCGAGGCGGCCGCTTTGGGCCCCGCAAACTCTAGGGACGGCCCTGACTGCGATCTACTGCAGGAAGGTGGGAGTTAGCATAAAGAGAGCGACTGTGGAGTAGAGGAAGTGCTCGCTCGACACCTGGCAAGCGATATGGGAACAGGAGCACATAGGGAGATGGACCTCAAGGCTCATCCGGGACGTGATGCTGTTAGTCGGGAGGAGGTGGTACGCGGAGATCGGGTGCTGCGTCACCCAATTGCTGATTGGACACAAGGGTTCATCCATGCCTACCTGCATAGGGTGGGAAAAACGGACGCAACAGTGCCTCTTATCCCCGTGGACGGATGACGATGCCCATCACGCGTTCTTTTTCTACGACAGATGAGGGGAGAGGCTTATTGTGTTGGACACACCAGTTCTCGTCTGATCACTGAGGTTAAACAACGCAACCCCAGTTAGTACAGACATGGGTGGCTGTTTGGGGAAACTGGGTACTGCTAGAAACCAGGTTTCTCTACATTAGAACTACGCAGTGGATGGGGCTCTAATGACCTTGTAGCTTGAAGGGCCCTAAAACACCAAAATACCAAACCAACCAAACACTAGATGAGTCACTTGACGAGGGATCTTGGAGGTGTGCCGCCTGACTCCTGAGACCATCGTGGGCCTCATGCTGAGCAGTGAGGTCTCCTGCAGCATGGCGTCACATTAGCTAGAGGGCATCATCATAATACCCTTATCCCCCTGCTCCCGTTACATAAAGGGCATACTTCAAGAAAAGAAATCGTGATGAAGCCCTAAGTATTGACCCGAAGTAATGTGCTAGACGGTTCCGGGATAGTACCCAGTCGATGATAGTGGCAATGTTTTAGTTAGTAGTCCGACAGTAAGTGCGGAATCGCTCCCTCCAAAAAAGAGTCACTCGCTTTCTGTTGGAGGCACTTTTAATAGCCATGATGCTTTACCTAATGGTTTTCTGCTTCATTTATTACATGCCACGTTATCTTTACTGCTTTGCACTATTTCATTTAGACGTAGGCCTATACCAGTTAACTGTCAATGCCACTAATCTCATTTGGCATGTGCACTGTGAAAGTTCAAGGAGACCTCAAATACCAAGTAGGATAACTGACCTTTAAGTCCTCTGAAACTCCCTGGGAGGGGGCTGCATTATATAACTGTTATATATTCTGCTACCTAGGATCTGCATTTCAGTGATAGATCTAACCAGCTCTTCCATATCCTTGCCACTTCAGTGTAGTCTCATCTTTTTGAATCCTGTCATTGTAGGCTTAGTGGTATCGTTCGATTCTGGTTGAGGCGAGTGATTTCTTTCGGGCAAAAGGAAGGTGCGTTCTCCATTAGATGAGTAGTAAAGGCGTGTTTCCATGTGGATAAACGATGACATCTCGTTCAAGGATGCTTTCGACATGTAGATAGCATACTTGTAGAGACTTCCAGATATCAGATCTAGCTCTTCAGTAAATTACCTGCAGCAGTTGATAGACTGACGCAAAATAGCCAAATAAATCAAACCAATCTCATGTTTTTATGCAATGTTCCCCTCTTCCAAAACTGCCTCATAAACACATGCATTCACTCATTCCTGACTCTGTCCTTGACGCACAGCATACCCCCTGTTGCCATGGATCTATCGCCGTCACCTCACAGCAACCTCACTTTAATCACATCAGGACCGTCTTAAGAAAATAGAACTTATTCTGTATCACTATCCATGAATGACATCTGAGCCTATTTCATTATTACTCTGAATAACTGATCAGAGTGAGGATCCCTCCCCCCCAAAAAAGATCATGTTACTTTCGTGTCCATCTCCCACTTCCTAATTGAAAACTAGTGCAGACTAATCTTCAGACCCATAATCGGTAACCGTTGCTCGTTCAAAACCCTAATATTAAGCTGGGTTTACACTGCGCGAAACTGTTTCCACAGGCTTGCGGCAATCTCGCCCGTCTCGCCCTCCCTGTTTACATTGAGCGAAGCAAGTATGCAAAACGTATCTAGAGTACCAGTACACGAAGTGAGAGTGGCGAAACCCTTTGATGCGTGTCCAAAAACCGACAGTGCGGTGGCTCACCACGAGACTGCCTCGCGTAGCAAATTTCGGGGCGAGTCCTCGTTTACACTGCGCGAGTCTTTTTTAATGAAACAGTTGCGCGAGTATGTTGCGCGCAGTGTAAACCCAGCTTTACGAGTGATGCACAATCCAGAAAACCAACGTTGGTGTTTGAGTCACGATAAGAATCGAACCCAGCCTATGGTTAATGATTCCTGTGGCGATGGACTGTTAAACTAGCCAGGAAATCTTTAGCAGCACAACTTTTCTCTGTATCCTTCCACACCGCGCTCTCTCTCTCTCTCTCTGGTGTCATCTAACTTCGTGTACAAACTTTTAAAGAATTTAAAAAGAATTAAAAAAAAATTAAAGAAAAAAGGGGTCATTAAAGCATTAAATTTCTGTCCTATGACCTGCCCTGTGCTATGCCCTGCAGTGCTATTGGAAATTGAACGGGCGGGGGGGGGGGGGGGGTACAGTTTTATCAGAATGATTGTATTGCGTTGGACACACCAGTTCTCGTCTGATCACATGAGTTAAGCATCGCAACCACAGCTAGTACTGAAAATGGGTGACCGGTTGGGAACACTGGGTACTGCTAAAGCCTCATTAGAGTTTGCGGGGTTTAAATGCCTCATTAGTTGCAAAGTTGAATCATGCATCAGTTGAAATATGTCCCTCATTGAGGCACTAAGGAGGGAGCAATTGCTGCATTACTCTCCCCTCTGGATCCGCCTCTGCATCTCAACCAGCTGTAACACGTAGTCGTTTAGGAATAGCTGTACACCATCATCATATCCTTATCCCGCTTGTGGCTGGGTCGGGTCTGCGGGCTATAGCTCTCCAATTCCGCCTATCTCCCACCAAGTCCCCGTTCACCCCACACACAACCACATCCTTACGAGCAACCTGCTCCCACTTCTGTTTTGGTCTCCCCCTGCCCTGGGTGCTTCCAACCACCTGCATTCCCGTAATGGACCTATCAAGCTCCTCCTCCGCTCTTCTTACTGCGTGTCCAATTGTCCATACCACCTCAATCTACTCTCCCTCATTTTTTTCCGCGATGTCCCCTCTCGAAACCCCACTCATGTACCGCCGCATTCGCATCTCGCTACTTGCATTCTATTTACGTGGTTCTTCCTCACTGTCCAAAAATTAGGAATGAGTATATTAGAGGTAGTCTGGGACCGCGGATAAAGTGAGGGAGAGTAGATTGAGGTGATATGGACACGTAATGAGAAGAGGGGAAGAGGGGCTCGTGAGGTCCATTACAGCAGTGCTCCGCAACCGGTGTGCCTTGAGCCGATACAGGTTTGACACAGTCAAATAAGATAATTTTCTAATTCAATAATATTTAAATAGATTCGATAGATCAAACACAATAACAAGAATACTTGCAATGAAATATTCGCGCTTTAGCCATCTAAAATTTATTGTAAAATTTGTTTATTAAATTAATATCTATATATCGGTGGCATAGCTGGAGATCATGTTGCTTTGGGTGGTGAAAAATTTGAAGCCCTAAAGCTGAAAAACAAATTGGAGTTCATGTTGTTCAGGGCGGTGAAAAATTTGATGCTCCAAAGCTGAAAGAAATTTATTTTGCACCTCCTCAAGGAACAAAAAAAGGAAACTGCCATAGTTTGGTCGCCCCTAAATAACTGGCGCTCGGAGTGGGACGCGACCCCACCCTAGCTATGCCATTGCTATATAATTTAGCTTTTGATATGCCATGGAATTCTAGGAAGAACTTTGGTGTGCCGTTGGTGTGAAAAGGTTGCGGAGCACTGCATTACAAGAATGCAGGTGGTTGGAAGCACCAGGTGCAGGGTGAGACCGAAGAAGACGATAACGTAGTTTATGGGATAGACGGGGACTAGGACGAGGACAGCAGACTCGACCCTGCCACAGGCGGGATAAGGGTGTGATGATTCCTCACTGTCCAACAATAGGAAGAGCGGTACCATAAATTAGTTACCTACTTGGTACTCGAGTTGGTGGAGAGATTTTGGAGTTGCAGTAACAAACGCGTTGGCATCACAGAACCCAATTAATGGGCAATTAGAAAGAAGCCATGGTTGATCACTCGTGCATACAACCGCTTTATCTGCTCGACACTGTAATGGACATTAGATAGGCCGCATTCATACGTCTCGTTATCAGCGGAAACTTCAAAAGACTGCCATCAACACACAGAAATAAATGAAATACCGCCGAAGAGAAGCGCAAAAGAACGCGTGTGATTCTTTTGAACTGATGCCCAAACTTTCGATAAATGTAGAGAGCGCTGTTGGTCATACCTTAATACCAAAGGGCACCGTTTGAGAGCGCTTTGTAACAATACCTTGCGAAGAACGTGATGCTCGGTTCGATGTAACCTTCGACATGAGGATGGCCTTAGGGCGAATTAGTTCAATTATAAATGAGGAGATGAAGGGATTCGCCTATGTAATTAATAAGAATTGGTACTATTGGATCGTTATTAAGAGATTGAAAGGTAAAATTGTTTACATTCGTTCACATTACCCTACTGATATTGGGCTATTGCTAGCTTAATTGCGCAGCGAGAAACTTGTGATTATTTTGAATTTTGTAGATTGAGTTTGTAAAAAGTTATTTCAAGAAAACATTTACTCATCAATGGCTATTTCGTTGCGTGACCATGTAACCCTCGTGTTGTTCATGGCGTGTTTATTCGGTTGTAAAGCTCAACTGTCGTCCGACCCTGAAGAATTGCTCAATTGGTGTTTAGACGGCATTCATCACAAAGAAAGGCCTTCGGCTGAGGATGAGCTGCATCACATGGTAATGCGGTTGAAGTTGGAAGACGAGCTATTTCCTGCTATGGCTAAGCTTTAACGAACTAATATAAACTACCCTAAGTATTACCACGATATTAATTTAAGTTTAATTAACGAAATTGCTTATAAAAGGATGTATAAGCCGGCAAATAAGCCACTATTTCTTCAAGTAAGACAAACGTGTTTTAATGCAGTCCTTGGAATAGCCATGCAGGAAAGATAATTTACCCCTCGAATATTTACAACAGACGGATGGTGATAATAATAATAATAATAATTAATTGGAAATCTTTCAGTGTACGCCATGGAAAAGTAAGTCTTGTTGCACCCATAATGTATCCCGCAATGTACATGCGGGTGGCCTTTATGGTTTCGACTGGAATCACTGTGGTCACATTAAAAACATGTCTTCCAAATGTCGAAGGCATTTCGTACAGGACTTGTGTTTCTACGAGTGCGAACCAAATATTGGACCTTGGGTTGTACAGGTAAGTATCGTATTAGGTTATAAAGAAATGTTTTCGGTTGGTGCCAATGTTTTGAACGGAAACGGATGTCATTGGCACATGAGATCTACGTGATCTTGAAGGATTGGCGGGCATTACCCATGTGATGCCGATGACGTAATGAGTGCGACTACTAAGAGGGGAAAGCTCCGGTGTCAAAGTGCACATCAGGATTGCAAACCTCTTCATCCTTCAAATCTTCTCCATGTGCTTATTTGCTCCCATACTCATTTCTAATCAGATAAGCGCAAAATATGTTTGTGTATCGTAGGTGGCTATGAAAATTCGAAAAGAAAGATTCGTTAATGTTCCACTCTGTGCCAGTGACTGTGATGACTGGTATAATGATTGCAAGGACGAATACACCTGCGTGGACAACTGGACCACAAAGTTCTTGTTTATCCAAGGTTTGCAACAACGCTGAAGAGTTAAAAGTATGCGAGGATAAACGAAACTAGTGATTCCATTTTATTGTAGGTAAGAACGTGTGTCCGAAGACTGAAAGATGTAGATTGTATTCGGAGGTGTTCCAGAATGCTAAGCAATTTTGCGAACGGGCAAGTATACGTTACCGTTTGTCGAATGTGGTCGTAGATAGAAATTCTTATTAAATGGAAGTAATATAAATTTCAGATTTGGGATTACTCGTGGAAGTATACGCCAAATGATGAAGCCTGTATGAGATTATGGTTTAACGGGACGGCAGGGAATCCCAACGACGTGGTTGCCCGACGCAAGGTAGAAGAACTCGTGGCTCTTTGGAACGGTCAACCCTCCGTTATTGGAAACATAACAATCACGTTTTGCCTCTTTTGGAGTCTAATATTAAGCTACATGCGATTATGACCTACATACTTTGCAGAATTATAATTTCAAGTGAGAAAATTTTAATAAGAGTCTGTGCATAACAAAACTTCCGTCTGTTAACCAGTGCTCATAGATTCCAGTCACTTCCTCGCTGTCCTCTGAAGGTGACGATGCAACATCCCATAACACGGCAGGCCATAAAAAGCCAGTCAACACTAACTCCTACGCAGTTGCACTAATACTCAAGGTCGCGCTTGTGCAGATTAAAATCCCGTCCCTCCCGACTTAAATACTTACGTTCATTAACCATACAATTTATTGTGATAAATTGCAATATACAGTTGTAAAAATTTACAATGCAAGGGTTAACATCAGCAGCAACTTTCATCATAAAATATACAACACTGATAAGTAAAGAGAAAGAAGAAACATGGGATTTTTCACAATGAAAGAATCTGCCAAGACACACTTGAGACCTTTGGTTAGAAGCCAGCGACCTTTTCACCCTTCCTCCTTTCAGAACAGAACACTACGCAATCTTGCGACTAACCAACAGGAGTTGCACTTACCCCGATTACTATATCAGATCTGCCTCGCAAATGTACAGGGATGAAAAGGAACAGCAGACAAAGATGCTACTAGCAAAACGAAGTTCTAAGAGTGAAGAACTTCACTCGGGGAGGATAGTGCACGTGTCTAGAACTGCAACCGTTGAAGGTTTAAGCAGCGTTAGTCTGTCGAACGATTTAACACAACGTACCGCTGACTGCAAGGTGGACTCCGGAGAAGTAAGGAGCAATAAGTGAGCGTTTCTTCAGTAGTCACACCCCTGACCGACTGGTTAACAACAATAGGGAAAGGTTGTCTGCGACTCCAGCAGCACCACCATCAGTCCCTCAAAAACGTTTTTTTAAGATTTCTGACACACCAGTCCCATAGAACACTACGTTGCAAGTCAAGAATACTCGTCATTGCCATGAAGCTGAACCGTCGCCTCCAGCGTACGTGGTACAACACCAAACAGTAACCAAATCGCACTCGCAAGAGAATGCCATAATCCAATGTCGGTCTGCTACGACGCACTGTCAAACAATGTGCTGCCATCGGAAAGACATTGGAGGGCTTTTATGTCCTGTGATCAAAACATCCAAATTGTATTGTGGAAATCAAAACTTTTCTTTGGCAGGAACCCAGATGATTGGTCCGGATTGATCTCTAATCACTTCTTTCACATTGGCATAAATTTCCTCCGGTGTGTCACCTTGCACGACAGCTGTTGACAAGTATCAACTTTTGCTTATAACATTACTGATAACGATAATTTAGGCAAGCTCTCACACTTGAATCACAACAACGAATTGAGATACCTGTGAAATACTCGCTGAACTCTGCCTCGAGCTTTACCGCTCTTTCAAACGTTTTTCGGGCTTGTTCCTCAGTCATCCGTTTATTCATTTCCCTAATGACGAGCATTTTCAGTTAGCTACTATTTTCAATTACTTGCATAATTTACTCTTAGATATTTCACTATATACTCACATGATGGATTCCACACTCTTCGGTTTGATAAAGATAGCAATTGGATATAGGCCTGCAATCTGTAGCCTCTTGATAGCATTTCCACTTACGTCCAGGATGCAATGTTTTCCCTAAACAGGATGACATTTTAGGATCAAACTCTACAATTAATGTGAAATAATTGCCTGCTAGTCGACTAGACCCGTATCATTTACTCCAATCTACAGTACCTGGCCATATTAATGTGACCACTAGACATTTTCATCATTTGCAAAATTTTTGTAATACTTTTGAATATTTAGGAATTCAGTTGTTGCACACCCTTTATGGCAGACATGCCATCATCCAGGGTGTGCACAAATTGTTTCTCATGATTCATAAGGAGAGCAAGACAGTGCTTTTTATGTGGGTCCCGGGGCATGTTGGCATTATGTCCAACCAGAGGGCGGATACCGATGCCCATCAGGTGGCCCACCTGCCAGAAGACACCGGCATTGCTGTTCCCTCCTCTGATGCCATTCTCATGGTGTGGCAGGCCGTCCATGGTCAACGGCGGTCCCAGCCGTTTCCCGCAGGACAGTAGCTTCACTAAGGAGGTGCGGGCCGCCCCAGGTGACACCAGAACAAAAGGGACAGAGCAGGTAAAGCGGCTTTTTGAAGGGAGGGGGGACACCATGGCGTACCACACCGGGTGATGCCAACCCTAGCAATGCCTCTGCAGCTGGATATTAGCTAGTGGTCACATTAATATGACCAGGTATTTTAATGCCAAGGAAGGTACGCGAAAAATGTTAAATTATAAATACCACCATGCATTCTGAGTTTTTGACTTCAATATCAGACAACCCCCAAGGGACATTTAATATGACCCTACTCATTAAGGGATGACTTAACTATTATAGTCAATAGACACGCACCTTTTCACATATATCCTTGACCGATGCCACACTAGTGCCATAAAGGTTGTCATTATACTGCCCCGCCTCAATAAATAGATGATCTAGAATGTCCTGTTCCATTTGTTCCCTGGAAGCCACAAAGTGATAGTCACGACCATCAACTTCATACTCTCTCTTGGGACGGGTGGTATCTGTGGTGTAAATAACAAGAATCACTTGAACCACGTTATCGTAACAGCTTCAGAAACGGTATAAATACTCACGAGGAACGCAGCTGCCAAATTTATCTGGAAATTCAGAGATAAGATCGTCGTTGATGCGATCTTTCAGCGGACCCAGAATAATAACTGGTCTCGTGTAGTTGACTTCCTGTTGTTGGACAGTTTCATAAGATAGAATTGGTTCGTCTGGACCACCTGAAAAAAAAAACCCGCCTCTTACAACAACAGTCAGATGACAACATCGTTTTACATGAAGATGCGTGCATATCATCCCTAATTTCCCTGTCGTCAACTCCACTCCGCACAGAACGACATCACCTTCGAAGGCCCACTCCCACTCTTTTGACCTAGAGTACTACTGAATAGTAAAAAAAATATCCAGAGAATACTTACGGACGCTACCCACTTCGCTCTCGTTGGCAGTGGCCAGGTTGATGGCTAAACCAAAGAACCCGAGACAGGAAGAAAAACACCAAAATATACCAAAAAAGCAAACGAAATAATGACACAAATAAGCAAATCAAGAGAAAAAAAACGAGAAAAGGATTTTGAATGAGTTGTGGGACGAACAAATAGTAAAGCGAGACGCTTATTGAGATGTAGACAACAAGAATAAAGACAAGTGCACACCAGTAACAAATGGGCGAATTAAAATCATAATCATCTGCTTAACAAAATGGGCACCAGTGTTACAAAACGACAAGAAATGGAATTAAGACCAAAAATCTTACGCTCCGCATCGCTATTTTCTTCAGTGCTGTTGTCTTTGCTCTTCATGAAAGGGAATTTTCTGGAAAATGAGAAATTCTTCTTCTTTCTTTCCAGTGTCGATGCCTGAAATGGACATCAACAGGGAGATGGTAAGAACCCACCAATGTTCGTATAAATCTATAAATACAATAGCCATGGTGGCAAACGTACCCGACCATCATTAGCGTTGTTCTTTCCTTGAAACTTGACACATTTGAGTCTTGCCTTTTCCTTCCTTTCCACCCTGTACATACGAACACCCCAAAATACCACACAGTTAATGCCCTGAACATGGGGTAGAGTCCATCAATTTCTAAACAGTCGCAACTCGCCTTCGTTTACTAGGGATGATGCCCATTCCTTCTTCTTCACCATCTGCTAAAATCTTCCTTGCCTGCCACCATTCATCATCACTAGCATTTGTGACATGCAAGATGTCGCCATATTTGAAAAAGAGCCCTTTGCTAGGAAGGCCACTGTCTTTGATGGGGTCATAGTCAAATAACGCCCTGACGTACAGTGACCTTTTATGCGACGTCCTCAAAGTCCCCATCATTATCTGCTCTCGTAGGTCATGAATCTTCGCTTCGAACCGGTTGTACTCTACAAATTCAAGTTAATTTAATAATACATTTTTGTGACCATTACCTACATGAGAAATTACATCTCGCAATTTGCTTACCTTCGGGCTTATATTGAGCGACGATGGTGACCGTCTGCCCCGCTCCCTTCAATGCCGCAGCCGCCTGTTCGTGGGTGGCATTCCTGAGATCTTCCCCATTCACCTGAAAACAAGGAACTCCAGAAACATGGCCAAGAACGGACGGACGGGTGACCAAATGATGGGCTGCAAGTCACGAAATGAAGATCAAGAAAAGGCTTGACTGTTACTTACAGAAAGAATCTGATCTCCTCTTCTTAGAGAACCACTGAGGTCTGCCGGGCCTCCAGCCAGAATGAATGATATGAAAATACCCTCTCCATCCTCGCCACCAACGATATTGAAACCGAGACCTGTGGTGCCTTTCGACAACACTACTTTTCTGGCTTCCCTGAAGATATACAGAAAAAAAAATGCCACCAATGAATTCTGAATGACCATGACAGCAATTGGAAGCAACCTTACAACTCACATCATTTTTCTTAATTTGCCAAAGTCCCGATTACGATTAAACTTTGGGTTAGAGACTAGTCGTTAGGACTCAACAAAAGTCATTCGTAATCCCTACCCATTCAATCATAACATTGGGGATTAAACAATACCTATTTGCTAAGACTTCCCTCTTAACAACCAGCAAAATTAATACATGGGATCCGAAAGAATGCGGATGTCTCCGAATCAGTAAACCTTCTTTACTAGTCCAAAAGTTTGAGGGACGGACTACCTCTTTCCCTCACGAGCTCTACCTATCCTAAGAAAAAACAAGTAACCATGGGGGTGGGGAAAGTGAAGACATGTCAACCAAAACATCCATATAAATTTCAGGTTCCCCACTGATTAAGGATGTCATGCGCGGTGTGTTAACGCTCAGTTAGTGGCTAGTTGAAAGCAGAGATCCTTCTGATGTCGAGGATAATTTCAACGTTAACGAGGTCAAGTTTCTACATGAAAATTTGCTCGTCTCGCTAGTACTCTCCCTCCCGTGAAGCGAAGCTGTCAGTTGTAGTGATTAGTTATTACGCAAGATGGCTATTAATACTTCAAAAAACGTGATGATTACTCTTCTTCCGCTCATCTCGGATTTTAACACAGGTCAGATCTCCGCTCTCGTCCTAGCGGCCTTAGAAAATAGGCGGCGAGCAGCCTTCTATCACTCCAGGATGAGAACTCCATCGTTCCCTCTCCTCTTCACATGGTTTATTTAGTACATTACAATCGTGGCCACTAATGGGCTAGTCTACACCATGTCCTTACTCCAATATGTAGGTCAAAAAAAAAAAAAAAAAAGGTCAGGGAGTGGGCTGATGTGTGTTTTTCATCGTCACCAGTCATCAAAAAGGAATTTAGGGCACACGATCACGCCCACCACACAAACATCGCTGACGTAACATGATGTACTTCCGAATCCGCCCAGTATTTTGTACAAGAGAAAAGGTAAGTGCGCACTTCACGTTTCTTGTTACGGAGTTTTTGTTCGGTGACCTAACAAAGTATTAACCCTACAGTCCATACTCCCCCTTTATACTTGCTCATTATTTACCTGGTGAAGGTCTTGGAAACATCTACGCGTCCCACTGCAGGCGCCATCATCCACACGACCACAACTGAACTACCGCAGTCAAAAGGTAAACGCAGACCGGATTAGGGAATGGATCGAAATCTCTTGGACGCGTCACTGGCACAATCACTAAGAGCCTTAATCCCTGTCAAGGTCTGCGACGTCATTGATCGGGGGACTGAGGGACCATCTTTCAAGTTTTTTTCCATTGCACTCACACCGCCAAAACACTGCAATAGATAAATGATGGCCAATTTTCGTAAATAAGTTGCATCGGCACACAGGATGAAGGTTACTTCGGCGAATCCTGTCACTAGGAGGCCCAAAAATGACGGTGACCACGTGAGACCCCTTCCATACGTCACGTTCTGAAACTAGACCACGAAACGCACATCTATGGTTCCTTAGCAACGACGTCCACCTCCTGAGAAACGCCAACCTCCACAAGTCGTCCCAAGTCTCACGAGCGCGAAAAAAACACACACACATGCACTACGCCCCTTGTCAACAGTGAGG
Source organism: Trigoniulus corallinus (assembly GCA_013389805.1). Classification (NCBI taxonomy): domain Eukaryota; kingdom Metazoa; phylum Arthropoda; class Diplopoda; order Spirobolida; family Trigoniulidae; genus Trigoniulus; species Trigoniulus corallinus. Next base: position 43,939,173 of record JAAFCE010001036.1, on the reverse strand, counting down.
ATTGCCAGAAAATTAGGGCACGACCCCCAGTACACACACCACTGCTCAACAAATTGCTACGTACGAAGGCCGACCAGGTGAGTGGGCGAGACACGGACTCATTCATTGCAGACGGTCAGGGAAGAGAGGTTTCTGGAGGACGAGCCACACCCATACCCCTCAAGATACTTGCCGGCGAGTATGCCTTGGGTAGTAGAAGCACCAGTTGTGAGGAGCGATACCAAATTCTCTTCACACCTGGCAAACTGCCGAACGATCATAATTCCACACACATTCGAGCAGCAAAATTCAAATACTAAACGCAACAGGCAAGTGTGCTGAAATCAACAAACAGAAACGACGAAATCGTCCCATTTTGAAGACACCTGTTATTAAAAACCACACCACATTCTCCTCTTTAACAATGCCACGCCCCTGTGTCTCACAGTTCACCACAGGTTATTTCTCTCGGTCCTGCTACACACACATTACACCTAGGAGGCGCTCAATTAAAAACAAGATTGGAGAAATCGAACGGTCGCCACTCAATGCGAAGTTATTTTATATGACCCTTTGGCTACTTCATCGGAGTAGATTGAGGCTCGAGTTGATCACCACAAACTTCTTTGAAGTGATTTGGGTTTAAATGCCTAGTAAGTTTCCATTTTTTTCTAGAGAGACAAAATTAATGAATTCCATTTCAAATAACTCACCGTGTGATGTCATCGTCACTGTTTGATTTCTGGTTCATAGTAATGGCATCCGGAATAGGTGGTATTACCACAGCGGGAGCCACGGGAGCTGTAAATGGAACAGAAAAACATTCGAAGATAAACACACCTGGCACTTCGCCCATGCTACTCAAAATACGAACACAACACCCAACAAAACGCAACAAAGTGAAATGTTAACACTCCAGGTCACTCACGCGGTGGGGTGGGCATCCGAATAATTTCCGAATGCATAGGCGGAGGCGGAGGTGGAGGCAAGTGATCGTCTTCCTCGTCGTCCTCATACACCGGCTTGGCCACCACCAACTTCACATGGTCACTTGTCGCTTTCAGTGTGGCCACCGCCTCTTCATGACTCACATTCTCTAAGTTTCTGTTCCCCACCTGGAATATGAAAACAAAAATACGATGACCTCTTCGATATTGGAATCAATCAGGATCACATAAGTTATCAGATATGGCAGGCATGTCAAACTGGAGCTACTCCGAGGGCCACATTGGTAACATGGACGTTGTCATGAGGGCCATGCAGTGTTGACATTTTTTTTAGTACTGTAATTTGTTTTTAAATGTACCAAGAAGCCCGCGGGCCTGAAGGTGTGAAGCTTATTTGACGTGACAGTTGCCTGACAGTTGACACAGCTCAGGAGCAACTGTCCCCCTCTTGTGGCGCCTCTGAGTAGAAGACTGTGTATGTATACTATGTGATAGCGATTGTGAAGGCCACAACTTTAGGCTTCAAGGGCCACATGCGGCCCGCGGGCGGCCAGTTTGACACCCCTGAGATATGGGATGCCACCCACGATCGCAGTATTGCAAAAGGTGCTACAATAATCAACACACGCGCTTTCTTAACATACTTCTAAAATAAAAAAAAAAAAACACGTGCCGCAATGAGCTTGTCTCCAACTGCGAGACGACCGTCCAAACTAGCTGCCCCTCCGTCCATCACTTTGGTCACATAAATACCGTTGTCTCCAGGAACGTGTTGGTTGCTGATACCACCTGCTATGCTGAACCCAAGACCTTTGTTCCCTTTGACGAGATCTAACTCAAAAATTTGGACCTTGGCGGGTCGCCGCCGTCGTTTCACTGTCTGAATCAACAAAATTAGCAAAAAAAAAAGTGGAAACCCCAGCATCGGATTCATATGTGGACAACACGTACTCAACTCACCAATCTGACCGAATTCCCTGCTCGCTTCAAGGCATCTACTGCAGTTGCATGAGGGACATCTACAACACTCACGTCGTTCACTTTCACTATTATGTCGTTCACCCTGCAACATGAGCGCTCGTTGAGTACCAGGGCGGCGTCCAGTTATGAAACCAGCAAACGATAACAACGGAGCAATACACTTACAAGAGTCTGCCATCGGCAGCAGCTGCACCTCCACTGATTAATTTAGTAATGTAGATACTCGGGTCATCTCCGATGTGAGGATTGTCCATTCCACCAGCAATACTGAACCCCAAGCCTGCACCTCCCTAAAATCACTTACCATTAAGACAACTTATAAACAAAACGGTCCTTTCACATAAGACTTCCACCGGCATAAAAGAGGTGATGGGCTTTTACAGAAAAACTTGGCCGCCAGACTTAATTCGGATAACAGACCACACGATGGATAGAATCGTTGTAGTGATCTCAAACTGGCGAGCCATTGATGTCAACACGTAACTCACAATGAGACAAGAAGTTAAGTGGCCTCGTATAATCTCAAGCCGGTGCCGTCTTAAATGAATGGACGATGACCAAATGACCAACTAAAGCTTTGTTCTGTCAGTACCCGTTCCAAGATGATTTCCTGGTATTCCCAATCTTCCTCGCCATTCGCCTGAAACAATGAAAAGAATATGTACAACTGCAGGACAGGGAACATTAGACACCTTTGGAAAAAAATGACAAAATCTTGTGGTTGACGCATTCAGCTCAAAGTGAATAACAAGAAGTGACAACGCGGCTACACCACAAATTTACAATTCTATCACAATGAATCAGAATAAATTCCTCAATCATATCCTACCAGTGGTTTAAACCTTTAACGGCGGAGATTACATACAAGAAACCACCTCATACACACCCAGCACTGTCTTACCAGCCATTCAGAGATCCATAACAGCCAACCATGACGGATACTGATTTGAGTTGTAAAACCTATCTGTGCCATCCATTTTTCAGGTATTATGACAATATCCGATAGAGGATGTGCATATCAAGGGCGAATAACACTAACCATTCAACGAACGTCTTCCGGAAGATTAACGAGAGCATCGAAAGCCGGAAACGAAGTCATGACCAACGGTATTATTTATTCTCACATGATCCAGCGCCAGTTTCGCGCTTAAACCCCTCATATAAGGTCCTTTTTACGATAGGTAAGAAGACGGATGGACCTCCATTTCCTGTAGACTCGCGGTAACCGTGAGTCATGAACATCAGTTGGGTGCTTTTCTTGTTTCATCTTTAAGCTTTTCCAACTACCCTACTAAATTTTCTTTTCACGACTGTCGTTAAAACATGGCAGTTCCACTTTCAGTCGACAAAGTTGGGCTTTTTATTTTGTCAAAAGTAAGTCAGTCCCAAATCCAACACAAAGTGCTCACCATTTGCAGGAGCACATTTGGGACAAAGGGTTAGTAAAGAACGTTAAGTAGCCTACCAAAAAGAGCTTCCAGACATCATCAGGAGCGGATATTACTTCTTTTCTGAGCGAATAATTCAATAATGAGAGAGTGAAGTAATAAGACTGACCACTCGCATTTGGTAACAAAGTTCTGTCGGAAATCCTCCTTCTCCCTCATCTCCCATTTCTCCTTCCCAGTTAAGATTATTTGGAAAAAAAAATTCCACTTACGAAGTGATCAGGCGCTCCCATGGAACCTAAGAGTGGCATGTGAGCCTGAAACAAGAATAAAAAAAACAAAATGGACCATCTTGTTAATAATAAAGTGCCATTTCATCCTGCAGAATGCCACTTGGCGACTACATCTACATCGTGGCGCTCTGGTCACGCCATATTTACATATTGCATGCTAGTAGCAACAACAATCCATACCTGGTCCCTGTCCACAACTGACCACCCGTCAAGACTCTGAAAAAAAAAAAAAATAAACATAATGAAAGAAGGAAAAAAAACAACAAAAATAGACTTCCAATTTCTTAAAAAAAAAGTACATAATAAACATGCCCATCGTATAAAGGATGGGGCATTAAAAGCACGAGCGCTTTCGCTGGTTATAGCGTATCAAATATTCAAAAGAAGAAAAAGTACATCTTAGATGCACCACCACCACCACAGTAATGGTAAGGAACCCTGTGGAAATCATCCTCGAGCTGTTGTGCCCCTTTATTACTTTTCCCTCGGATTTTTTTTGGGGGATGATCATTCAATCCATTTACAAGCGCACCAAAGAAGAACGTGATCGATTCCTTTAGATCGCTACTCATTATTTATTAAAAATTAATGCTACAATTAAAGGTTAACGGAGGCAATAAAATCGAAGATGACAGGAACAGAGACATCCCCCACACCTGCCTTCCAAAGTAATTGGGCCTCTCTACAGGGGTTCTTTCCCTAGTACAGCGGAGAAACATAAAAAAAATTTTTGTCGTTTTTTTAGTAACCACTAAATGCCGTGAATGATCACAAATACTTTTTGGCCGCAATCGGTAAGTGAGGTGCCCGAAAATGAAGCCCATCTATAATCGGTTGACATTTAATTCAGCCGTCCTACTTACTTACCTATGTCATTCTTCAAAGGAAGAGGAGGAGGGGGGGGGTAACGAAAAATTCTCGCCGGCTAATCCCAACTAAATTGAGGACAAGAGACCATCCGATGAAAACTTAGTTTGAGTGACACCCGCCGTAAAACAATCGTTACAACACATTGGGTGCAGGTCATCAGTCAAAACTGAACTGGACTGTTTTCTTACAGAAGATTCATTCCCCTTTTGAAGGAAAGGGGTGGGAAAACAATCCTCTAATACACTCAACTCCTAACCCTTTTCCCGCCCATGGCAGGGTCGCGTACCCATCTTGTCCCCCTAAATGGACGTAGGGCGATATATTGGTCATAGTTTTTTCTGCAGCCGGTTGCCGGCCAAAGCTGCACCTCTACGCTTATTTATCGTCGGTGTAGTGTTCGTTGGGGAATGCTACCGACGCCAGGGGGCGAGCTCCTACACATGGAAATTTTTGCCTCATCTACCCGTTGCATAGTAGAGAGGGTTCTTTTACGTGCAAGTGCCATCGTACATCAACACGGCACCTCGGTTTTACTTCTCATCCGAAAGAAGGCACACTCGCGGCCTCTCTCTCGCCCGAAAGAAGCCGACCCACCTCGGTCCAGTATCGAACCTAGAACTACTGACGCAGTTCATCTAATAATCTGCGGATCAAAATAACAACGTATGGATTACTGCATTAATTTCATGGGTTGGGGAGTAAGCCAAGCAGCCGTAACAGGACGAACCCTTAGGAGGCTGCTCGCGGGAGATGAGGAGGTAGGTGTAGAGGACGTAGGAGTGGGGAAACTTGTAGCACCCAACGTTCTTTACCAACCACCCATGTTGGTACTAACGTGGGCTTGCGCTGCTTAACTTCAGTGATCTCACGAGAACTGGTGTGCCCATTGCAACTTGGCCGCACGTCTAATACTTAATGTATAATGCGCGGCTGGATGTGCTGAAGAGAAAGGGCACGGACTTTTTTAATTTGGAGCGACATCCGGGGAGAGGGGGGTGCATGGCCAACAACCGCTCGTCAGTCTTCTTTGTCCAACTATTTTCACAAATTTAAGATGAGAAGAATCAAGGACAGAAACTAGTATAACTCTTAGTAGAATATGCGAGAAGTTACACGAAGATCTGCAGAAAGGCTGTCGAAGAAAGAGGAAAACTACAAACGCATCAAATTTCTAAATGGGCTGCTTAAAAAGTTTATTAACTCGAATGGCTGCTCTAAATTGAATGAAAAAGGGAGTTTTACTGCGTGAAAGTAAAAAGCACAAAAGCGCCTGCAACCCTTTAGTCAACGAGCAGTTTCATGTCACTGAAAACTGAACGCCCCGAGGGCTCTCTCTCTCTCTAACCAGGGAAGAAATCAACTCGACCGAGAATTCAACACAAGCAGTTCAAATGTTGACAAGGAGAAAATGAGAAGGGTGAGTGAGACCTGGGAAATGAAAGTACCATATTCAGTTTTCAACGGGCCCTTCAGTTACACTTGGTGTTATTACGTGGACGAAGGGTGACTTTGCGACTCTCAATGGACCCCTTAAGTCAAATTAAAGTCACAAGATCTTCTAGAACAAGGATGCTAGCAACTATCAAAAGGCATTGCTACTACTGGCGCCGGTTTCAGCAGCTCATCAAGGATTCAAGCCGTTGGCTTGTCAGTTCCAAATGGACCTTCAGAGGGGATACTGGATGGGAGAAGAATGGAAAAAAAGGCCAGTAAAAATCATTTTCGAGTCCCTTTCATTCGTCGCTAGTCATTGCATTAACAAACCAGTGTAAAGTAGAAATGAAGGCAGCGGGGAGTGGGCCTCCCCTCTACAACCAATACAGTAATAAAAAATACCGATAAACCGATTATATTGACGGTGAGGCCACAGCATTCGTCAAGTTTTGGATTAAGAGGAGTTTGGAAACTACAAAATGTTAGGGGAAGGTGATGAACGTGCAATCCAAAGAAGACAACGGAATGGTGCCAGAAGAGCCTGTCTCTAACTACATGCCCCCAAATCCCTCATCAACACAGGATTAGGAACACACGGAAGCGCAGCAACCTGAGAAGCATTTGAATGATTGCAGCCCTATGTTGGACTCCACATCAAGCGACCAGCGACAACAGCTTTTAATAATGACCCAAATCACAAAGTGCCCGGGTGACAGATGGGTAATAGGTCTCCTGTGAGTTGACAATTCTCTCAAATGCCGTACGTCACAAATCGCTTAATGGCCATAGCTTACGGAATAGGAAGTACCTTGAAATGTCGCCCAACAAATTCAGTCAACTTTGTAAACCATAAATAAATTTGTGGATCACAGCACACAACCGATTCATCATAACAACGGGGCACCACTAACGGTGACCGGTCAACAGGACAGTCCTAAATAATTAATATCCCATCAGAATCCACAGTCAACCCAGGAGCTAGTCGGCCTGTTGCTAATGAATTTTAAAAGAGAGAAAGAAAACAAACGTAGCCCTTAAAGTCCCATGACGTAAAAGACAATAATTAAGAATTAGGTCCTTTACCTTGGAGTAAGTGAGCTGAAGTCTAATCCAAGCAAGAAACCTCATAATGGAGTGAAACGAATGAAAATCCGAACACAGACGAAGAATAAAAAACTCCACAAAACATCCAAAAACAACTGTATGAAGTGGGAGGTGAAAATTTTAGTTAGTCGCGACTGGGACTGATGGCAGGACTGAGACCATGGGACCTACGAAAAACTAGAGTGAGAAATCTCCTTGGCAACGCAGACGCCGACGTCCAAATGCGCCGCTCTGGAAGCCCACGAAATGAACAGCAGTCGTCAAGCGCCTTGGCACTTGGGATCTTCGCCAATCTCTGAATGCCTACGGGAGGCTTTTGCATTCCCAGTCACAGTGTGTCACGGCAACGACTGCGATGCCCTCTTCCGGCAGATTACCATGGCAACTGGAAGAGCATTATGCCAGGACGGTGGAACTGCAAGGCAACAACAACACAAAAAAACCAGCGCTGCTCGACGACAACGAGACCCAAGAGGCGGCGCGCGCAGCCACGGATACCGACGCCAAACAAATGGGAAAGAGACACGAATGTGAAAAAAAAAACAAACGCGATCCATCGACATCGTCGCCACTACCACAAAACAGGCAGGCCATTTTTCTAGTGGAGCCCGATGCCAGAGGCTTTTCAGGCGCCTAGCGTAGGGGAGGGGATTTGCCATATCCAGCCCTCCTTTTATCATAATTTTGTGTTTAATGCCCATCTACTACTCCAACGAGCAGCTAAGCTAGACCGACAGCCCATCAAAATAAACTGCCTGACATGAAATTCTTAGCAACATCAATTACAACCGATCATCATGGACAGTGGGGAACGTCGTCAAACCCAAAATTATTTAACTTCCAATGGGTAACAGACTTCCTGTTGATTGACGGAGTTTTATAAGCGGAGTTGAAGTGGACGTCCATCGCCATTATCAGTTGACCTTCAGGACCTAACAATTTTAAGGTGCTGAAAGTGGCAAATTTTAGTTGAAGTCTATCCCGCTTCAAATCTACAGATGCCCCCCCCCTTCCACAATTGAGATCATTCATGAAGTGAAACTCTTATTTCTGAATATTATGAAGAGGCAGGGCATCTGGTTCAAATCTCTTACGGTTATTAAGGTGATAATATTAATTTATAGCTAAGAAATAGGACATATTTATTGCAACTCGTGGATATAAATACCTGGGAACAAGAACTATTATGCGCACCTCTATTGCGTATTAAAAGTTTGCGTGTTAAAGTTGAAAATAAAACCACCGAGGCATCCGAAGCTGGGATAAATCCGAGTATCTTGAGTCCAAGGACCCCTACCAGATCTCTTGACGAATTTACGATAACTTAAAATAATTAGTGCTCAGAATTTCAATTTTTTTGTTGTGGTTGTACAACAGTGTCCTGAGATAAGGGATCAAAAGCAGCTGAAGCCCGTGAAATAATGGGTCAGTGTATGCAGACATTCCTAAAGTATCCACAACCCACCTCTAGATTAGGGTTGCCATAATTGTCGGACCACCGACCGGGACATCCCCCCTTAAAAATATTTTTTCAACAAAATGGCAAGAATTCATATTATAAACATTCATAGCTTTATTAAAAAAATTCCATAATCCTTTAACTAATGCATTGAAATATAAAATATTTTAGAGGACCCAAAAAAAAAACGTTAGGATCAATCAGTGGTGGATCTGGGTGGGGGTAGAACTTCAAAAAATGTGCGCCCCAAATATTTTTAAATATTCATAATCGTCGAGTATACATCTAGCTAGCAATTACAAAAAGGTCCTCTCCTGGCCCTTTGACAATGACCTATCTTCAGTGGTTTAGCCAACTACAGATTGGACTGCAACTGTTGGACTGGCAGTATAGAAATGGGGATAGCAATGCAAAAATGCTTCATCAGTTGCGCGCCCCTTTCAGGCAGTGAGGAGGGAGCAATTGCTGCATTGCCCCTCGTCTGGATCCGCCCCAGGGATCAATGGTGGATCTTTTCCGAACAGTCAGTTTCACTTGCAAAATGTGATGTGCTTTCATGGACGAATCTGTACCAAATCTCTAGGCATGTACTGTATATGCGCAGTACTGAATGCAATGATATTATCAGAAAATAATTTTTTAACATGCGAAAATTTTAAATCGACCGGGACAAATGACTGTCGGACCGGGACACAGACCTCAAAACCGGGACATGTCCCGGTGTACCGGGACGTATGGCAACCCTACTCTAGATGCAATCGGACAATAGACAAAAAAGGAGACAAACGGTCACTACCTAACACAATAAAATGAACAGAGACGAGTAAGAAAAAAGAACTTGACCATCTTGAAAGAAAAGCACATCTTAGCACAACGTAAGACAAAAAATGCGCAACTAGGAAAGAAGTGCATATATTCAACGAGAGGGATTTTATTGATCTCTCGACAGCAGCTACTGCAACAAGGGCCTCAGGCCCCCAAACAACATAGAATCAACTTGTTATCATTATTACCGCCGAGCGTCCCAAGACAATATCCATTCATCACTAAGACAACTGCAATGGATCCGACAACAGAATATGAACGGGGAAAAAACAAAGTACCAACAGGAACAGCCTGCGTAAACACAGATTTCGCAGGACAATCCCTCCCCCTCTTCTGATTCATTGCCCAAAAACAGCACATTTCGAGGCGCACGCATAACTAAACTATTACTTTCTTTCTTTTCTTAGACTTCCAGGCTTTAGTAGTAGAGTATTTCCAGACAAGCGTCAATAAGAAAGCCGCAAAATGCAGAATCAAAATTCCCGAGGAATTTTATGATGGTCCCAGAGCCGCAATTCACCAGAGATTACTAATGACACAATCATCATTCCTAACCCTTTTCTCGTCTATCGTTTTTTCGCATTTCTATCGAGAACGTGAAGAATGACCGGTTCGCCAACCTAACGCCACAGCGACGGTTTTCTTTTTTTTTGGGGGGGGGGGGGGGGGGCAATATCCTTTACCAACAGCCAGGGAGGGAAGACGAATTTCTATACCAGGGGATGTCGACGCACGGGTAACTTCCCGCCCGAAGAATGACACATTTGGGATTTCCAACTCGCCCAATACAATTCACCAGCGGCCAGGATCAAACCTGCAACGATGGACTAACGAATTTAAAGTGCTATACCTGAACCGCAGATGACACTGGTAGCACTACTTGCCTCAATGATCAGACGAGAACTGGTGTACCCAACGCAACAAGCCGCTCCCGTCGCGGTTCGTATGTCGAAGTCAAAATGGGATATGAAAAAAAGTTCGTATGTAGAGAGGTAAGTCGAGGTACCACTGCTTAGTTTTATCCTAACTTGTTGACTTTTCGGTGGTGCTGTAATACGGTACCGGCATACCTGCTAAGCCCGAAATTCGCAGAATTACTTAAGGAAAATTTCGGGCAGAAGAGGGCCCATAAAGGTGTTGGCCATAGAGCCCGCATGGGACAATTTGAATGTTAAGGGGGGGGGGGGCGCTTCAAGTAAGAAGTTTTTCATATCACTTAATAGCAACTCCAAACCCTGTTCCCGCCTACAGCAGGGTCGGGTACCCATCTTAACTTTCTGAATGGACACAAGGGTCTGTTTGTTAAATACTGCCTCATTCTCGAGCTTGCTTCTGCGTTACGGAACCCAACCCACCCATGTCACACTATTTCTGCTGACTTCTTGTCTGCGGTCAGTGTCAGGGCACCATCCAGGTTCCGTTTTGTTTCTCGACTTCCTGGTGATGTGAGGAGGCGGTAATTCCCTGTTAAATGCTGTCCTGCATGGAATGAACTTCCGTTCATAATCAGGTCCCGTGTCTTCCAGTGCACCCCTTTCAAATGTCGCAATCGGTGTACCCATTTTCAGCGCTGCCTGTTCAAATTTCTGCTTTCCCAAATTGTTTAGATGTGTTTGTTTGTGTGATTACTGTACTATGTACGTTTAAATAAATAATAATAATAATAATATTGGACAGTGTTTTGCCGCAGCCGGTTGCCGACCAAAGCTGCAGCCTCTATGCCAGGGGTGGCGAACCTTTTTCTGCTGGCGTGCCAAAAGTTTAACAGGAAATTGACTGGACACCAATTGATTGATAGTACGCTCGCTCGGCAACTGCGTCAGTAGTTCTAGGCTCGACACTGGACTGAGACGGGCGGGCTGCTTTTGGGTGAGGTGGAAGAGGCCCCGACTGCGACTCCTTTCGGTGTAAGATGGCTTTTTTTCACGTAAAACAACCCTCTCTACTATGCAACGGGTAGACGAGGCAAACATTTTCAGGGGCAGGAGCTCGCCCCCTACCGAGGGTAAGTGGAATGCCCCAACGAACAGTAGACCGACGATAAATAAACGTAGGGGTTACAGCTTTGGTCGGCAAAACCGGCAGTCCAGTATATCGCCCTTCTGTCCATTCAGAGAGACAAGATGGGTACCCGACTCTGCCATAGGCGGGAAAAGGGTTAGGAGTTGCTGATTGGTTTGGCTTTATATACTGTAGATTACCCTGTACATGTACCTGCCATCGGCCAACAAAATTGCTCTACGTGCCATAGGTTCGCCACCACTGACTATGCTTATTTATCATCGGTCTACTGTAGGGGAATTCCACCGACGCCGGGAGAGGGCAAAACCCGCCGCGGTTGCGTAGTGGTTAGCACGCTCGGAAACTGCATCAGTAGTTCTAGGTTCGATACTGGACCGTGGTGGGTCGGCTTCTTTCGGGCGAGAGAGGCCACGAGTGTGACTTTCGGATGAGAAGTAAAACCGAGGTACCCTGTGGGTTTATGATGGCATTTGCACGTAAAAGCACCATCTCTACTACGCAACGGGTAGATGAGGCAAAATTTCCAGGTGTAGGAGCTCGCCCCCTGGCGTCGGTAGCATTCCCCAACGAACACTACACCGACGATAAATAAGCGTAGGGGTGCAGCTTTGGCCGGCAACCCGCTGCAGAAAAACTATGACCAATATATCGCTCTGTGTCCATTCAGAGGGACAAATGGGTACCCGACCCTGCCATAGATGGGAAAAGGGTTAGGAGTTGCTTTTGCTTTTCCGGGAGGGGGAAAGCTCTCACACCTGGAAATTATTCCCTCATCTAACCGTTGAATAGTAGGGAGGGTTCTTTTACGTGCAAATGTCATCGTACACCACACGGGACCTCGGTTTAGTTTCTCATCCGAAAGATGCCAACCCACCTCGGTCCAGTATCGAACTGACGCGTTCTCGTCTGATCACTGAAGTTAAGCAACGCAAGCCCAGTTAGTACTGACATGGGTGGTCGCTCGGGAAAGCTGGGTACTGCTAATACCCAATAATCGTCGCATTGGTGTAGTGTCTGTGCAGTCTATGCATTAGAACTACGCAGTGGACGGGTCTCTAATGACCTTGTAGTTGACGGGACCTTAAACACCAACAAACAACAAAACAACAATCGAACTTACGCAGTTACCGAACACGCTACCCACTGGGCCACGGAAGCGGGATCTTCATAAAATTGAATATTATTATTTCTCTTTACAATTGCCTAGTGATTTTTTCCTCAATACATACACTGTCCTACTATGTTCTGAACAAGTCATTTCATTTTTCCTTCATCCAGTGAAAAAGTTCATTTCTTGAATAATAAATAGGAAATATCGTTATGTCACCAAGGGGGAAAAAGAATTTTAGAGGAGCTTAGGTGGGGCATGGCTAAAAAAATGCTTGGCAAACACTGATCTACAACGTATTTAATTCAAATGCTTACACTTTACAGTATTATTTTACACAATTTATAGTACCCACAAGACATTCTCCAAGCGTGTGTGAATTTCAGTGACAAATACTAAGGCCCAGTGGCTCTGTGTTCAGTAAGTCCTCGATTTACGCGAATCGACTTACGTGATTTAAAAAAAAAATAAAAATGAAATTTACCTATGAAATACTTTTAGGCAAGCAGTTAGGGTTGTTGATGGGCAGAACGGAAAATCGTTAGCCCAATTGTGAAAAGAGTACAATATTTATAGAGCTGATCAAAAAATTGGTAATGCCTGGAATTGAATACACTGCAAGCAGCCCTGATAGGCCAAACTGGCAGTGGAGAGAATAACTCATTTCTAAGTTATAACTCTGAAAACCCCAAAGGAACCTGAAGCATAGCATCTATTCTCACATCCATTCCCTACCTTCTATAATGGCGCCTCTTTCAGAAAGTTCCCCACATTATCCTCACCATTCCATTACCGAATGATCTTCAGAAAAATACACCAGTTTAAAGAGTCTGTCCGTGCCCTGATCTTCAATTTGAATGGATGATCATTTCTCCCCTATACTCTTCAAGGGATAAGTTGCCAACTGGAAGGCCCTCATGCCCTACCTTCAACAGTCTGGTAAAAAGATTAATGCTGTCAGATACCCTTCTCTGATGTAGCGAGTCCCACCCTAATTCTGTGATCAGCCTAATTCTCTGATCAGTCGATCACCCTAATTCTCTGATTAGAGAGTTTTCTGGCTGCGGTTCTATCCGACGTACGCTACCGCAATGCAGACGAATCGTGAACTGCGCAGACTCACTGCGTATCCGAGTTTGCGCAGTTGACAATTCGTCTGCATTGCGTAGCGTACGTCGGGTAGAACCGCAGCCAGAAAACTCTCTAATGTCTACTGCGAGTAACGTAAGGAATAAATGTGCAATAAATATTATTTTCTTAAGTGTATATAGATCTATTTTACTTTCACCTATCCTTTAAAACTAAAACGACCCGCGCGGTGGCGTAGTGGTTAGCACGCTCGGCAACTGCGCCATTAGTTCTACGTTTGATACTGGACCGTGGTAGGTCCGGCTTCTTTCGGGCGAGAGAGAAGCCGCGAGTGTGCCTTCTTTCCGATGAGAGGTAAAACCGAGGTCCCGTGTGGGCGTACGATTGCACTTGCACGTAAAAGAACCCTCTACTACGCAACGGGTAGATGAGGCAAAATTTCCAGGTATAGGAGCTCGCCCCCTGGCGTCGGTAGCATTCCCCAAAAGAATACTAGACCAACGATAAATAAGCGTAGGGGTGCAGCTTTGGCCAGCAACCGGCTGCAGAAAAAACTATGACCAATATATCGCCCTGTGTCCATTCAGAGGGACAAATGGGTACCCGACCCTGTCATTGGCGGGAAAAGCGTTAGGAGTTTTTGCTTTAAAACTAAAACATACTTTTTTTTGTCAAAAATGCTCAATTTTGTGCTTTCCTCGACTTACACGATTTTTCGACTTGCACGAAAACCTTCAGAGCTAATTAATCGCGTAATTCGAAGACCTACTGTATTTGTAACGGGTGATTAACAGGGCAATGGGAAAGGGGAAAGGAGGGCCTGAAGGTGAATATGAAAAAGACAGAATACCTAGCTTTTAACTGGAGTGGTCAGGGGCCAGAAGGCGAGGTACGCTCAGGAGATGAGGTGATACCAGCAGTGCAGGAGTTTAGATACTTAGGATCAGTGTTCCAGGGAAATGGAGAAATAGACTCGGATGTGTCTAATAGGGTTAAGGCAGGCTGGCTGAAGTGGAGACAGGCAAGTGGAGTCCTGTGTGACCGCCGGGTGCCTATAAAGCTAAAAGGCAAAGTCTACAGAACTGTAGTTAGGCCAGCTATGCTGTATGGCTCAGAGTGTTGGGCAGTGAGGAAGGACCATGAAAGAAGAATGCAGGTGGCGGAGATGCGAATGCTGCGCTTCATGAGCGGGGTGTCACGAGCCGACAGGATCCGAAACAATCATGTTAGAGGTAGTCTTTGGGTGGGAGACATCGCGGAGAAGATGAGGGAAAACAGATTGAGGTGGTATGGGCATGTGATGCGAAGGGGGAGGAGAAGCTAGTTAGGTACATCATGGGACTGCAGGTGGTTGGGAGCGTCAGGGGGAGGGGAAGACCAAAGAGGACATGGGAGCAGGTGGTACAAAAGGACATGGGTGTGTGTGGGGTGGATGGGGGCCTGGTCGGGGATCGACGGGGGTGGAGGATTGGAACTCGCAGACCCGACCCAGTTTCGTGCTGGAGAAGGGTATGATGATGATGATAATTAACAGGGCATGAGACAATAGGTCGATAGCCATTCATGTATAAAGCACCATCCAATATTTTGCTCGAGTTCCCGATATCCCTGCCTGTGAATTTCTGGTCGCCCCTGATTTGCGTTGGACACACCAATTCTCGTCAGATCCCAGTGCTGTTAATTTCCCTTCTCGTACATACCCCCGCACCTACCTCCCCCTTACCCACAAGCAGCCTCCACAAGGTCCGGCCCGTTATGGCTGATTGCCTGACTCTCCAACCCACATATTCGCCATTTCTTTCTACTTGTGCAAGTCGACTTTGTGGTTACCGGACTTTGCCATGGGCAAAGAAAAATGGATTAGGCGAAGAACAAATGAGAACGATTCCAGGATAAAGATGGTCTCGTAAATAATAGTCATTTCCTTACATACTGAATCCAAAAACAAGTAGAAAAGTCAAAAGTCAACAGAAAAATTACCTGAAAATAGGGCAGTGAAGGTGAACAGGGAATGCGGAACGTCTGCCTTAAGGAAATTCAGAAGCTCATAATGGTAAGCAGGCGAGTAAAAGCTAAACTACCTGACAAACATCATCACAAACACGAATGATGATTGTATTACTCATTAAGATTCCAGCCTGTCGTCAAGAGAGGAAATGACCAGCGCTGGAGCAACTTTATGACGGTCACCTCTATGTTGTCGATAGTCCGAACAGCATATGAATAACAGTCTTTGTCAACGCATTGCAAAGGCTATTACATTAAATTGTAAAATGAGGCGATGGTGATTCCGAGATCGCTGCCTCCCTTTTCACGAGAGGAACGGAAGGAGGAAGAGGAAAGTTGAAAAGTAACATTGCAGAGATCAGATTCATTGGGCCGCTATTTTAACATCGAATGCTTTTTCAAACGCGATTGCCATTTTTCTGTAAAATGCTTTTAGTGCCATCAAAAACGAGCAATCATGTGAAATTAAAACGAGAGAACTGAAAACTCTTTTATGACATTCAAATCCTGCTTTACGAGCCTATTACAGCAGACTTCCCCCGACGAAATTCATAAAAGCCATTTATGCAAATTCCAACGACCTCATTCTGCGTGTCATTCTCAGGTGGGTGACGTGCCAAAAGACCCGCATGCAAAAATATATTGGGCCTATTGTGAAGGACACCAGCGAATCTTTGGAGCCAAGAAAGACCTCACTCTCTTTCTCTCTACTTCGTCTTTCTAGAAACATTTTTCCAACAGTCGGATCGATCTAGGACTATGCGCTTTCTCTCTGGGTGACGTCACAGGAACCCCCTCTCCTCTTACACTCCAACGTTTTGCATGGTGGTTTCATTTTCAGAGTTTAAATCGAAAAACATTTCTAAGACCAGCCTCCTGCGCCACAATACATAAATTCTCTGCCCTAACGTTATTAGCAACATTTATTAGACATTCAGAGCCATACAAAAAAATGGAAGAAAAATGCCCATGCCCTTTGAACGATACTCAGTACAGATGCAGTAAAGGAGAAAACCGTAATGACGGTTAGCAGAGAAGAACGCCTCCTGGGGATAATGAGGAGTGGTAGATGTATGATATGAAGGGGGGGGGGGTGTCCATGGCCCTCGTTTACACAAAGTCGGAAATTGGATTACGAGTAAGGCAAACGAACAAACTATCATGTATAAATCACCGTAGCCTCATCAACGCAGCTTTTGAACCTCCATCCTCCTCAACCCTCTCCAGACTCCACACCGAAAACCCTACGCAACAACAGTACCAAACCATTCCACATTTCAGAGTTGTGACTAATGCAGAACAAAGGTTTAAAAATCACGTTTCAACCGCCACACTGGAGTGTCTAATTTATCACCACCACCTCTGACTGATAGCTCAATTGATAATGAATGGGCTCGAACTCATGGGGCGCAAGTTAGATCTTGTCCGAGGTGAAATATATACAGTAGATTCTCAAGCATGTCTTCCGCCTAATAGGAACTAAAGAAAGGTAATGTATAGCAGGGGTGGCCAACTTTTGGGTACATAAGATCGACTTTTTATCTTAAAAAAGTGTCGCGATCGACTTAATGTCTTTGGCATAGTCAAAGTGGGGAAGGGAGGTTCGATACTGGACCCACTTCGGTCCAGAATCGAACCTAGAATCCACTGACGCAGACCTAGAAACACAGCCACTACGTCACCGAGGCGGGTCTTAAGTCAACACATCGCGAGCGATCGACCAAAATTGGCTTCGGGATCGACCGGTCGATCGCGATCGAGTGGTTGGCCACCCCTGATGTATAGAATGCGTTGGTTTGGGTATTTAACAACGATCTATTTCTTGTGATAATTTACCGACGCTAGAGGTCGACTTCCTCTTGAGAATTTACTCCAAATAGAAAGGTTCCTTTTACGTGCAGCAGTGACAATCCTACACTCCACATCGGACAACAGCTTTATTACCAATCCGACCGAAGGTGCTTTTAGGGCTTCTGTCTCACCCAAGACCTAGCATACAACCTGAAAACATGGACTTACTTGGCACGCTACTACTGAGGTTTAGTCTATTATTGGTGCTTTAGGGCCCTTCAGCTACAACGGTCATTAGAGCCCCGTCCACTGTATAGTTCTAATGGAGATTGCGCAGACACTACGCTGATGCGACGATTTTAGCTATTAGTGGTACCCAGTTTTCCCAAGCGGCCACCCATGTTAGTACTAGCTGGGTTTGAGTTGCTTAACTTCAATGATTAGACGGGAACTGGTGTGTCCAATGCAATACAGCCGTTTTCCCGTGTAGTGCGTACCCTTAGAAAAGAGCCCTTACTACAATAAAATGTGTAGCTTGCCAAAATTACCAGTTGCAGGAGCTTGAACGGTGCAGGTGCTCTAAGGAAGAAAAATTGGCCGACGAGAAATAAGCATAGGGATTGCGGCATTAAGTTGACAGTCGACTGCGTAAAATACAATCCAACAGATTGCTTATGTGTCCCGATGGGGCAAAAGTAGGTATCCGATCCTGCCACAGGCGTGAAAAAAAAAAGGTGAATGATGCTGATGACTCCTTTTGATGAGTAATGGTATGAGATTTTTCTAATACATTCCACAGAGAGCAATGGCATGCAGAGGCGTAAAAGAAAACATCAGACATTCTAATGGGGAGCAGACAAGTCGGTGTCGCTTTAAACACGTCCCACGCACATCAACGTGACTCGATGAACGCTTGCCTGAACTTCAGAAGTCGAACATTTGTCAACGTCTTTCTTCACAACGATATCATCATACCCTTTCCCGCCTGTGCCAGGGTCGGGTTTGCAGGTTCCGGCTTATCACACACCAAGTTCCCATCCATCCCACACACTATCATAACACTTCGTACAACCAGCTCTCACGTCTGTTTTGGTCTTCCCCTGCTCTGGATGCTTTCAGTAATGCCTCCAGTAACCTGCATCCCTGTCATGAACCTAACCCTCCTCCCGTCTTATTACATGTCCATACAACCTCAATCTATTCTCTCTCATTTTTCGCGATGTTCGCAACCCCCCACGCTACCCCTACCATACTCACTCTAATTCTGTCTGTTCTCGACACCTCACCCATGTACCGCAGCATTCGCTTTTCAGCTACTTGCCTTCACGGCTCTTTCGAACTGCCCAACACTCCCATACCTGGCCTAGCCACTGACCTGTAGCATTATTTTCAGCGAGAATCTTTGGCAACCTATCGCCGCGCTCTAATGGATTATCCATAACGTTGCTCCTATTTCGTGAATATCGCGAAAGAACCAATAAACCCCACAAGCCAATTTGGGCTGCTTTTTGGGTTAATTTTAATCGGTTGATCAAGCATCACAGCAATGCAATTACCATCATCAACCCTTTTCTCGCTAATGAAGTGGAATTCGTATTTCTGTCCCATCGAGGTACATGGTCAACTAGTGGACGGTACGGATGAACAAAATACAAGTTCCAATTTGAAAAGGTTCCCCTTGGCGCATGCAACCTCGTGCACACCACATGGGTTCATGACTTTACCGTCCATTCGACAGAAATAAAAAAAACAAAGAAAAATTCATTCAGGGATTGCTGGACGGTTTTACTGAGACTTTCTTCTTGCTCGAAAATCGACAGCCACCTCGGTCAACATATCCCACTTGCACGCAACCAGATCCCATAATGGCAGACCATCTGGGACCATCTTAAGCCTCACCAAAAACATTTGCGTCAAACAACCGCTTTAGGAATTATTTGCGGTTGACGTTTGCTTTCGATCCAGCCTCGGCGGCGCAATAAGTAACGTTCTCGGTAACTGCATCAATGGGTCAAGATTCGATACTAGACCGAGGTGGGTTAGCCTCTTTCGGGCAAGAGACAGGCTCCGATTGCACTTTCCTTCGGATGAGAAGTAAAACCGAGGCCCCGTGTGGTGTACGATGGCATTTGCAGGTAAAACAACCCTCTCCACGACACAACGGGTAGATGAGGCAAAATTCCTAGGTGTAGGAGCTCCAGGGGCGGACCTAGAGGCGGATCAAGGGGGGAAGCATTTCAAAAAAAGTGCGCCCCAAATATTTTCAAATACAGTATTCAGAATCCCGTGGTATAAGTCTAACTAGCAATTACAATAGGTCCCCTACTACCCCTCAGACAATGTCCTATCGTCAACTACAGATTGGACTGCAACTGTTGGACTGGCAGTAAGAAAAGGGGATAAACAATGCAAAAATGCCTCATCAGTTGCGCCCAATTGAGGCACGGAGGGGGGAGCAATTGCTGCATTTCTCCCCCCTCTGGATCCGCCCCTGAAGAGCTCCCCCTTTGGCGTCGGCGGAGTGCCCCAACGAACAGTAGACCGACGAAAAATAAGTATAGGGGTAAGCAACCGGCTGTGGAAAACCATGTCCAATGTATCGCCCTTGTGTCCACTCTGATGGACAAGATGGGTACCCGACCCTGTCATAAGCGGGAAAAGGCTAGGAGTTACTTTGTTTGATGCTTGCTTTTGACCCGCATCGTGTAGGGTAGAGGGTCGATAACTTTTCCCGTACCACTAACCGGTCAGATTCAAAATCTGCGAGGTGATGGCGAACCAAATTCATTTATTGAACTATTATATAATAAATGAAGATAGTATCAATACATATAACTGTGGATTAAATTTTTTAAAACTTTTATGACGTAACACGAGATCAATTATCCAGAGCAATGATATGATAGACTAGGATGCGATCTATTGGTTAGGTTCACCACATGGATGAAAATGACATGCCGTAAAAGGGTGTAACGGTATGGGCAGAAACCTGATTGAGAGTAAATGGAGAGCCAAAGGGTATTAAATTTCTCATTAGGAATGCGGAGAGGAAAACATTGGTGGCTGATCAGTGACAGACTCATACTACTGGTCTTTCTTGCCAAGGGCCATTCGACAATGGAATACCCTTGGGGAAAATAGAGTGGAGGGCTTACTGAAAGGGAAGGCCACCTTTGCAAGTTTTGTAGGGGGACACAACAACTATAGCTTAGGGTCTTAGAAGTTTTCTGGGTTCTTATGTAGCAATGAGAGTTAGTCTCTCCACTGCCAAATTAAATTGGCCATAGAGGCGGCTTGCAGTGAACTAGAATTTGCTTTGGCCGGCAACCGGCTGCAGAAAAAAACTATGACCAATATATCACTCTGTGCCCATTCAGAGGGACAAATGGGTACCCGACCCTGCCATAGGCGGGAAAAGGGTTAGGAGTTGCTTTTGCTTCAGCACGACATGACCAAAAAAGGATTTAGCAATGCCAGCTGAAATCGCTGCTCCTAATTTATTAAATTTCTCGACTTATGATAAAGATGTGCTAGTTATATTTCCTCCTATATTTACCATTATAATGAAAAACATTCAAATTTCAAAAGTTTAATTTCCTTCCGTCAGTAAAATGCCGTTTCTCCTTATTGCTGGTCTGTAAGGAAAGGAAAAAGGGTTGGAAACCACTTCAATAAATAAGTGTCCCGGAATTTAATTTCAGTAGAATTATTTGGCAACAAGCTATGAGAAGTAAAATTAATCGGTTGGAATACAATCCAGGACACAGATGTGCTGCGACTTGATTCTGCAGTGGAACAACGACAATAGTTAAGTGGACATTTTACTTCTCTTCAGTGAAATACCACATAACGTCACATTGTTTTTTGAGGGCAAAGAACATAAAAATTTTTGTGGATTCGAAATACACTCGGCAAAGTAGATAACAGCCTAACTCTCAAACTCCAAGAAAGCAGATTAAAACCTCAAATACGTTCTCTTCTCCCCATTCCAACAACAAACAGCCTGTTAAATAAATAAACACGCAGACAAAGCAGACTACTGCAGAGAAATTCGTTGTTCGTTAGGCGCACATCTTCAGAAATAGGTTGTTGCTTGGGGTGGAGGAGGGGGAGTGTAATATTTATCGGACACCAGATGAACACTACTGAGTGTAGACGATCAGAAGATGCTGCTCTCCCTGCCCAGAAGAAAGCATAAAAAAACAGCAAGTTCATCCAAAAATAATGTCATACCGTTAGATATTCATTCCTGCTGTACGCGAGGGCATAGAGCACGTATTGAAACACTCTGAGAGGAATTGCAGGCTGTAAAGGTAAACAGGCATCCTACTAAGGTGGCGTAAAAGCACTCGAAACCACCACGTAAACATTAAGGTACAAGTTAATGATTATAATTAATCGAAATTACTAGAGGCAACGACACGTTATATACAGAGTGATCGATAATATGCAGTACCACCCTTCAAACAACATTCGATGCTGCTGCTGCTGTTGGTAAGGACTGAACGTCATCTCGAAACTTCATGCGCTGGAAATCTCAACCAAACCTAACAACTGCCACATTTGAGAGCAACCCCCCAATTCCCCACATTATCTTAAAGCATTTCCGTGCCGCGCCAATCCGAGCTCCACAGTTTCATATCATGCGACAGTGAATCTTAATGACAAATCTATTTCTGAAAAAAAAAGGGGGGGGAACAGTAAAGTCTGCAAAGTAAACCGAAGACAGTTCCCTAAATGACAGATCTCTTTGTGATCTAGACACACTGCTAAAAGTATAAATAACTTCTACATCTGAGCCATGCACATCAATGTCAGACACAAGGGATTCGCGTAAAGGAATCTTAATGCAGTAAGAAAGAACTTTCAAATATTGCAAAATGCAACTGGCGGGCCCGTGTCGGCACGTCGATTCAACCGAGCTCCAGCACATTGGTAATTCTGCTACAGTCTTTCACTCTCACTATCTATCTGAAGGGGGTGGGCTAAGTGTAACAAAACGTTTCATATGTCGTGCGCGGCACAATGACACTCAGCAGAGTACCGCCTACCCATGAATGTCAAAGATTCCTCTGCGACAAATCAAAGAGAAGGCTTTTCTGTTTTCAACCATGCTTCAATAGTTTTCATATCCCAAATCTTACACGGAGCTGCGGCTGCTCACTTTCAAGGTTTAAAAAAAAAAACCACATTCTATCCACCCTTCAAACATGTTTGTGGCAGACTCCGCACCCAAGAGGTATTTCTGGAAACCAAATATTAGCAACGAGAATATACATAAAAAATTGACTTAAACAGAAAGTACTACTACTACTACTGCATCGACAACCGAGCAACCATAGTCAATAATACCAACAAGACACATAGCAGCTCCCTGAGAATACCATCTCGAGAAACGCAGTAAAGAAATAAAACTAACAAACGCAGCAACTAAGCAATTTCAGAGGTGGAATAAAAACAATCAATTCTCCAACTGCAATAAGTGCTCTTCTGGGAAATGACAACAGTTTTGTACCTTTCATAGCTTCACTAAGTCTACATTCTCAAGACTTCAACAGGGTTTTAATATAAACAAGAGCTAGTCAAAGAATACCAATTCCGGTAAACACTCACTTTTTTGGGAGATTCTCGAAGAGTTTCGATGGGAACTGCGTCCCGGTGATGATGGCCGTCCGCTGACGTGGTCAGTTCTTTGAAGCGACTGGGAGGAATGTCCTCGGGCTCAAAGTGGCACTAAAAAAAACCAATAACACATTACTACATACTTCTTTGATTGTTGGTACATTTCGTCATTATGTGCTGACGTTTTCATCGCCCCTGTTCCTTCTCCCCCAAAAAATATAGCTTTATCATACCATAAGCCCAGCCCACGTGCCAGTTTGTAGGGACAACAGTCACTACTCCATATGAAAGGGGTGACATACACAACTCACTCCACGGTGAAGGGAAATCGGTAAATCCAATCGAAACAAACTTCAAGGTTCTGCCTGCTGTTTAAATAAATGATCAGGGGGTGGGCGAGGATCTATTCACATCGGGGCAGACATTTCAGAATCAACCTCCTACGACCAAGAAGTTGGTGTACATGGACAATGATATAAACATGCCTCCAGAAAACCGCTCAATATCTCTGTATAGATCTGTTCGATTTGTGAAACGATTAGTAGTTTGAATTCATCTAAAACTGAGGTTCAAAAAAACCACATCTCGGTTAATTGGTTCCTTCTCGACGTTTAATTGGATTGTTAAACGGTGTCCAAGTTCCGGTAATACTCGACAGACAAATACATTTACAGTACCAGTTCTATCAAGACAACTTGTCACCCACTCAGAAGCAGTACAATTTCATGTGGATGTTATGGATATTTAAGATGACCAGAGGGAGAAGGAGAGGGGGAGTAACGTTTTTTCCTCTCTTTCGCAAAGTTTTGACAATACTTTTGATACTGGCGCGCGTCCTCTATCGTTAAATTTAGTATTTTATCTTTATTCACCAAATGTAAAGAAAAACAAAATCAATAAAGAAACAGACTTCAATTCAGACCGCAAGATGGAAGCTTAAAACAGAGAGCAATGTTTGGACACCAAGAAACCATTTTGCACAAAGATTCGTCACCTCACAACTAGGACAAATATTTTGCAAATGGTACTTCCACAGCGCTAACTAGTGACGGATCTAGGAACACCCTGAAGAATGAAACCATCTCCAAAATGACATAAGACGTAGGGTACAGGATGCAAGGTTTCTCAACTTCACCGATTACTTCAGCGGTATTCTTTCGGAACAGCCAAGCCCGGAGAGTATCAATAGTCGCTGTGAGAACTATTAAACAACCCGCCCTTCATAAAGTAGAAATCATATCTGCAGAGCCTACCACTTTTCAATTTCGGGGGAAGAGATGACAGGAATCTGCAGAGTTGTTTATAGCACTCCTCGAGTGGGAGAGATATAATGCACACGCTCCATAATTTCAACTAATATTGACAGCACACCCTCACAACGCATGAGCACAATGCCCTAAATATTCCAACAACGGCGCCTTAGGTGACCCGACAGTTTTCTGGATCAATGCCAAGACCACTAAAACTGGCATTTAATAACTCAAAGGAACTACGGGAACCTCACGATGCACCAATTAGTTTCTCGTTGGTAAGCATAGGGCGGTCCAACTCTCACTCTCTCAAATACTACGCCTGCGTGACTTCCCATCAAAGTCTTCAATGAACCCCTTCCATCATGCTCCACATTACCAACACCATGGGCGTGATCAATACCTCTGCCGACTATTTCAAAAAAGGATGCCACAATCATCAATTCTTACAGAGTAATCCACCAATGAGCAAAGGGAAGGAAGAGAAGAAGACTAAACTTTATTCTACTTCCTGTTATCCTATACGTACGTTATTGCAGGTACAGCACTTCCAATGAGATACCTTTGTGCGGGCAGTTGTGTTCTGCGCTTGCACTGCAGATGGAGGAGGTGGTAAAGATGACCTCGGTGGATCAGGAGGCCTCCTGCGACGCCGCCGAACTCTACCAGGCATAATGTACATATAATTAGAAAAACGGCGTCGCGAGTGACGGACGATCGAGACCCAATCGATCATGATGCTAAGAGAAACCAGTCGCGCTTGAATTCAATCACAAGGCTACACGCCAATACCGACACTACAGCGCACACCAAGCGAAAAGGCAAAGCACAACTGCGGTGGACTTCTGGTTGGTTCACTAGGGGAGTTATCAAACACTCCGTCTACTCTTTCCTTGAGTCGTCACTGTCACAGCTACGGACCTAGGGCACACTGCATCATAACGTCTTTAGAGATATCAAGCGACAACGGCGACGCACAATGAAGTTCAAGGTCCTATACCTCAAGCCGCAAATGCAGGGGCTGCCCGTTGTACTACGACTGAACTATGAAACTTAAAGGTTTTTATCATCACTGGTACTGAAGGCTTAGCGATCAGTTGAATCGCCCAATGTCAGACAGGGCTGATGAAGCCCGAAACTCATCCAGAATAGTAAACAGACGAAAGACCTCAACTTTAAAAAGGCACAGAGGGCGGGTGACACACAATCAATAAGAGTTGCTAGATGGCATCGCCGCCATTCATCTTTGTGCGCCTCGCTGCTGCGCCACAAGTGGAAGCAGGATGACTCCATCATTCCCTTCAGAGGGAGAATGGCTACTACTGGTGCTGCTGCCCTTGGTGCCTTCCGGCAACGCCATCCAAGAAAAACAGCAGCGACAACAACGCTGTGCACACACTAAATCCAGTATCTCGTCACGAAACCAACAGCAACGACAAGGTGATTCAGATGCCGTCACCAGGGGGCACAGGCAACGACAACTCGTGTCCGGTATATGGATCGATTGAAGAGCCATACCACGTAAGCAAACCTTAAAAACGGGATGAAGAACAGCTAGATGCACGTAGAGGAATGACCACCAACCAACGTACACCACCACTCGCGTGGCCCACACGCTTAACTCTTGGTTTGTAACACTAACTCATCCATTTGAGAATCTGCCAAGAGACACAAAAGGAAATAAAATGGTACCATCCAACTACGCCACAAGTTCTCTCGGCCTGTGGCAACTACGCCAAAACTGGAGCAGACTGCGATTTTAAAAAAGGAACAACAGAGGAAGCTGGGGCTAAAGAGATCATGATTCTGTTAAAAGAATATATATATCAAATCCCTGGCAATCCCTCAGAACCCTAACCATTTCTCACCCCCGAAGAACCTTGAACAATAAAGAAGCTGGTCGACATTGGTACCGTTTCTATCACGACATATCTCATTTCCCCTTCTGCTAGGGGAAGAAAAAAAATCATCCTGTCAAATGAAAGCCAACCACAATCTGAGTTTTTGACAGCGAGGAGTCGCAAAACCAGGACCAAGGTCGAGCTAGAGTTATTTATTAATCCTTTGTGGATAATTTGGTTATATGAAAAAGGCTTTACAACCACAGAAACGAATCACCTCTTTTTGCAAGATGAAACCAACCTGCATTTAACACAGTTTAAATAAACGGTTGAGGAGCATCACAGGGCGGTCACGAAGAACTTAAACTGTGAATTCTCCTGGCATTTCCTCCTTCCAAAAACAGATCCTAATCCACCCCTCACATGTTCCAACATTCAGATTTACTCCAACTAAATTCTCACTATCTTTCCTACTCCTACTACTCTCTTACTTTCCTGTACCATATGAACATAGAATTTTCTTTGTCATAACAACCCGTCTCAGTGGCATAGCGAGCGCGCAAGCACTCGTGTGCCAATGGTTAAAGGTTCGATTCCGACTTTTTTAAAATGTGAGAGGGGCCCGAAGTCACCTGCACGTAAAAAAAATCCTTTCTATATTCCATTCCCACGCTAACCATTCCATATAAAGAACACCTCCACCTGATCAATGCAGGCTGGTGAACAAACCAACAACCACCTGGTTGTTTTACCTTGTTGGTGTTTTAGGGTCCTTCAACAACAGGGTCATTAGAACCCCGTCCACTGCGTAGCTCTAATGCAAAGACTGCACAGACACGACACTACACGATTTTTGGCAGTTTTCCTAAACGGCCACCCATGTCAGTACTAACTGGGGTTGCGTTGCTTAACTTCAGTGATCAGACAAGAACTGTTGTGTACAACGCAATAAGCCACTCCCACTGCTACCTGGTGTCAGACTACACGTGCAACTGGATTTATAAACCCACTTATCAGCGGCAATAATGACAGAATCCTCAGAAAGTACTCCTGAGAACATCCCTACATCAGAGAGAACTACAATCAAAACATAATCACAACATAACCGCTGGCCGGAAGGGAAGCCAACGACTAACAGCACCAGCTCCTGCCTATGGCAGACAGTCCAAGTTTGTAGCAGAGAAAAATCCAAGCGCAGGACTCCACTCTGACTCATTAAGCCCATTAACGGACAGAAGAGGTAGAAGTATAAGGCACATCATGGTATATCTTGTTAAAACGTCATCAACTTTGTTACACTCCCTTTTCTGCGTTCTGTTTCCCTCCAGCTGGGCTTGAATTATAAACGAACAACATTTATGTATAAAAACAAAGAAAATTTCAATCAATGAAAGACGATCCTCATCCCAGAAAAGAAGGGAATAGCAAGAGCAAGCGTCAACAACACTCAAACAAGCATCTGCCAAAACGGTTGAAACTGGTAAGGCTAACGTGGTGGAGCAGTACAAGCAGCTGATTCCTTTTACCAAATTCAGTGGCTTGCAACAAAATAAAGTCAACCGACACCTCCATTTTATGGTATTCTCTCATTTTCTTGGAACTACTATAAATGCCGTTTGAGATTTCTGGAATCTCAAAATCTGACGACAATATATGCCAGTTAAATTGTTGGACTTCCGAATCATAGTCAACAATGTTACGTAATTACAGCAAAGATTTGCCAAGGCGTGCTTCAAGACATGCAAACAAAATTCACAGCACTGTTTGGAGAAGTGGAGAAGGGACGTGCAAGTGAATGATGTTCATATAAACCCAAACCGCCTACTAAAAAATTAGACATCCGACGATATCCTAAAACTAAAAAATGACTTACGTCGCTGCTTCCTAACGAGTTGGTTCCCGTAATAGGAGGACTGGACTCCCACTTGGAGGCAATCTGGAGAGTTTCGGCTGTCTTCTGTTGAACGCTCTTGGTATCGTCAAGTAGAGTGATTTCATAAAACTCCTGAATATCTAAAAATGCAAAAACAAAAAATAATTAAAATCCTCTCCTCACTAAATAAATACCAAAGCGGGCACACAAAAATTTTTTAAGTCGGAAATAACCATTTTCCTGCTAATAGTGATGGGTGCCTGAAGGGGTAGTGCATACGGGGCACTTGAAAAAAAAATGTCTTCGGCCACATAAATTGATCCGATTCCAGGAACACTGTCTTCAAGCTCTGCCCCCACCCTTCTGGAAATTTTTCTGCGGACGCCCATGCTCATATTTATTGTCATTTTTACAGCCAGTCATTTGGGCTTATGGTCCAAGAAACTGGTCAGTCATACAATGTGAACTTCAGCGACCTCAATCTCTTATAGCTCTTCTGTTTTACAGATAAATCATCAGGTCACATTGGTATTGACCTCCACCGTATTTGTGCAGTTCCGCACAAGGCAATAAACACATCTGTGATGAATTCTCGAAATAATGGCTGAAATTCCAGCTCTACTTTAAATTTAAGTGCATGGTCCAGTCATGCAAGATGCGACTTTTACAATAGCGTCTTTGACCACCTAACCACTCGATCATTTCACAATAATTGGCAATAAGTCACCACCAAAGGGTAAAAGAAAATTTACAACAAACGAGTGGTTGAAAATTTACGCTTTCTGCACCATTTCTGCATGCAGCACCATATATAACTTCTCGTCATTTCATGGAACATTCGCATAAATTTATTTACATCAGTCCTCTGATAACCATGCCATTATGAAGAGCAGAGTACTGAAGGAAGAAAGAACTGAAAAGATGTGCTGCTACCTTCAAAAGGGCCATTTCTGATAAAATTTAATGTGTGCGTAAGTCACAGATAAACTGACCCTAACAACCAACCAATCAGAGCAGCACTGTAAAGAGAAAAGCAAAGGGTACATTTCGAAGTGGCGTACAAAGTTGACTTTGTTTTGGACATAGGCCCTCAGTATCCCCCCTCCCCCATTTCCCTCGAGCTAAGGCTTACGCAAAATTTTTTATTACGCGATTGTCAAAGAATTCCTGGAATGGTAGTAAGTTTCAACTGTGAAGTGTCTTTATCAAGAATCCATTGGCGTAGAACATAAAATGACGAAAACAGCTGCAGGACGGTAAAATGGTTGTTATTCACGCATACAGTTATTTCGTCTTTTACATATTCTACCGCACAACGATGAAATAATCATAATAATAATAATGAATACCAATTTAGCATAAACGTATTAACTATGATGAAAGAGGAGAAAATCTTGATGAGCAGCAGCAATCTTTTGGAGGATGAATTGAGAATCAACGTAAATAATGAAACAACATCAGGTCACAGCTCCATATATGTCTTCTTTCTCCAAGAAATTCAACTGTTTATTTCACTTAAAAAAAGACAGTTAAAAGGAAGGAAGGGGAGAAAAAAAACGTGAAGCAGACAATACCCATTAACATGAATGAAGCCAAGTCTACTTGTTTGGAAGTTTCAAAAGGTGCAAGTTATGCAAAACTCCTTCTTACGCAAATGCTGATTTTATGGAGGCTGCACATAACTGTAGAGTATATAAAAGTTGCAGGATACAATGCCGAAGTACTGTAATGCCTGGCCATTTTATAATTTTAAACAATGCACCGTTTCACACGTCTTCCAACTCATAACTCACAAATGGAGATAAGAGGATTACAGAAACTAACTCTATTACGCACATTATTTTTATTAATTTTACAAAACGAAGAGTGTGTCATCTTTCGTCAGATCTGCTCCTCAACGACTCTTCTCTCCATCTACAACTCACCTCTCGTCCACCAATCACAGAGGAAATCAAAGCACATTTAATGACCACGAACGACTGAAATTGAGTCAAACGAGCGGTTAAAACTGTGTTGCCACTTGGGTTAACCATAGCAACTACAATCTCAAATCGCACATCTCCAGGCAAAGCGTGCCATCATCATTACTCATGCCCATTTTAACGCTTCAGTAACTTTTAGACAACGAACCAACATAGTAGCTCGAAAGGATAGGGTGGGCCCTTTGTCACCTCATCATCGGCTAGTGGAAATCACCGGAGGAACGTGCGTATCGTTTATTTTGAACTGGAATCAACCTCCATAACCCTTCCCATCGTAGAGTAGATAACCACACGTTTTACAGCCTTCTAAAGGCCGGTTGTTGTTTGTTTGTCGGTGTTTTTGGGCCCTTCAACTACAAGGTCATAAGAGCCCCGTCCACAGCATAGTTCTTATGCAGAGACTGCACACACTACACTAATGCAACGATTTTGGGTATTAGCAGTAACCAGTTTTCCCAAGCGGCCACCCATGTCAGTACTAGCTGGAGTTGCGCTGCTTAACTTCAGTGATCACTGATCAGACGATAACTGGTGTGTCCAAAGCAATTCGCCGCTCCCCTAAGGGGCGGTGGTCACTTGTGTGCATGGTAATGTACTCCAGTCTTGACCTGAATACCTTGCCATTTATTCACTGCCAGGAATTAGGATGGTTTCTTTTAAACAATGCCATCGAAGTTAGTTATATATCATTCTCAGAATACTACACAACACTAGTATCCGCAGTAAGAATAATGTATATATACATCTACAACAGTGAAATGTCATATTTTGTAAAAGCGAATAGCAATTTCACTCATAAATTTAAAATGTCAATTCAACAGTGGATCAACACAGACCGTGAGGTCAAGGATCATGCGCAATGCAGTCACCGTGATTCGACACTACTCATGCAATGAGGAAAAACAGAAATTCGTGTCCATCCTCTCCCGATGGACCATTCTGATAGTACCAGAGACTGTTAACGAAAATATACTTAATGAAGTTGGAAGATAAATCTGTCCATCGAGGGATTCCACAGAAAGCTGCATTAAAGCTATTTCGGCTGAGCATAGAGTGGCTACAAACTGCAGTCCGAAAGTGAGATCTTTAATATTTTATGTTTAAATACAAGAAATCTTCAACAAGCATTTGAATTCTACGAAATAAAATATTCATGGTGGATTATTTTAAGGTTTAATCAAACCATAACATGCTTTCCATAATAAATTTGACTAATACACGTCACATTACATTATATTGGGTAAAAAAAAGCTATAAAGAACTGTTGGAAACTGAAAAGGAATGTGGCGTCACTTTTTTTCAAGTCTACGAACGGGAAACGGTACAAATAAACACCTAACAGGACGTCCTGTCATGTATTTTAACTATCTGTGATATCTGTTCACAATCTCATCACAGAACTCTCACAATAATCACTCCTTCCATTTACACTCCTGTTAGTTTTCAAGTAACAACTTTCAACAACTGTCAACCAACCTGTCATCATCCATTGGCAGTGATGAACTTCACAATACGGTTGTTGGGGCTTGATCCCAGTCACCCCGCACCCCTTGAAATTATACAACTTGCCATTTAACTGTCTCATCTGCTTCTGAATCCTGAGAACAAATAGAACTGCAAACCAAATCATGGTTTCTGACGACCGACTACCTATATAAACGGTTCCGGTACTGTTACCATACTTTTTTCCCCTTTGGATCCAATAACCTTTTAAGGTCAACAGCCTGCGCCACAACACCGCGACACACGCGCCAAACCGTAACAGTATAGCACATGAGACCAACCACAAACATTGAAGACGTTGGCACTACAGGCAATTTCAACTGCTTTTACTGGACAATCTTGAAACTACAAGTATTCGTCTTCACCAGAAGCCGTCTTGAAAATGCGCCTTGACTAGACTAGCACCAACGTTTGAGAGAAAGAGAAGTAGGGACATCAATGACGTGCAGGTGAATCAGCGTTAAAACAGCAATGAGATACGCAATGCCACCACTCACGAGGCTGTCCAACAACCGTGTTTGAAAGATCACTTAACTCACATGAACAACTACTCGTCTTCGCACGAGATTCCAAACTCCATTGGTGGATAGCAAACATTAGAGGCACAACCACAAAACAACGGACTATAAAAGAAGGACACTCCAGTCATCTTTCAGTTGTTTCTTAAAGTCGCTGTGTTTTTTTATTCTCTCTCACTCACTTCCTCTCTGCAACTTCTGTTGCATGCTGAATGGTAACCCTCAGGCTCAACACTACTCTTGTGTCTCCTAACAAAATCCTCATAGTCTCTCCTCTCTCGTCCTCCTTAGTCAGAAAACTAACAGCAAGTATCAGTGCCCTATTGATTTTTAAGTCTGATTTGACGCTATTCGATTTGCCAGTCCAATAAACACGTCATCAGTCTCTGTCAACAGCCATCGAAATCTAATGAGAAATATGAAAACTTGACTGAAGACAAGAGACAAAAACACGTAGAAAATCAGGAATCTTAAGAAAAGATAGCAGACACACGGAAATGGGACGGGTATTAAGGTGAATTTTTGAAATATGGATGCTTTATGATTAAAAATGAAAATAACTAATAACGAAACATAGACGCGACGGGTGCTCATCAACAGAAATGTAGCAAGAAAATGCTGAGTCCCTCATTGGTGGGTCTCAGAACCTTGAGGTCACATCTCATTTCAATTCTTGACAAGCGTCTATATGCAAATAATTTACATATGACAACGGGTCTACCTTTATAGAAACACTTCATTTTCATTCCGTGCAAAACACGGCATCCATAGCATAAAAAATTCACAGTGGGTGGCTGGCTATATACTCTATTTGGTAAATAATGACTGGAAGAGAAAGATATCACTAGAGAGGGGATTCTGTTTAAGACTGAGATGATCATGAGATCTTTATTTCATCACACAATAGCTCCACATCTACTTCAATGTGCATAAAAAATTCAGACTATATTTCTCTAGGCATTCATCTACTAGCAATCAGAAAAAGCAAATTTGTACAATAGAAACAACATTAAACCGTCATTTCTTCCCCTAAGTTCATACAAATTTGAAGTGAAATTCACATTAGCAGACTTGAAGATATCCTTCACTGCAAAAATAAGCAACTACTAACCCTTTTCCCACCTATGACAGGGCTGGGTACCCATCTTTGTCCCTCAGAATGTACACATGCGCTATCTATTGAACGGTATTTTATGCAGTCGGTTGACGGCCAAAGCTCCAACCCTTACGCTTATTTTTCGTCGGGGCATTCCACCAACGCCAAGGAGGAGAGGGGCGAGATAACATCCTATAGCACAGGGGTGGCCAACTTTTGTGTACATAACATCTACATTTTATCTTAAAAATGTGCCGCGATCGACTTTTTATCTTAAAAAAGTGTCGCGATCGACTTGTTGTCATAGGCGTAGTCAAAGTGGGGAGGTGGAGGTTCGATAATGGACCGAGGTGGGCCCAGTATCGAACCTAGTACCACTGACGCAGACCTAGAAACACTGAGCCACTATGTCACCGAGGCAGGGTCTTAAGTCAACACATCGCGAGAGATCGACCAAAATTGGCTTCGCGATCGACTTGTTGGCCACCCCTGCTATAGCACACAAGACCCGGTTTTACGTCTCATTCGACGGAAGGTGCACTCGGGGCCTCTCTCTCTCGCCCGAAAAATGCCAACCCAGCTTGATCAAGAATCGAACCTAGAACCACTGATGCAGTAATAGGGCACGCTAAATCCTGCGCCATAGAGGAAGGTCTGTAGATACTCATCCTTCAGCGTGGCCAATGAAATTTCTTAAACAGGAATTCAATTGTTTTTCAACTTTATATCAAACAGGATGAAGGAAGAAACATCTTAAAAACGTTAAATGTGAACTATGCAGCGAACTTTCAGAAAAACTCATTAAAATCAATTTCGAAAGAAAAAAAAAATCAATGAGGCGCCTTTTCCAGCAATTTATAGGTCAGTTTCCAGGTCGCAAACAACCAGTAGGAGAAGACTTCTAATATCGTCGATAAATATAATACAAACTCAAGAAGTGAATTTCTACATTAGTAAAACTGATGCGCCAACTTATAAAAATAACATGATTATATGGTAGAGGGTAAAAAGCATAACAGCTGGTGTTTGCGCCTCAGTTTCTTCTCTTTTTCTTCAAAGATTTCATAGCTTACTGAAGGAGTAAAACATTCAATGTTTGTTTAAGTACCAATCACAAACACCTGCTGTCATTCATGCCAAGCTTTCAAACATTATTTAATGAAGCAAGAAGATATCTCAAATGCATTAATAAAGTGCACCAACGTTTTCTGAAAATAAACAAAAAAAAACTTCCACAAATTGAAGTTCATCCCTACAGTTACAATATTAAAAAGCTCTTGCACGTCTTACCTAAAGGCTGCCTCCCGCCTATTACATTAGAAACCAAGTTAGCCGAGTCAGTTAATCAGCTAATAGGTAGCAGGTTGGGAAAAGCAACTCCTAACCCTTTTACCGCCTATGGCAGGGTCGGGTACCCATCTTGATACTCTGAAAGAACACACGGGTAATCTATTGAACGTTATTTTTCCGCAGCCGGCTGCCGACTAAAGCTGCAACTCCTATGCTTATCTATCGTCGACCTACTGCCTGTTGAGGCACGAGGGAACAAGTTCCTACACCTGGAAATTTTACCTCATCTATCCGTTGCATAGTAGAGAGGGTTCTTTTACGCGCAAATGCCATCGTACACCATACGGGACCTCGGTTTTAGTCCTTATCCGAAGGTATGTGCACCATCTCTCTCTCGCCCAAAAGAAGTCAAACCACCTCGGTCTAACATCGAACCTAGAAACATTGGCGCAGTTACCGAGCGTGCTACCATCTGACAGCTAATAGGTAGAAGGCTCGATTTTTGATAATTGACAGGTTCGATCCGGGTCGGAGTGGGTGACTTACCTCACACGAGGTAGGAACGAATATCACAAGTGTGCCTGCCCGTTGAATTCGGTAGGAAAGCCGCAGTAACCGCGTGGTTTGGTACGATGTTATACCGCATTTACACATTCGCACGAGTGGCAATAGGAGTCGTGAGACGAATGTGTAAAGACCACACTCGTCATTCGCCTCGTGACTTGACTCTCCATTCGTGGCACTCGCGTTGGAAGCGGGTTTTTGGACACGAGTCAAAGGTGCGAGTGACGAGGAGATTGGAGAATGGACATCTAGCGAGACACTGCGAGGGTATGAACAGTCATTCGCGTCGCGAGTGTGAATGCAATCATTTTGCCGAAAGTCCCGTCTAGCGACTCGCACGAATGCGTATTTGCGGTATTACATACATGTACAAGACACCTGTCTACATGGAGGGGAAAAGGCATCTCCGAGTGTAGGGACCTCATCCTCAAGGTATCTACAACACGGAGTTGATAAATGGCTTTATGTTTAACAGTCTAGCATGAGAGGTCAAATGACATTTCAGTCACACACCGAACCATGACTTTTTTAACTCCTGAATTAAGGAAGCTAACTCTAAGGCGGCTTTCACACCAAAGATGCAAGAGGCAAGACATGTGCCTCCTGGATGCAGGAGGCATGCGTCTTCGAACACCAACACATATAAAGAGACGACGTCTTTCACACCGAAATGACACGTGCATCTTACGTCCTGGAAGCATGAGGCACATGCTCCTTGAAAACCGGTTGGTTGGTTTTATGCATCCTGCCTCTTTGCCTTTTTGGTCAATGTGTGATTCCCCTGTATTAGAAGATTTGCTTTATTGCGTTGGACACACGTTGGACACGCAACCCCAGTTAGTACTGACATGGGTGTTCGCGTGAGAACACCAGGTACTGCAAATACCCAAAAATCATTGCAACAGCGTAGGGTCTGTGCAGACCGCATTAGAACTATGCAGTGGACGGGGCTCTAATGAACCTTGTGGTTGAAGGACCCTTAAACACTAACAAATCAATGAAAATCTGAATTAGCACATGCACTTTCCAATGTGTAGGGAGGGATGAATCCTAAACATGTTACCTCACAATCAACAATGTGACAACATTTATTTCTGCCTTCGAAGAGTACCAGGCACTGTATGACACTGCATCTTCTTATTCCAACCAGGATGCGCATGTGGGAGCATGGAAGGGCCCCTTTCATAAAAAAAGGTGGGGAACAGCTTAGTGATTTGGACACACCAGTTAGTACTGACATGGGTGGCCTTTTGGGAGCAGGAAAGCTGGGTACCAGTTATAGTCAAAAATAGTCGCATTAGTGTAGTGTCTGTGTACTCTGCGTTAGAAGTGGGAAGGGCCCTAAAACACCAACGAACAGATCAAATTCATAAAAAAAATATAGAATATTAATAAAAAAAACTTATTTTTATTCTGATTTCTATATATCTGTCAGGTAGAAGTGGACAGAAGATGCAGGCTGCATACGCCTCTTTGGTGTGAAGCATGTTTCTCCAAGGAAAAGACACTAATGCCTCCTGCATCCAGGAGGCACATGTTTTGTCTCTTGCATCTTTGGTGTGAAAGCCGCCTAAGTCTCTGGTCAGAAAGCAAATCGCCGACGTTGGCCAGAGGTGAGCCTACAAACATGATTCAATCAAGATTGTAGGGATTGCTAAAATGATCAGTAATGACCCTCAGGAAGTCGATGAATGAAGGGTCGTTTGGGAGAGGACGATGATGAAGAAATTGATCTTTAGGACGCTATGAGATTTTTAACAGAATGTAAAATGATTCCACACGTTGTCATAATTTAAATAGCATTTAATATCAAAACTTTTACGGGGGGGGAGCTGTGGGATTAAAAAGTTTGGCACACACTGCGCTGGAGGCATGCGTCACCGATCCCTAAATTTATGGTCACACCGTCTTAAACATCTTTAAAGATTCATCATCATCATACCGTTATCCGGCCTGTGGCAGGGTCGGGTACCCATCTTCGTCTCTCTGAATGGACACATGGGCGATCTCTAGGACGGTATTTTTACGCAACCTGCTGCCGACCAAAGCTAGAACCTCTATATTTATTTATCGTCGGTCTATTGTTCGTTGAGACATTCCACCGACGCCAGGGAAAGGGGGGGGTTCGAACCCTACACCTGGAAATTTCACATCATCTATCGTTGCATAGTAGAAAGCGTTCCTTTACGTTGAAATGACATACAACACACGGAGCCACGGCTTTACTTCCCATCCGACGGACGGCGCCCTCGGGACCTCTCTTTTGCACAAAAGAAGCCAACCCACCTTGGTCCAATTTTGACCTGGAACTACTGACGCAATAGTCGAGCGGGCTACCTCCTACACAACCGCGACGGGTCAGAAATTGTTAATTATCCTCATAGTATAGTTCAGCGATTCTCAACCACTGCGCCGCGAGATTCATGAAATGACGTCATAAGTGACTTCAGACAAGCAGTTCAATTGGTTCTGGCTTCCTAGGAAGGACTGGCTGAACCAATGGGCATGAATGTAAC
This sequence comes from Trigoniulus corallinus, assembly GCA_013389805.1. Classification (NCBI taxonomy): domain Eukaryota; kingdom Metazoa; phylum Arthropoda; class Diplopoda; order Spirobolida; family Trigoniulidae; genus Trigoniulus; species Trigoniulus corallinus. The sequence goes on along the minus strand of JAAFCE010001036.1, from coordinate 43,901,821 downwards.
AGTTCTCACTACTGGCTAACAAAGCTATATAATAATCACCCGCTTGATGTGTGCATAGGGCTAGGTTACAAGCAATTTCTAACCCTCTTCCCGCCTATGGCAAGGTGGGGTACCCATCTTGACCCTCTCAGTGGACACACGGGCGATATACTGCAGTGCTTTCCAACAGTTGACGACCAAAGCTGCAACCAGGGACGGATCAAGGGGGGAGAACTTTAAAAAACGGGCGCCCCAAATATTTTTAAATATTCAGAATCCTTTGTGTCGGGTAGGCCGGCAACCCCGTTTTTCATAGAGAAATGAACCGTTTTAGACACGTTTCACTGTATAACAATTTATTAGTCTCAATCAATGCATTTTTACTGACTCGAACTCCACAGCCTGGAGGTAAGTGCGCTCTACCAACGCTGGCGTTACCACGCATAACCAAACTCTACTAGGAGTTGTTCTCAATAGTCAGGGTTGCCTCTTTTGAGACTTGAGCACACAGATTGGTACTTCCATCGGAAAATCTGACGCTTTTCGGTAATTTCCTACCAAAATTGTATTTATATCATGTAATGGCCGATTCAGTTGTGCAAAGCACTTAAAAACAACATTCAGAAGCAGGGCGGCATCTCCCAACAGACAACCCAGCCAATATTTCCGTGGGCTTCAGACACCTGGCAAAGCCCCCCCTCCAGTCGGAGCATGTCCAGTGGACCGGCAGACCCGACACTGCCACAAGCGGGATAAGGATATGATGATGATATCAAGCAGATTTAGGAGTAAATTTGTTATAAACTTGTTCGAAATGATTCAACTCTGAAATGTTCATGCAGTGGCTCCTGTGGAGGCCACAGCGGATATACTAAGTGATGGTCCACAATTAAAAAAAAAACAGGAAAGAAAAACATTGCCGAAATAAAATTCCACATAGAAAAAAAGAGCAGTTTGTTGATTAACATTTAGCACGACCCCAGCCAGTAACACACTAAGGTCAATAATACAATTATTTAAAAATTCCGTTATTCTGATATAAGTAAATCCGAGTGCTGTAGTAATAAAACTCTCAACCTCAACATAATAATCTTATCACACCTGTGACAAGGTTGGGACTGTGGGTTCCGGCCCTCCACTCTCGCCTATCTCCCACTAAATCCCCGTCCAACCCCACACACTACCATATCCTTATGGACAACCTGCTCCCACGTCTGTTTTGGTCTCCCCCTGCTTCGGGTGCTTGCAGCCACCTGCATTCCTGTAATGGACCTAACGAGCTCCTCCTCCCGTCTTCGGATTAAGTGTCAATACCACCTTAATCTACTCTCCCTCATTTTTTTCTGCGATGTCCAGCACCCCCAGGCTACCTCTAATAAACTCATTCCCAATTCTATCAGCTCTTGGCATTCTATCTTTGCTAGCTATACAATTGAGAAGTTTCCTTAGCCAACTGGAACTTTTCTTCAGAGCCCAGACTACATCCTCCTCCGTTAGTCTGTCCACCACCCCAGACGACGTAGGATGGGTGTCAATGTCATCTCCCCTTGCAACATTCAAGAGGCTGTTGAAATACTCTCCCCACCACCTCTTTACTTCAGCAAGGCGAAACAGGACCCTACCTTGGCTATCCTTAACTGCTATGGTTGGGGATATATCTTTAGCTGCCCTATCTCTAGCCTTGGCAAGCTTAAAAACTCTCTCCCCTTCCTTTGTCTCTAATTGATCATAGAGGGCCTCAAACTTCTGGTGTTTCGCCAAGGCAATGATCCTCCTAGCTGTGGTCTTGGCCTGCCTATAGTGTATTTTAGACTGCTGATTTCCTATCGCAATGAACCCGTGGAATGCAGTCTTCTTTTGTTTGATGGCTCCTGATGATCACCACCATGTCTGCCTGCCCTGGGATGAACCTCCTACTCTAGCCTGGCCTAAAATGGCTTTCCCACATTTTCTAATTTTTCTGGCAAACCTGTCCCACATGGCATCATCTGTCCCCATTCCCAGTCTACCTGCCAGTCTGGGGCATTTCCTGTTGAAATTCCTGTTTTGGTGGGCAATTTCCACCACCTAATAACCTGTTCGCCTTTGAATGAATGTGCCTTGCCGGCATTCCTAGAGTATGTATCCACATCGCTTAACATATGCCCTTGATGGTAAAGTACCTTTTACAATGATCTCTACTTTCGGTCTTTTGGTTCTCCTGCCTTCTCGCCTTCAGCTCGAAGGCCACTGCCCCACGAACAAGATACATATCGATACATATTGAACAAGATACATATCCATCCCCCTGTCCTCCAAGAACCTCTTCATATCCCTGCCTATCCTTGCCTACATGGCCATTAAGGTCTCCAACAACTAAATGCTATTTCCCTTTCCACTGCCTTACCTGACAATCTAGTTAGTGCACCAACTCATCAAAGTCTCTCCAGAAACTCACCTTAGTGGGTTCATGAAGATCAGCTTGAGGGGCATATGAACTACTGAGATGGAGCACTATACCCCACCAGACTACTGTAACTAACATTAACTTCCTATTTCTTTCTTTCACTAGAGTGACCCCATGTGCAGCTCACTATTTAATACTATACCCCCTTTCATCCCACTTCACTAGCAGTACATAAGGTCTTAGTCAAAATGATAGCACCATGACCCATGGAATGCACATAATAATGCACAGATCATAGTAAGATGTACTTTGGTTGCATATGAATGTACAAAGGTGGGTGAGCCACATTTGCAAATGAATAGTTATGAAATGTCTGTCGACCACACAGTTGTACAAAATGGGTCGTGGTAAACCATTAACAGAATTTGAAAAGGGCCAAATAACTGCAATGCATGAAGCTGGACATTTCTTTTGAGCCACTGCCAAGCAAATACAACGTTCCTACACAGTTGCAATGCATTTCATCACCCTGAAAGACAACTATGGCAACAAAAAATCTCCTGGCTATCCATCTGCTCTTACAAACAGACAAACACAAATTGTTTTAAAATCGCTGAGCAACTCGTCCGCAAGTATGAGACAAATTGCAGCTCAAACAAATGTCAATGAGTCTCAGTCAATAGTCATCAGTGGACAAATTAGCTGGATAGCTGAAGTATAAGGAAATGAAGACCATGACTCCTTTAAGATCACCACACAAAACGGCACAATGGGACAACATTATATGGAGCGATGAAAAGAAATTTAATAAATTAGATGGTCCGGATGGTTGGAGCTATTATTGGAATGATATTAGGAAGAAAGATGTCATCTCCAAACGACAGCAAGGTGGTGGTTCTGTCATGGTGTGGGCAGGGTTGGGGTACTGTGGACTACCAAAAAACGTTGGAATGTCATCTATTGCCAGTTACAGAACAGTTAAGAGGGCCTTTCTTCCAATTCCAACAGGATAATGTTCCTATCCATACCACCAAAACAACGTGGAAGTGGTTCCTGGACAATGGAATTTGTGTTATGGACTGGCCTGAACTCGTGCCAAACCTCAACCCAATGGAGAACCTATGGGGTATCTTGGCTCATTCTTTTTATACAAATCGGCATTGCTTTAATTCAATTCCTGAGCTGAATATGGGCATTCTGGAGGCCTGTGAAGATATCGACACGTTTCACCTCATAAAACTGGTCCATTCCATGCCAACACATGTATTAAAAGTTACCACTAACAAAGGCACCTTCATTGGCTATTGACAATTTGTTTTGCTGTGGTTTATTATTTATTTGCGGGTGGTGCTATCATTTTGATTCAGGACGAATCTCACAAATGTCCATTCTTTCAAGGTTATAAGCAACTTGTGCCATGTACAATTACAAATTCATTTGTCAGGCACATTGTACAGTATTTGTTGTTCTTTTAATGCCGTTCTTGTTCCATGACCAGACATTACACGCCATTCACTCCATGGCATGGTGCTATCATTTTGACTCAGACCTTATAAGCTTGTACCCCTCACCAAGGGCCCTTGATCTATCCCCCTTCCACCTTGTTTCTTGCAAAAAAGCTACACTAATCCTATGTTTTAGAATACTAATTCCCCGTCTTGTCCATAAGGGTCCCCACATTCCTAGTCTAAGATGAGCCCATATTCATGATGACAATGCTGGGACTGAGGTACCCCAGCCAGGCGTCTGAAACCCACAGAAATGAATATTCTTATTCTTATTGTAATTCACTGCAAGCAGCCTCTATGGCCAATTTGGCAGTGGAGAGACTAACTCTCATTGCTACATAAGAACCTGGAAAACTTCTAAGATCCTATGCTATAGTTGTTGTGTCGCCTTACAAAACTTGCAAAGGTGGCCTTCCCTTTCAGTAAGCCCTCCACTCTATTTTCCCCAGGGGTATTCCCCTGTCGAATGGTCCTTGGCAAAAAATACCAGTAGTATGAGTCTGTCTGTGCCCTTAGTTCCTTCAATTTATATCAATGATCCTTTCTCCCCTTATACCCAGCCAGAGGTCCATTGCACCCCATCAGCAACAGTCTCATGAAAAGACCAATGCTGTGAGATACATGCCTCTGGCTCAGTGTGTCCCACCCTAAATTCTTAATCATGTCAGACACATTTTCCCTGCATGAAAACCAGTGGAGTACAATTCTTGCAGCCCTCCTTTGGATTCTTTCAATTTCCCATGATACGTCCTGCCTGAAGGGAGACCAAGTTGGGCTACAATACTCTAAAATAGGTCGCACCATTGAAATGTAAGCTGTTTCTTTAACCTCCTTTGTACTGTCCCCAAGAACCCTACTAATCAGACAAAGGAATTGCCCAGTCCTCCCAATCAATTTGCCAATAGGATCCTTTCAGTTACCTTTACTATTTAAAATAGGTCCAAGATGTTTATGAGTTAACAACCCTCTCCACCAACATACCACCAAATGTAGTACAGTAGAACTCAAATTATCCGAATCAATTGGGACCGGACCCCATTCGAATAATCAAAAATTCGGATAATTGGATTTTTTTCCGAAAAAAAAAGGGTCTAATTTAATTTATTACTGTTTGTATGTTGAAAATGGGAGAAAAAACTATTTTTAAATAAAAAGAGCTTTTAATTAATTAAATAAAAAAAACACTTTTACATATTAAGCATACGTAAAAGGGCTGTACATTAGTACAGTATCTACGTGTGCCATACTGTAAATGAAAGTCATTGCTTGCTTGAACATCTCGGTCAAAGTAAGCTGTTTGACTGTCAGTATCCGTTTTCGGGCAGCCAAGTCACACATTATTTTGCAAATCGCAGTACGTTCCCTCTTAATTTTTTGTTCAGAAAGCGATTCGAATAGTAGGAGTTCGGAAAATTGGAGTTCTACTGTAATCAAAACCAACTGGGTTACCAGGTCTGGATATTCTAAGACATCTACACTTTTGGAGGTTCAAAGGCAATTCCCATCCAATGCACCAGGACTACCTAACGTCCCATACTGGACGGGTTGTCTGTGGCGGATGTCGGCCTACCACACTGTCGTAATAAAACTATGTACTCCACATTTTTTCTCGTCATACAGTTATAAAACAATATAATACACTCGTTTATCTTCAGATTCTGGGTTCGTAGACTTGCAGATATCGCCAATCACAAAGACGCCCACCGTTTTTTGCTTTATATATAACAGATCTCTCATCATAGGACTCTTTGCAATCCAACGACCTCAGTCAACGACCTGCGAAACTGCCAAAGTGCACTCTACTGTCCGAGCTAAACGTATATATACAGTAAAAGGAAACACAGCGATACTCTTCGACTTACGAACTCAATTCGTTCCTAACCATGGTAATTCGAAATCCGTTTTCCCATAGTATCCTACAGGGAAATAATACGTTTCCAAGTTTCAAAAATGGCCTGCAATCCCTTCACAAACTTCAACTACTTTATTTCGACAATGGCACGTTTCCCATGTCTAAATACACTATGAACACCTGTCCTGCTATTGTATTTCTCCAACTATTATTTACTAGCTCTAAACGCTTTATTAATGTCCTTGTTGTTGTTGTTGCTGCTGCTGCTAACTAATGATATTTTCTGTGAAAGATGCGCGAAAATGGTCGGAGCTTTTACACAGATTACATTTTGAGATACACTATCTCCTTTCAATTGCCTGTCACTGACCCAAAGGAGTTACTCCTATGGGATTATCAGATACTGCATTGGCTACATTCAGTCCCTTGAAATAATCTTCGTTGACGATTGCGCCTATAGTGGATTTGGACAAGTACAAATGAACCTCTTTGACTTCTGTATTACAAAAGCCTACACTCTCCACGATTTTCTTGCCGTTCTTAATTTATTTTGGCCCCATGTATGATGTTGTTTATACACTACACGCATTTGTAAAATTAGGAATAAACATGCGGTAAAGTTATTATCTAGAGAAGTTAATAAGTTAAGGTATCACTGTAGTTCAGTGGTCTTCAAACTTTGTCGACTCACGGAATCATTAGAACTATAAGATGTTTTGGGGGAACCGCATCCTACCTTTAGAAAATTATATCGTGCCGCTGCTAACGAATTTTCATTTTGACTCGCGGAACCCCCAGAGATGTATTGCGGAACCCTGGGGTTCCACGGAAAACAGTTTGAAGACCGCTGCTGTAGTTGAAAGCATACTACATAGCACTTGCAGCTTTCCCCTTAATAAAACAATGAATGTCATACATTTTGATTTTTGAGGTAATTTGTCCTATAAGATCAGTGGTTCTCAATCCTTTTGAAGCCAGGGAACAGTAAACTGTGACATTTTACTTGCACGGAACACAATTCAACACAAACTTTAAAGCAGGGGGTACACTTTCTACACTTGGTATTTACTACCACTTTATATAACTATAAAACGAACAACTATGTCATTTGCGTTTGCTGATTACAATCCCATCCAAAAGTTATTTTATATTGTATCGATTTTTTTCCAACACCTTTATTCGTGCATTTAATTTTTTTTTCGGAACACATGAATATATCACATCTATAGATCACATTTCTGAGTACATGAAGGATAAAGGGGGAATATTAAACTTTCAAATAAATTATTCAAAGTATAAGCTGATATTGCAAGACTCCAAAAACTTTTTTTATCAATAATAAAATACCTTTAAAGAAAGCAATCTGCTTATTAGTCAAAAAAGCTTTGACATAAAACAATAAACTATTTTGCCAGTACCGCTGACGCGTCAAAGCCCCATATTTAGCATTTCCTGCAATATATGTAAATACATATACAAGTCACATTAAACGAAAGGAAAGGATGCGGATGAGGACCTCATCAGTTTAGTCTCATATGATTCCGTCACATTTTAAAATATTGCACTTACTGATGAGACCATGCCCACACAATTTTGTATTTTAAAGTAGAAAAGATGGCTTTTTTTCTGGATTACACTACCCATTCTTTCATCTAATTGTAAACCCTAATTCTGATGGCACGCACATTTCAAATATTAATGTAAACCCTACTTTGTTTGTTTGTTGGTGTTTTAGGGCCCTTCAACTACAAGGTCATTAGAGCACCTTCCACAGCATAGTTCTTATACCGAGACTGCACAGATACTATACTAATGCGACGATTTTTGGGTATTAGCAATGACCACTTTTCCCAAGCTGTCACCCATGTCAGTACTAGCTGGGATTGCGCTGTTTAACTTCAGTGATCAGATGAGAACTGGTGTGTCCAACGCAATAAGCCGCTCCCACCCTACTTTGAGAATCAAAGTAGGGTGGGAGCGGCTTGGGAGGGTGCTGCTAGTCATAATCCAACAGGTAAATATCCCAATGTCCCTGCCACTATCAGAATAATAATGTACTCCAGTCATTTCCATTGAAAGTCTCGGATTCACACATGCAGTGCAGACTTTAGCTTAGGATTATCTGTTATAAAAAAGGTAAGAATACATAGTGGCTCCTCAAAATAGTAAGAACTACACACTGAGTCTATTCTTTCTAGTGATAGAACCAATCATGAAAAATGCCACGATGAGTTTTCGTGATCACAAGACTTACAGATGGCCTACCCTAGTGGCTAAACTGGAGTAGGCAGGCGATCTGTAGGTAGTGAGATATAATGGGCGCGCGTAATACATGTGCGCTCCACATTTCAATGGCATGAAAGACGAAAAAGGTTGTAGAACCATTCTGTTTGTGTTCCAGATATTCTTCTCTTTCTTTCGACCTATCACTACCACTATCCCAGCATGCTCATGCGGTGCTTATTAATAACCGCGCCTAAATTTCTGGTCATGTAAACAAAGTGAAGTGTGCACCATTATTCGCATCTATGACCATTCATCCCACCAACTCACTAAATGATCTCAAAACAGGAGTGAATAGATACCTCGACAGTCCCTACGGTCAGATACGAAGTAACTTTCCTGTAACGATTAAGAACCCCATTCCTATGTTCTCCTCTTGTAGGAAAGCAATAGCTTAAATGTTGATAAAAAGACGCTAAAAACCAATAGCAATACCAGACTCTTTCAATAGTATTTTTATATGATTGTAAAACAACCCCGATGTCTGTACTCGCACCAGTTTGTAGTTCACTTGTGACAATTCAACAATAGTAAAGCATAAGTCTGGTTTAATACATAAAGATGAATAAGGTACAGTTAATTCACTATTACTAAATTAAGTAAGATGACCTTATCAGAAGAACAGGACAAATTAAGACAAATGACAATAGTGCTATCAATTGCAATGAAATTATCAAACAAAGTTTGATAAAAACAGTGCGACAACTAAGTCTGAATGATTATTCCAATTGATTATTCTGTAAAGAATTTTTCAACAATTATAATTCCCTTCTGGAACTTGTAATGGCAACAGACCTCCCCATTATCCAAAGTTATTTGTACAACACTATATTTACTTTGGATGATTTTCAAATACGAAAAGGGTGACACCCAGTGATACTCATTTTAACTAACTTCGTAGTACACGCCTATGTTAAATTTGAGTATGCCCATCTTATTCTTATATATTATAATCTCATGCAATAAAGTATATATGGCTATAATTGATAACCTTACCTAATAATGCTTGAAACAAACGACTCTTAAATATACGAATCACTCTTTCTATTGCATAACGAAGTTGCCTGTCTTGCGGCTTGGTGAGTTTACAGTGATAATCTTCCAATAATTCCAGGGCTCTGTGGGCTTCTGAAAAACAAATTATTTTCATGAATTACAGTGACCACAACAAGCTGAGATTATATGACAGAATTACAATTTCTGTTGCACTTGTGTATTTTAGATCACATAACTAAAACGTTTCTCTCTGGAAATAAATGTCACTATTCATCCTTACAAGAACCATCAATTCTTCGTTAAAATAATAACCAAACCATGCATTGGTGTTCAAGACCTCCAAGTTCTTACGGCTACTTGTAACCACCATCATTTTCAAAAGATATCGCACATGTATTTTTGTATGTCATGTTTTTAAGGAGGGATTTGTTAACTTTGATCGGTAAACAGTACCTTGCATGGACTGGCCTGCAAAAACAATTTTAATGCTGAATTACATTTCAAAAAATTTGAAAATAATTTAAAAGCTAGACTTTCTATTAACAACATTTTCAGCAGAGTTCAATGTCAACGCTCAGGCGTCAAAGTTATTTCAGTACAACGGCCTGTGTTGGCTTGAAAACTGTCTCACGCTTTCCAAGAGTGAGCAATCCGCAGCAATTCATAAATAACGAAACGAATGAAGTGTCAACAGAAAATAAAAGTAAATAAATATAAAATAAAAAAAAATCACAATTACGTTTAATAGCAAAACTGGGTATTATGCTGTTTGAGCAGTAGGGCTCTCATGCATTGCAGACAAGGTGTAGCGCCTCTAGCGTCATCCGTCACTTAAGGCTCTCGATTTTCGTACAGAATTCAGCAACTGGTCACGACTGCAGTGTTTTTAACTTAAAATCAAACAAAAGTTAATAATTCGCTTTAATCTTAAGTAAACAAAAAAAACTTAACGAATACAACTAAAATCATAACACACTATAACAATTGGGGTGAAGTACTGTTTACTAGTAATGCTACTCGCCGCAATACCCTTTCCATAAAATTCACTAGCAATTTTCCCTAAATCAACAACATACACATTTCAACCTGATTCTCCACAATAAATCAACTGCACATCTAAACTGAACTTAAATCATATGTCTTTTCTGTCAAATAACAGTTATCTTACCACCTTGTTTACGCACTGGCATTATTGGGTCTTCGAATTGGAAGCGTGGACTCACTTTTCAAACTCTTGCCCTCAAGCATCAAGGCACAAGACTACTTTCGCGATTTAAAGTCGTTAACACAAACACTGAGCAAAATAAATAACAAAAATGATGCTTTGATAGAAATAAAGTCGTCAGAAAATTCACAATTAAAGCGAAAAAAACGAATTTAAAAAACATTCGTAAGAGTCGCGGGACGTCACCGGCCGCTTTCCTTCCGCCCCTTCTTCGTATCAAGATGGCGTTGTACACGGCCAAGTTCAAAAACCGGTCACATGACAATTTCCCTCCCTTCTGCACGACCTTCGTCAATGCAGACGCAACATACTAGACATCAAGGGTAATATAAAGAAGAGAAGCGGTGGACAATCAAGATTTGAACTGATTGCTTTAAAATTATGGAATTACCTGTCATTTTCATTTTGTGGCGATAGCAGCCCTCCAAGTGGTTACGTCCATTCATGATTCCGAACTCGTCATGTTGGTGACAGAAGCGTCCTCTACAGCGCCTCTAAAAATTTCACTCGAATTCAGCAACATGCGACTTCTGTACTAGAAGTAGGTTAACATTTCAATTGAAATTTTAATAATTGTAGTGAATATGAAACCCGAAAGATGGAAGAACACGCTTCAAGATGAGGATGTAATAAACATAAAGCTAGAAACATTAAAAAGATGGCAACCACGGTGGGAAATGTAAGTAATGCACTAGTGAAATTAGCGGTTTCTTACCTAAATTTAAACGCTACGCAACTTTCCACTAGTTGGCCGTTTACCTACGGCATTGGACTTCTTGGAGGTGTATCTGCACTCGGTGGGCTGTATTGCAATAAGGGCTCCAGACGGATGCTAAATCTAGGTAGGAATGGAATGAAAACATCTTTCCTAGTGTCATCCTTGCTTCCTGTAATTATGACAGTAGCCGGCTATACGTCACTCATCACGCTAGACTTACTGAAGAATAAAGTACAGTGCACCCCCTGCATTCAAGTTCGAGCAGCTGCCGTCCAAGCTTCTTGTGGAATTATTTATCCATTTGCTACCATCCCGATACTGTCAATTCACCTGGCGAGTACCCATTATACCTACCGTGTTCCAAGCTTAAAGAATGGGAAGGAATTTATGAAATTGTGGTGGTCAGTTTCTAAGTCATCTTCGAAACACATTTATCTTCTCGTTGTAGTAAATGTTGTTTTAGCTGCTGTAATCGCACACCAACAAGGAAGCCTAATTGAAAGAGTAAACAAACACTTAATAGGAAATACTATTAAATGAGTAGCATTGCTAAAAGCACATTTCTAGTTAATGATGAGCCTTCTCTAACAAGAAAGAAAGTAGCTCGTCCACTTTATTGACAATGATCACTTGTCCTTTAGGAGAAAAAAACATTTTTTTTTTTTTAAAAACTAGCATATGTATCAGAAAATCTAAGTTCATTTTGAGATTTGATACAAACATAACCGGCAAAGCATTATTAAGTACAAAAAATCAATTCACAATAAAGTTGTAATGTCGTTACATTTAACTCTGGCGACTATAAAGTGTATTGAATTTTTTTTATAAAGTTTCGTATATAAAGGGATGCGAAGTCAATGGTGAGTGAGGTTTTTCTTTTGCATTTTTCAACAAATAAGACATTAAGTGCATTCTTGAACAATAATTTTAGTCTCCGCAACAAGAAACAATTGAAATGAACGCGGGCTGCTGTGATAAAAGCATTGAAGTACATGACCTGGCGGCCTACGACTAACACTTGCTTAATAAATGCCAAGACTGAGGACGCGAATTTCGTAAATAAAGGCAGTTCATCATATCAAAATGACAAAAGAAGCAACGCATCAAATCTATTAAGAGTAACTTGAGTGAAACGGAATGGATGAGCAGCTCAAGACATGTCACATTACTTGGAAAATTACGATCACTCGTGATAACACCAAACTGTTGCTGTAAGGGCCATTATTTCTACTTCATGCAACTTGACAAATCGTGGGCTTGTGAAAAAACGAAGTCTAGTAAGGCACACACGTCAGATTGAATGCGTAACAGAAAATATACATTGTAATGTGCATCATTCATTCTGTGTGGACGTATAATGCTATATTACTTAGTATTAGCTTCCAACTTCGATTATTAAGTTGAAAGGGCTATAACTAGCTGTGTATAGTAATTAAAATAGCAAATAAACACCCCAGGTAAAAATCCTTTTTTGAAGAACCACACCTGGAGGATGCGGGGGTAGGGAGAGATGCGAAGTGGCCCTATCGTATAGTACGGGGGAATAACAGTTGAAACCCTCACGTCATATACAATATATATATATGTACACAATGGTTGGATCTGTCAAGATGAAAATTTTCAATGCTCAAATTCTTTTGAAAGTAACGAAACTTGTGTAAAAAGGATATTTCAAAATGCCGAACAATAATCTACGGTAACAGCAATGATGATGCCCTTAAACACTCGTACTGTATTTCCAATTGTGAAGATTATGTCAAAGGATGAAGAGGGGAGGGGTGGAGAGAGAGAGAGAGCTACCGAGTAGCCAAGTACGACATATGGAGTGTGACTCGTGTGCTAAAATTACTGACAATGTCACTAATCTGTCAAATCTTTAATAACTGCAGGCACCAGTTGGCATTTCCTGCTTGGCCCCAACTATCCAAGAAAAGACCGAAGTATAAGACCATATTTGGTGACTTCTATAATTTTAACTAGCCCCTGATTTTAAAAATATAAATCTACGATTGCTTATCTTAAAAACCATAATTAATAAAAAAAAAAAAAAGATCATATACATCCATTCAACAATACAGATGCGAACTACTTGATCAAACCCACCAGACATTTACATAAGACTTTCTAAATACGGACGCATTACTGCATTCATTTCATGATTTCTACCATTTTTTGATAACGTTTTCTTGCTGAATAAAACTTCCAACTCTAAAATGTGAAGAAAATGCTTCACTGAATACTGTTCTTCTCTTAGGGTTTTGAACTTGACATTCAAACCCCCAAAAGACCAAACTTGCAAGCTGATGGTCTGCTGTTAATAACAAGTATAGCAACCAGCTTTTCAAAAAAGAAAAACGCGGTCAGCAACGACTACGTACTAGATTTCCGACACATCCATTTCAAACTAGTAGATAGGATAAATGGTTCCAATTAGACTGGCAGTGCTGCCACAAGAGCCAAATGAAAGACCATAACCATTTAGATTAGTTCATCAACCGGATTTCGCAGCGTTACTCCTCAAGTTCGTGGAGTATTGCATAGTTAGTGAAAGGATTTTGTCACATCAGGCACGCGATGAGTACTGTGCCGTGGAATTTCTATAAATCCGGCTTGTATTTATGACACCAACTTCCTCCTGACCTCCTTGAAATAAATGAGGCAAAGAAACAACTGGTCCATATATAGGGTGCACTTGAGGGCAGCAGCAGGATAGGAGGAGGGAGGAGTAATCAGTCCCAAATCCTATCGCACTGAAGGGAAAGGTTAAGAAAAGATCACTGAAACGCTGGTCGAAAAGTGAATGGCGTTCTAACATGATCCAAATTATGAACATAAGGGGCAGGATTTGCAGTATTCCAAATAAAATCCCGACTTCCACTTGCTTGTGGCTGCCAAGAAACTGAACGTGAAGGAGTAACTGAAAACACAGAAGAGTTTACCAAAGGTGGCACCGGATATGGAGGTGGACGAAATGAAGGTAGGCAAAACTCCGTTTCCACCAATCTTCGCATGCTGGGTTGGCACGTCATACCAGGCATTCCATGTTGATGACTGCCAGGTACTGCTAAAAAGCTGCCAGGGTCACCCACATGTAGTCTGTGGGAAGGCCTCCACGTTGGTCGACAAAGCAGGCCACAAGGCCAGGTGGAGCATTCTTGCGGAAGACCATAAGGCCCACAAGGTAACGCTGAGTGGATGGTTCTGCTCCCCAACAATTTTTCCCTTTCAGTACACCATACCGGAGCAACTTCCTGAGGCAGTGGAGGGTCGTTTAACGACTGGTGAAGTTGTGGCTCTGTATGACTGGTCACTGCCAGTTGAGGCCATTGCTAGCAACGCCGATTTCGCCAGTGGTTCATATATTCTTGGTAACTCACCGTCATTTTTTCACTTTGATAACGAGTCAATTTGATCGAACGACGGACGTCATTAGAAATGGTTCCTTTGTAACCTCCTTTGCGTAGCAAAGAATCAATAGTTTGTACTCGGTCCCACCCTAAAAGAATTAAAATATTAGTAGTTATAATTTTTAACTAAAAGGTCGACATCATGCATGGTAGCAATCTTCTCCAAACCTTGCTCAGGAGCAACTTCTGGCAAATAGGTAGCAGTTCGTTTTGATCCTTTTTCATTGGCGAATTCAATCCGAATGCCGTGCATACCAATCTAAACACATTAAAAATGTTAGCAATTACGACTACACATTACAAACTACAGAATTAAGAAAAATTCTGTTAGTAAGGAGCCTATTTTTACCTCCCAATCCAAATAGTCACTTCCCTCTTCAAAGTGCCGGAGAATGGATACAGACACGTGAAGCTTTGAAAACTCTTCTCGAGTAACGGGTTGGAAGCGGCTATCCTTAAATGCACTAGAACAAACAGGCCCTGGCACATTAAGAACAGCTGGCGTCAACTATGGCAATTATGGATAGGTTACACAACTGGCCTTTCTCAATTATCTTTGGATTGAAAATATTACTTTTCCCCCAGTTGTTAAATGTAAGATTTTACTGCCGAGATGACAAATATTGCTTTTGAAGAAAATATAACACAAAAGACACAGTAAAAGAAAGTTGCAGTGTAGACAGTCATCAACAACAAATCACGTTACAAACTTATGAAATGTGACATTAAGAGACCCACAACAATTGGCAAATCAGCAATTAACAATACAGCGAGCATCCAAAGAGGTAAAGAACAGATATTACTTAAAAGACACATGCAGTGAATGTAAAAAAATGAAATGTTCAGAAAAACGTTACTTTCCTTGCCAGGTTACGATGCAGAGAACACCCCCCCAACAGTTACACGGCCACCATGAAGATGTCGATAGCACTTCTTCCAATTTCCAGAGGCAGGGACTAAACCTTCAAGAGGCTGTATGAGCACCTTTGATACTATTTGCCCCACACACTCTGGCACGAGGGCTGAGGGCAGCACCCAAAGGGATGGCCTCACTTTATTGTTCCCTGGACTAACAAAGTAGGAAAATGACAATACCCAATCCATAAAGACTTTTGTCATTGCCTTAAGGGTGGTACTGCAACTTTAGATAACTATCTGGCGGTTCAGATAACGGACCGTCCTGTGTAAAAGATCAGTTTTAATGATTTATTTTTAAACAACGTTGATTGGAAATATGTGCGATTCTTTCAGAGACTGCTTTTGTCCGATAAGTAGTGATAAACAGAACCAAAAAAAAGAAACAGGAAAAAAGAGTCCCAATACGTACTACCATCACACTGAAACAAAGATAACATGATAGACGGGCAACGCAGAAAATGTTATTGAAACGAGATTACTGAAAGATGTGTTACTACCACTGATATAGCTAATGCAGTTGTGCAAGTATCGAAAATTATTACCAATAAAACATTGAACTATTACCACACACGGAATTGTGTCAGCTGTTCGACCAGGGAACTCAATATCTTGCCATGAGACAACCCCTTACCTAGTCACGGCATATTCCCTGAGCCCATGGTGAAGGTTCATAGCATTAAAGGTGCCTATACAGCCTCGTAAACGCTTGTCCTTGCCTATCTTCCAAGTTACAAACAAAGGACTGAAATGAAAAACAAATAATGAGATACAATCGATTTGAATTTACTGAATTTGAGCACTATGAGAAAATATATGATTTGATACCATACCGCCCCACCCACTCGCTACCAGTAGCTACAACAGATGCCATCTTCCACGAATTTTTTATCCCACTTTTGTAGCCTGACATTTACAGTCGTATTCTTTAAAGTACGCCTTTTAGCAAATAATACTTTCTTCTACACTTCTGCACCTCAGCAATAAATATGCTGTTCTAAGATGTTTTTAAACAACTGCCAGAAAAGTTTAAAACATAATCAAGAACCTAATCCTTTAATAAGGGTAAAACAAATGCAATGGCGGAATATGTTTGGCAACGTACTTGGAATATGTCTAAGAAAGGAGAATGACAATGAATCATACTGTTGGAATAATCAGAAACACATTCTAACCAATGGAAGCTATCTAATTCTAGAAAATATTACCCCAACCACCTTGGTAGCTTCTTAAAACAATAAAATTGAGGCCACAAAACTTAACCTTGTACGAAAGAGTGCTAAATTCAACTGCAATCCTATCCTTGAAAGCTGAGGAAAACCTAAATTCAAAAAAAGGTGAACGTGGGCAATTTAAGGCCACCATGAAAGTAAATTAGAAACTAAAGGTCAAGAAAACAATTACTTGTAGCATTTCAGACTTTTATTAATTAATTAATGCTTCTTTCACAATCTACAAATTCTTTACAAGTTTCGATTTGAACAACCCATTTTTTTTTTTTTTTTTTTTTGCTAAACTCTTCATGTGGAAATTTTAGTTCCACACCCTTGTAGGTAAATTTTACCAAAAGGTTGCTGTACTCTTATCTTCTTCCTGTAGATCGTCCTCAAGCAATTTTAACACAATGTTTAGTTTATACATTCTTGGTGTAAAAATAAAATTAGTTCACAAAACAAACCTAATCCATCGAGCCTAACCTGCAATTCATGTAAATGGTGAGGAAACAATACAAAGAAAGAAAAGAATAATTAAACCTGTACTACACAATTCTAACAGTATGATACCAAATCAAAATTTTACTCAACCCAAAGCACATTATAATACCAGCTTGGCTGGTATGTGATAGGTAGATAGCACATCAACCCCACAAAACAATACATTCATATACTTACTATGGTTCGTTTGCAAAATTTGGAGCTTTGGGGGTTTCAAAGCTGTTTAAATGGCAATACAGTACATCAAAACAAAAGAAGCACATTTCTACACAAACAACCATTCCATTTCTGTACCCGTTTGGATGAACTGTAGCACCATTGCAGCACAAAGAGGCCACAGAATTATTTAATTTCTGCTTCTTTGCACCACAACAACCAGCCGCCATTATGATAACCCCCCTGAATTCCAAACGGACGAGATCCGACGAGAATCACTAGCAACAGCTCACAGCGACCACAAAGCCACACTCACACGAGTCAGCAGCTCCGCAGTCCGCTCGCAAACGCCTTACCAAAAAAAACCTGCCCTTGACGTCATCCATCTGTCATAACGTATCCGCCCGCCAAGTTTCTCGCCCCTCTTGATGACGAGGACCTCTACCGTCAGCTTTATGCATTAGCTTTGCTCAAAATGAAATCTATTCTATGTCAGTTGTGATGCGTAATCATGTGTTACATTTGAACCGCGGCTGAATAAAAGATTTACTCAGCTATTTATAATTACATCTGCGCTAATCACTATGAATTCTGCAAGTAAGGTAAGTAAAGTTCTGGCTGGTTGTGGAGTACTGTATTAGCATTTAGGAGTAATGCATGTTGTCTATAAACCAGAGGTGGGCAAACTACGGCCCGTCACTGGATTCCATGCGGCCCGCCAGATTATTTAGAAATGTGCTGTACAAGAGCTGCCAGAATAAGTGAAATCAATAACTGGTTCTTATAGGTACTTAGATATCTTAATTAAAAGCATTTTGACATCTTGTATGTGCGGCCTGCCTGACTTAGTATCAGCGTTGTTCATAAGGACATTTAATAAAAAAAAACTTTGCCTACCTCTGCTGTATCATTTAGATTCCAGGTAAGATAAAGACCCATTGTATCATCTTCATGTTGTCAGATGTGGCGCAAAGGGTTGTGGCATTAGATTGCCAACTTGTGAAGTAAGACCACACAGTACGTCCACACTATCATTTCACCCGTGAGGTCCCGGTGTTTTTTTTCTATCCTTGTTGTTAGACCCGCCTTGGTGGTCCAGTAGTCCTCGTGCTCGACGTGCTAGTGGTTCCAGGTTTGATACTGGATCGAGGTGGGTTAACTTCTTTCGGGCGAGAGAGAATCCGCGCCTTCCTTCGGATGAGAAGTAAAATCGAGGTCACGTGTGGTGTACAATGGCTTTTGCATGTAAAAGAACCCTCTCCACTATGTAACGGGTAGATGAGGCAAAATTTCCAGGTGTAGGGGCTCGCCCCTTGGCGTCGGTGGAGTGTCCCAACTAACAGTAGGCTGACGATAAATACGCATAGGGGTTGCAGCTTTGGTCGGCAACCTGCCTGCTGTGGAAACCCAATCCAATATATCGTCCTCGTGTCCATTCAGAGCGACAAGATGGGTACCCGACCCTGCCCCATAAGCGGGAAAAGGGTTAGGAGTTGCTTGTTGCAGTACTATATAGGGACATATTGCTGGTCTGTCTTCTAGTAACATTAAATTGTTCGTTTACATTGTATTGACAGGTTGGAGAAATTTTTACTGCTGCTGGTGCTGCTTTCTCAAAACTTGGCGAACTTACTATGCAACTGCATCCAGTTACTGAACCTTCACCTTCCAGGTATTCCTTTCACTTCAGACATCACCGCTATGCAGCTGCATACACAACACCAGACTGTTGTTTAAAATTTCAAATCAAGATGCAGATATAAATACGGTGGTTTATATGCTCTATAGTCTACCATTCATTTATCCCAGGAACTTAATAAAATTGGAGACTAGATGCCCTGTTAAAAATATGCTGCCTAATAATGAATTATTTTCAACCTTGCACGGTGATAGTGTATTTTTTTTTCTTTTCTCATTTATGTTGCTACTTTTTTAGTGGTAAGTGGACAGAAGACGAGATCGACATGATGAAAGCTGCAGTCAAACGTTTTGGAGATGATATGAATAAAATTAGTGATAACATTAAAAATCGTACTATGTAAGTTCATCCAATCTAAACAATTTTACAATTTAATGATCATGACGTTAACAGCACTGGTGTTGTGAGCCTAACTACTAAGATGAGAATACATTTTCTACTTACCACTTAAATATTGTTTGGCTTTAATCACAAATTAACACAGTTAGTTTAGACGATCCTGATCACTGATACTTTGTGTGTCCTTATAGTTCCCAGATCAAAACTACGTTGAAACGAAAAGCGTATGAAGATGCGGGATTGCCAGTGAAAAGGACAATTCCTCAGTCAAAGCAAATGGTGGAATGCCATGCGACATCAGCGGCTGCCATCTCCCAAGTATCAAAAAAACAATCCGGTAAGTTTAATGCAAAATATGGATTTAAAGGATCACTACCGTTGATTGACTTCTTCGTCTTCAATTTTTCAAAGATGTTACATTAAACATGTTAAATGCCACTGAAACAGAAGTTGATGTGGAGAGCCTTACAGAAGTGAAACTGGAAGATTTTGATAGCTCATCGGAAGTAGTCAGTTCGTAATTACGTGGTACAATTTTTAAGCATGAAGTGAAGGTAACAACAGCACTTTGTAGGGATCAAATTGTTACTCGATTTATTGCTAACACTGCAAGACTTAAGGACATCAAGTCGACATCATTACATTAGTGTCATCCACAAATGTTACATATGTATATATTCCATAAATGCCATCTGAAGTTGTTTCAGTTATTTAATGTCTTTATAAAGCTTAAAGAAGACTAATGATTATGATTCTCAAACGCTACAAGTTAATAAAAAATGATTATATTATCCAGACAAGGATATCAAAGAAAAATATATTTAATATTACTTTCGTTAAATAACTGAAAAGGTTGTGCATTGCGAGTCCATCATTCAGAAGTCCACTTTAGCAAATCCCAGTTGATGTCCATCCTTAGTTGCAACACAGATGGAATAATGTTTAAATAACTGCTCCATTAACTCCCTTTCATCAAGGAATTCTAGCTTTTCTATACTGCACGAGTAATTTTGAATTATTTATCTAGTATTTAGACATGAGAATAAATAAATATAACCATTTACAAACCGGTGTATTTCATCTGCCGGAAATCGACTATACACCTGCATCATATCAAAGGCCCTTGACGTCTCCCAACCACAGTTTAAGAATCTAAGAATAAAGTTGTTTAACTTAACATTCAAATGCTAACTACATTTTGAAAATACCTATTCTCTTGTGTTTGCAAATCTTGGCAAGCGGAGACTCCGGCTAAATTACAGCCTCTTCCTTTCAAATTCTCAATCATAATTTTACCAAATCTGTCTAGCATATTAACCTGAAATAATAAGTGTTTCTTATAAAAGGTAACAATTTTAAACTGCGGATGAAATAAAATACCTGCTCATAGTTGATGAAAATTGCTGAACGAAAGTTATCTGCAATCCATCGCAACAGGGCTTCAGAATGTTGAATTTCGATGTATACTAAAACACATTCAGCTAAAAATATTGTAGGAATATTTGTATCGATTTCTGCCTCTTTCAACTTCTGACTCAATACAGATATTTGTCGGATATCAGCTCCAACAAGGTGATAATTTGTCGCATGCAATTCTGTGCTGCTCATGCGTATATCTCCATCTGACAATCACACAAGAATGAGAGAATTAAAAACGGTTCATTTGTAATGGCACTTTCACCTATAGTTAAATTACCATTTCTGGCTAACGCTTCCAATAACAACTTTGACTTTTTGATTAAGAAACACTTATTGGCTGTCACAACAGGAAAATCAACTTCTGTAAAATTGACTACATCCACACCATCATCTTTCAATCGCCAGTACATGGTGTCAAAACCGGCTCCTAGGCTAACAATCTGACATTTGCTATTCGCCACCTACATTGTGTTAAATTATGGACATCCATTGTGATAGCAATCCAAAGAATACATTTCATCTTTCTTATTAGTAGATGTGGTTCCGGGTAGAGACAGCAGTTCACCCACTTGCACGGCGTTTGAAATGAGACGCCAGATCGCTTGCGTGCGAGCATAGTAGCCGCGGTTCATCTCTGGTGCCTTTCTTTCTGCATGTCGACAAAAGAACTGAAGGTAAGGATCTTTCCAATAACCTAGTTGAACGGCACAACGTTTGCCTGTAACCGCATCATCGTTAGTTGACTGAACAGCGTCGTCTGCGCCAAAATCTTCAGCCATTTGCGTTTCAAAAGACCCTTGACAAGTACATAATGCTTTCGTTACTCAGCATTCACATTTATTGCGTCCCTGAAATGCCAGTAATACAAACCTGGGTACTTGTGATGTCTTAAGATCACATTTACTTAGACGTTCCAGAAGGCCGAGAAGTTACGGAAATTAAACAAATATATTATGCTACTGTTAATAAACAAATACCATATACGATCTCACAGAAACACCTAACGGATTTCACACTCAACAGGAAGTAAATTAATCGGCACCCTTCGACTACCAACGCCACCTTGAGGCCAAGTATGCAACAAACGTATAAGGTCGAAAACGGGTCTCAAAAATTGTGACGTTTTGCCGTGCAGCTTTTCCTTGAGATCTTCACGTACATGTGTAGGGTAGTTCATGGTGCCTGTAATATGGCCCAATGTGTTGGGCAGTGCAGAAGAGCCATGAAAATGGAATGAGAGTAGCTGATATCCGCATGTTGCGATACTTGGGTGGGAGTGTGTCAAGACCTGATAGAATTACTGTAGAAATGAGAATATTGCAGGTAGTTTAGAGGTAGGGTGACCATTTTTTTCCGCGGGCCAAACCGGGACACTGCCTCCCCTCATCAACCAAAAAAAAATTTTTTGTCTCTTTTCAAAATATATTGTGTGTGGCGTGTCGAGAGCTGTTAGAATTTGGAATGCGTATATTAGAGGTAGCCTGGGGGTGGTGGACATCGCGTTAGGTCCTTGCCAGGAATGCAGGTGGTCGGTAGACCCCGGGGCAAGGGATGACCAAAGCAGACGTGGAAACAGGTTGTCCATAAGGACATGGAAGTGTGTGGGGTGGACGGGGACCTGGTGGGAGACAGACGGGAGTGGAGGGCTAGAACCCGCAGATCCGACCCTACCACAGGCTGGATAAGGGTATGATGATGATGATGATGATGTATGAATAATTCTCACAGATGATTAGTTGTATTTTGTCGGTATGTGACTCCCCACATATAAAAATATGCTTCAAATGGCATATCATTATATATGCGCAATACCACCAATGAAAGGCTCCGAAAATAATACGATCCATATGTGGAAATACTCATCATCATCTCACCCTTATCCCACCTGTGGTAGGGTCGGGTCTGCAAGTTCTTATCCTCCACTCCCATCTATCCCCCCTATTCCTGGTGCCACCAATCATCTGCAGTCCCATAATGGAGCAAATAACGGCTTCCTCATCACATGCCTATACCACCTCAACCTATTTTCTCTTAATATTTTCTACGATGCCCCCCCCGCTACTATTAATGTAGTCGTTTCGGATGCTGTCCGCTCGTGACACCCCAGTCATGCAGCGCAGCATTCCCATCTCTGCCACTTGCAATTTCCTTTCATGGTTCTTCAAGAATAACCAACACTCTGAGGCATACAGCATAGCTGGCGTAACGACAGTTCTGTTAACTTTGCCTTTCAATTTATCGGGACCCGTTGGACGTGCAGGACTCCACTTGCCTGTCTCCACTTTAGCCATTTGTACGGCGAAATACTTTATTTGGACAAATCACTAAACCGATTGTTAATTCCGGGACGCGTATACACGCGGGACGCAGAGCTGAAATCCGGGACAGATGGTCATCCTATTTAGGGGGGAGGAAGACAATGCGTAAAATGTGGTGGGTGTTGGGGTGGAGCGACTAGAATGTGTGCAAAAGGTGAAGGGTTGCTAGGGTGCTGATGGATTTGGATTGGGATTAGTTTGTGGGTTTGAGAGTAAGCCAGGCAGCCGTAACAGGATGAACTCTTAGAAGGCTGCCCGCGGGAGATGAGGAGGTAGGTGAAAGGACAAAGGAGAGGGTAAATTTGCAGCACCCAACGTTCTTTACCAACCACTCATGTTGGTATCGACGTGGGCTTGCACTGCTTAACTTCAGTGATCTCACGGGAACTGGTGTGTCCAACGCAACTTGGCTGCACATTGGCAACTGGAGATCTAGGCATATGAATTTAGCATGAAAAATCTCACTAGCAAGGTATCGGTTACTAAGGATTACATGTTCATATTCAGAACGAGATGGTATGGGCATATTATGGCAGTGTTGTTCAAAGTTCGTGAGTCCACAGAACCCTGAACAAAAATTTCATAATTCTAATTCACTACACTGCAACATCCCCCAAAATGCCAGCAATGGTGGACTTTCCTTTGAGGAAGCCCTCCACTTTATCCTCTCCAAACCACGGAACCTTTGAAACCCTTGAAAATTTGAACAAATTATGTAATATTACCACACACACAAAAGAACTACGTGAAATTGCTTTTGATAATTGCTAGATAACTTTTAATCATACTTACAAATTTTTAAGGAAATATTAGTTAACTGCTAGATTATTTACAATGGTATGTTAGCATGTTTCTTAGGTGGATTTTGAAGTTTTTTAGTGGATAACATACTTAGAGCTTCACAAATTCGTTTTCTTGTTGTTCTTGGTTCGATTATGTCATCAACAAAACCTTTAAACAACAGCAAATCGCACTGTAATACACAACTGTATAATAGACCCTCCAACAACTGGCTAATTGTTACCTCGAATCGCAGCTGGATAAGGGTTACCAAATTTTTCGATATAATCCTTCTCATACTGTTGAGCGTTTTTCTTGTCACGATAAATAATTGAAACTGCGCCCTATAAGTAAATTAATTATTTAAATAATCGTTCATTATTGGCCACCACTAATGTATAATACAATTTCTCACTTTAGCACCCATAACTGCAACCTCTGCAGTTGGCCAAGCATAATTAATGTCGCCTCTTAAATGCTTTGAACTCATCACGTCATATGCACCTCCATAAGCCTATTTATAGGCAATAAAACGACAACTTCATCATAACTCAATTACAGAAATAACCTTAATTTTAAAAAGAGAAAGTATTAACTTTTCGAGTTATGATGGTGACTTTGGCAACAGTAGCTTCAGCAAATGCAAACAATAACTTTGCACCATGGCGAATGATTCCTCCATATTCCTGGTTGGTCCCTAAGTACTTAAATACATTCAGAACTTTACTCATTTCAAGAAACGCTGACAAGTAACAATTCTTACCTGGTAAAAATCCTGGCACATCAACAAATGTTATGATAGGAATATTGAAAGCATCACAAAAACGTACAAATCTGGCTCCTTTTATCGAAGCATTGATATCCAAGCAACCTTCAAAAATAAACCTCATAGTTGAACCAACTGAAACAGAATTATTTTACATCTTTTAAGTGTAAAGATCTACCTGCTGCTTGCTTTGGTTGATTGGCTACAATGCCAACCGTTCGCCCATTCATTCTGCCAAATCCAATCACGATATTTTTTGCGTAAGTTGGCATAATTTCAAAAAAGTCCCTTTCATCTACAACCTAATTAAAATGAGAAAGATGAATAATGTCCTATTATCAATAATATGAAAGACGCCCAAGAATTAGTACGTCTGTCACATTTTTAATGACAAGTGTTACTGGGGAAAAAGTGTCCTTTGGGTTTGCTGTGTTGCACTTACGTTAAGTGTTAAATCAGAAGAACATGCATTGATTGAACAACAACAGCTGTTGACAAAAATCAAAAACGGGGTCCCACCAACCATGGACATTGGTCAAATTGTTGCAATCATTAAGTTAGCACCACAACAAAATCATAATACTCTTAGATGTTTGATAGGAAACTGATAATTGAAAATGAACTAAGGCCCCAATTATGAAACAAAACAATGACGAACGGTGATGTCGAACCTTTTGAGCTCAGCGTGTCAAAATTTTGAAAAACCCTAACCTAACTCTGGTGCCATGTAACATGTAGAAATATTCAACGTAATTCGTCTGCTTTGCATAACATATGTTGTTTACGAACGGATCATTCAATCTTGTCATTGATTATGAGTAATTTCTTGCTCTTTTCGTTATTGTTTTTAGGGCCCTTCAACTACAAGGTCATTAGAGAGCCGTCCACTGCTTAGTTCTAGTGCAGAGACTGCACAGACACTACACTAATGCGAAGATTATTGGGTATTAGCAGTACCCAGTTTTTCCAAGCGGCCACCCATGCTAGTACTAGCTGGGGTTGCACTGCTTAACTTCAGTGATCAGACGAGAATTTGTGTAACCAGCGCAATAAGCTGCTCCGAACATGAGTAATAATATTATTCAAGAATTTCCCAACTCTGACCGTTGCGAGAGACAAATATTTGAATTATGCAACTTTTTTCTCTGTCAATGGGTGTCACCCAAAGTGAGCTCGCGTGTCATAGGTTCGCCATCATTATCCTAGTTGGCCAGCTGGGAACTATCATAACGACGTCAATTGCCAGAAATATATAAACAGAAATATTTTGAGAGACGAAAAATATCTGCTGTATAATTTCTTGGGAATCTTCTATGTTCAAAACGGCAAAACCGAGTTAAGCAAAACCATATACCTACACCTAAAATAACATCCAAGATGTCGTATGCAGCAGTGGTTTCTAGTGGTATAACTGTATCTAGACCAGGAACCATTCTGTACCTGCGTAATTAAATCAACTTTTATTACTTGCTAGATAGATTTACTCACTGAAAATGTTTTTTTTCTGAAAAATATCAAATTATTACCATGGATCATCACACTGACAAACGGGTGCCTGATCTTGGTTACTCAAAGGGAGGTAATTGAAAAACTCTCTTGTTCTTAACAGTGCATCAACATCGTTTTCAAATGCGTTGTGTGCAACACCTGAACAACAGAAAAAAACATTTCGTAAAGCTTCAAGTTACACAATTACCAACCTATAGTAGTTCATTACAAAATTTTACCAGAAATAGTTGTGTGTGTCTTCGCTCCTCCTAATTCTTCCTGGGTAACATCCTCATTTGTAACGGACTGCGTACACAGGCTTTAAGTTGGATTCACGTAATCGTACAATGAAGAAAAGGATTAATTACTCACGGACAAATTCTGCTCTCACCTTCACTACTTCAGGGCCAGTAATAAAAAGATACGAGGTGTCCTTAAAAAAGATCATAAAATTCCTAACATCGTACACAATTTCGACTATCAAAAATTAGAAATTTAAACATCGGTTCGCCACAGCCTACCTTGACCATAAACGTGAAATCTGTTAAAGCTGGCGAATACACCGCTCCACCTGAATATTTGAATCGACAAACAATTATATATCAAATTTAAACCTAGGTGCAATATACACCTTCATTTCATTACTTACCTGCACATGGTCCCATTATTAAAGAGATTTGTGGAATGACACCTGATGCAATGACGTTACGCTGAAAAATGTCAGCATAGCCAGCCAAAGACTCCACACCTTCTTGGATTCGTGCTCCTCCAGAATCATTAAGACCAATCACTGGAGCACCAACAAGCATGGCTTGATCCATTATCTGTTTGGAAATCCATATTTTCTGCCACAAGTTAAATATGTTTTGCATAATCGAAAACTATCAACTCACTTTACAAATTTTTTTCGCATGAACGCTTGATAAACTACCTCCAAAAACTGTAAAATCCTGAAAAGATAGTATAAAATTCTCAATATCAACCAACACCATCAGCATTTTAAGACCCTTATCTCGCCTGTAGCAGGGTCGGGTCTGAGGGTTCTGGCCCTCCACTCTACATCACTGAACTGCTGGGTCCCCATCGTTCGTACAACCCGTTCCTACGTCTGCTTTGGTCTTTCTCTGCCCCGGGTGCTTCCAATAACCTGCATCCCCGTGATGGAGCTAATCGACTCCTCCTCCCCCTCGTCTCATCATAACATGTACACATAACTGCACTCTATTTTCTGTCATCTTTTCCACAATGTTCTCACCACCTCCATTTGTTCGTTCGTTGGTGTTTTAGGGCCCTTCAACTACAAGGCTCTTAGAGTCACGTCCACTGCGTTGTTCTAATGCAGAGACTGCACAGACACTACACAAATGCGACGAGTTTTTGGGTATTACTGTCAGTACTAGCAGTGGTGCATTGCTTAACTGCAGTAAACAGACGAGAACTGGTGTGTCCAACGCAATAAGCCGCTCCCCCACCTCCAAAACTACTTCTAACATCACCAATATTAATGTCAGCAATTTTAAAATTTTCTATAGAGAATTTATAAATGGATCTCACCTGGCTGAAAATGTAAGCAAGGCGTCCATATATTAACCCTCTGCCTGTCACAACGCTGTCGCCAGGATACTAAAAAATAAACAATAAATAAATTTTGGTGAACTTTCATTTCAAATCTAAGCTACAAATTTTAGAAATACTGTATATTGTTCAAACCTTTTCTTTGTCCATATCGAAGTCCGAGCAGGTGTGCTCCATAAACATATCATACTCTTCAAACGAGTCATTATCACAAAGGAGTAGAATCCGTTCACGAGCGGTAAGTTTACCCTGAACAATTAACACTTCTTATTCGAATTTCTAATGAATGGCATTCAAGATTCATGCAATATCATTGTATATTAGGCTAAACTTTACAAAGTTACTTTTTTGTGTTGAGCATCAATCCTTCGTGGTCCTCCTCCAAGTAAAGCTTCCTGACGCTTTCTCTTAATTCTCTCTTGAACATTAATAGTGTGAGCTATTGAACACCATCTCTTCAGTAATAAAGAACGATGAATACTTAATTGAGGCACTGTTAAAAAAGGTCTCAAAATTTTGCACTGCAAGCTCGCCATTTTCCAACCAGAGAAATATTTCGAGCAGACGACCACTTCTTATTCCAAGTTGCTCACTGGCGCTGTAGTATGCATGGACAGTTGATCTTCAAGGGTTAAAACGAACGGGCTGTTGCTTTCAAGGTAGTATGTGATGACGTTTGTTTTAGTGGTTACGTTGTCAGACCAAGGCTGCGGGTTCGATCCTGGTTAAAAAGAGGACTGGCTTCTGCCGTAGCCTCGTGTGGAGTGTACAGTCTCACTATTGCACGTAAAAGAACCTTTCCTATATGGAATATAATGGCAGAATCGCAAATGGCATGAGAACTTATAGTATACCAAACTTATTCCCTGGGTTGCGGCAATAGATCAGCAACCAACTACATCGGTTGTAGTTTGACGGCCCTCCTAACTTTTCCCCGATATTAACTAGACAGACTTACCTCTTCCTACTCCTATTATTTTTGTTTACGTTTTAGGGCCCTTCAGCTACAAGGTCATTAGAGCCCCGTCCACCGCATAGTTATGCAGAGACTGCACAGACACTACACTAAAGCGATGATTTTTGGGTATTAGCGGTACCCAGTTTTCCCAAGCGGCTACCCATGTCAGTACTAGCTGGGGTTGCGATGCTTAACTTCAGTGACCAGACGAGAACTTGTGTGTCCAACGCAATTTACCGCTCTTCCTACTACTAATTATTACTTTTACAAGGGAAAAGTGTGGCCATGAAGCTGTGCTTCCCACCCACGACAGAAAATGTAGTGTCTTTGGCAAACATCAGCCCCCTTCTCATTTTGAAATCGTCTAATCCTGTTTCCCAAATTTGTCAGTACTAACTAAGCAACGAAACCCCAGCTAGTACTGACATGGGTGGCCGCTTGGGAAAACTGGGTACCGCTAATACCCAAAAATCGCTGCATTAGTGTAGTGTCTGTGCAGTCTCTGCAACAGAACTACGCAATGGACGGGGCTCTAATGACCTTGTACTTGAAGGGCCCTAAAACACCAACGAACCAAAACCCAAAGGTTTTCTGGCCTTGGCCATCCTGATGCCCCCATGGTGACATATAGATATATCTTTTATTTCAAAATTACTTGTTCAGGACACAGTATGACAGTATACGTACTGAGGAAGAAATCACGAGGAAATTATGAAGAAAAATATTATTCAGTGATATTCTTGAATCGCCCGCCTTAAACTTAAGATTGTCCCACGTTAGGGACCACTGCTCTAATCGCTACGCCCACAATTAATTACATAATGTAACGTAATGAGCGTATTAACGTTTCTAATATAAATTTGAATTACAAATTTAAATATCATACTCATGAAATAAATTCGGTTTATATATTTCACGTGACAAGTTAAAAAAAATTAGTGGTCATCTACTTGACTAACATCTAGAAACTACATCAAAAGCAAGCCATACATGGCAAACTGTTAACTGACTTATAGCGGCCTCAAAGTTCCCCACGGCATTTTTTTAAACTGGAATAAACACACGCCTACCATCCCCCAAAGTGCACACTCACTTGCGAGAACCGCCCTCGAAACCTGTTTAAGGTGTGACTTCTTTAATGCGTTCTTGAATGAGGACACAATACGCATTTTACCACTCATGGCTATACCGAATTCATCTTCCTCAAACATCATTCAAGTTTTAAGAAATTTTGGATTATACAAATCTTTCTAAGACTATTATCATCACATCCAACAAATTACAAACTATCTTTCAGGTAAGATTAGTTCAACCGTGATCTCGTCAAACTTATTAGTTACACTAATTATGCCTTCAGTTAAACCCAAAATGTTCTCATTTCAGCATAAATTGCAGACATCTGCGTTCAAATGAACTTAAAATGTCAGGAAGACCACACCACAGTCCTTCTGAGATGTCTTATGACAGCAGGCGACCACCATCTGAAAAGTCCTATGTTTCCACCGGTACAAAACGCAGTGGTCATGTACAAGCTTCTTTAGACATCGCCGAAAACCCTCTATGTCCAAGAATTCGTGGACTGTGCTGTTTGATACTGCTATTCAATTTGGCTCTTATTTTAATATGTTTGGGATTTGTTGTTGTGTGCCAACTATTTGAACCGGCATTCGCCTGGTGGATCGGACTTTTCATCCTCATTTTCGGATTTGTGACATTGATTGGTTGCTTCGTTTACTGTTACATAATTTGCCTTGAACACAAACAGGACGTTGATCAACGCAATGGGGAGTTACAATGGACACACCATTGGAGTAAAACTATGAGATTTGGCAGCGAGATTAATTATGATAACGAACAACAATACAAACATTAAAACTAATTAATAATAGTAATACTTTCACATTATTGAATATTTTATGAAATTATACAAAAACGCCCATTTTTATTATTGTTGTAACTTCTTATAAATAAAAAAAAGTTAAGTTACCATAAGATATTCATAATTACAGTGGATGTTTCGTCCATGGTTTTTGCTGCCTGCAGTTCTTCAAGAAACATCTATGGCCACGGAATGAGAAGTGTTGTACGTCTTATAGATCCCAACCAATCGTTTGGCCAGCTCAAACATATTATTTCGCAATGATATTACAATGAACTGTGCATTTTTTGTTTGTTCCTAAAATTTAAGCACGTTAAAAATTCCGACCACTTAATTTAAATTACAAATTCTAAAATCCATTAAATACCTTAATGTAATGTCCTACGATAGCAACATTTCTGAAATCTAAAGCAGCGTCAATTTCATCCATTACATAAAAAGGCGTTGGTTTGTAATAATGCAAAGCAAACACGAGCGAAAGAGAACTAAGAGTTTTCTCTCCTCCTGATAAATTGACAATATTTTTCCACGACTTACGTGGCGGCCTTACACTTAAAAGGAAAACGAAATATAACACTAAAATTAAGTAATTTTTACACTTTCATTGTAGTTCAAACGATGTGTACTACCTGAAAATAATCCCATCAGAGAAAGGATCTAAAGAATTCACCAGTTCCAACTCGGCATCACCTCCTAATGTCAGCATCTGATACGTTTCCTTGACTTTATATGTAATTATCTGAAAACCACTCATGAATTCTGTCAGTCTTTGTTTACGAAGAGTATCATAATGATTTCGTTGATTATCTCTTTGTTTAGTGAGAGCATCCAATTCTTCTACACGCTGCAAATATAACTGCTCCTAAAAACAAAAGAGATTTTAGCATCTTTGTTGTAAAGTATGACCAGCATATGCAAGCTCTCTACCTTTCTCTTATATTCGGCAATGACACTTAAATTGGGCTTCAAATTTTTTAATTTCTCTTCTAAAATAGTAACTTGATATTTATAGTCTTCTATATCCATGGCTTTTAATTCGTCTTCAGTCAATTCCGTCAACTCGCAAGGTAAAGTGCCCTCCACTTTTTCAATTGCCATTTTCGACAACTATACGTGCATTAAATTTAACCACGAGGTAAAAACATAACATTCACAAAACTTAAATCATTTAATTACCTCTTTTTCCAAAGCACGTAGTGTGTATTTGTTTGTATCTTCTGCCGCTACCAATTGAGACAGGTGATGATCAATATCAATCTTTTTAGAATCTAGTGATTGCTTCTGAGAAGTCAAATCTTTGACGACGTTTTTTAAACCCTTCAGTTCATTTTCCAGCTTATCTTTTTCAACCTTAACGATAATGATAAATACAAATTGTAATATAAACTCATTCGAGTTTATTGAAAAAAAAAAAACAAGTACCTTTATTGAATCAATACTGCTCAGGATTTCACGAGCTTGATCTTCATTATCTTTCAGTGCTTTCTGAAGTGCTTCACATTTCAAAACATTTTCCTGCAATCCTGCTTCAACACTTGCGATCTTCTTCTCAGTTTTCTCAACATTTCTACCGACAGATTTAATATCCACTTTACTTTTATTTATCCTGCTTGTAATTTTATCGATTTCTTTATTAATATCTTGGACTTGTTTTTGTGCAGCATTCATTTTATTGCCTCCTATTTCTACGATTTGATTGTGAAGTCTGAAACAAAATTAGTCGTTACAGAAGAATTGCAAAAATGAAAACAAGATAACACCTACTTCAAAATGAGAGCTTTCACTTTTGATGCCGTTTCATTTGAATCGTTAAATTCTAAATATCAATAAAAATCAATAATTAGGAAACCATACGCAAAACTAACGTCAAAAAAACGTCACGAACCTTTTTCGGTCTTTGCCAATTTTCTTTGCAGCTGTTGGACAACCTTTTCATCTGGATTCGTCGCTGCTACCTCATCGTGTTGTTTCTTCAATAAGGCGGTGTACTGCTCTAATTGTTTAGTGAAGGCCTAACATATATGCAGCACGTTAGGCTTTCTTCTCAAATTATGGACAATCACAAATTGAACACAAAGAGCAAACCTGTCTTTCTATTGTGTACTTTTCAACATCATGCTTCATCTGAGAAACGTTACTTTTACACTCATTAACACTCTCTTGCAGCTTAAGCTTACGGCGACTAATATCATCAGCTTGCTGTTTAAGGTCATCTACACATCTCTCCATCTCTTGAATTTGTTCTGGCATATATACATCCCCTACAACAGCTGTACCCATTTTCCCTCTTATGGGCCTGTCACCTCCACCACTCATCGCCCCTAACATAATTATTTCATACTACTCAATATCGACGTTAACAGGCAACTTTAAAGCTAACATGTGCACTATTTTTTTTTATCAAAGATCTTATTACCTGATGCCTCAATCATTTCGCCATTGAGTGTAACAACCCGATGTCTCGTATTTCCTTGAAGTCCAATGGCAGTAGCCCGATCAATGTCATTTGCAACCAGTGTGTCACGTAGAGCAAAATAAAAAGCCGGCAATACTTGTTTGTCTTGCACTTTTACCAAGTCAAAAAGTCGGTGCGAACCCGGAGGCCTGAAAAACAATACAGAAACTGAATATCGTCACTGGAAGAAGAGAAGTCGTAATTAATAAAACTCACGCATTGAATTTTCTTGCAATGTAATTAGCCCATTCTTGCATCTGAAAAATAAACATACATATATGAATAACTGTCATTATTATAAAATCTTACTAAACTTCGGTTGTGGTCTTCATACCTTATCTAGAGGAATAAATGTTGCTCGTCCAAGATTATTCCGTTTCAGAAATTCTACACACAACTCTGCAGTACGAAGTGTATCAGTAACGATATCGTCCAAACGGCCACATGCTGTAGAAATTGCGACATCATATTTATCTTCAATAGCACCCAAATCGCCCTAAACAAAAACATTGCTAACTTAAGTTTCTTAACAAGGACGAGACAACCTGTAATCTAAGCTATTACCAATCTTCCTATTATTCCAGGAATTTGTCCACTGTATTTTTCTTTCATTAACGCTTTAAGGAGTTTACCACGACTTTGGGAAGACTGTATTGCAGTTCTGGCTTCTTCCAACTTTGCTCGCTGGCACCTCAACTAGGAAATGTCACACGTCTTCAAAAGATCTTATTTATGGAATTTAATTCATAGTGAAATAATCAACGAAAGATACCTGATTTAATACCACACCTTCTTCTTTGATCACACTTGCTAATTCTCCTTGTTCTGCAATCAACTTCTGTTCCATTTTCGGAATATTTAATTGCAAACTATTACACTCTCTAAAAACAGCGAAAGGGTGAAAGATGCAAATAAATACCATACAGGATTTACAAAAATCAAAAAACATACTGTTTTAGCTGGTCCTCCTTTTCTAGAACTGCTTTTTCTCCGTCCTCCAACTCCTTTAACCTTTTCTTGGCATCTTCTCCATTTTTCATATACAAGTCCAACTCCACTTTAGCTATACTCATCTACGATTATATTCTTGTTGCATTAGTCTATACTGAAATCATTTACGAAAAAGTTAACAGACAATCACCTTTGAACTCGCATCATCCACTAGTTTTTGGAGTTCCATAAACTCTGATTCATGCTTGTCCTTTTCTTCTTGCAAGTTTTTAGTGCTAGTATGAAGACTTGCCATAACATCTTTCAAATTTTCTTCAGCTTCAAGTCTCTTTTGTTCAAGTTCTCTACTCTTAATTTCTAATTCGTTAATTTCTTTTTCTAATTTCGATGGTGCATCTTTCAACTCATTCAAGTGCAACCTTTCTTTTTCCAAAGTTTTACTCAGTTCTTTTTTTCTAGCAACTGCATGCTTAAGTTCCTCTCCTTTCTGTACATCTTGGAGTTCAAGGTTTGAAAAACTACTTTGAACTCTTTCTTCCTCTTTACAAATTTCTTTGTATTGCCTTTTGAGTGAAGAAGTTTTCAATAAATAAATATACAATTATAAATAATAACTACATTATATAACTGACTTTGTCACAGCTTCTTGGTTTCCAAGCTTTTCTTTAATGCAGTCTTCAATTTCTTTATACTCCTTTAAAAAGTCTTTCATTTTGTCTTCGAAGGCCTTTTTCTTTTCACATAACTCTTGGACAGTAATTTGGCATTCATACCTGCAACATTCCCAAGTTATGTAAATACTATTTGACATAATCCCCATTACACCATCACAAAACTATCAAATTTCAATTCTCACAAATAAAACTGTGTTAATGCATGTTGTTTTACTACAACTTGATTTTTAGCATTAATGTATTCAAGTGCTTCTTCTTTAGGACCTTCAAGTTCTTCCTTTTCCTTCTCAACTGCCTTGACCCTGATTATCTGGAGGAATGACATTTTTTGAAGGGGGCTCATAAACTAATAAGTAGCTGGCGATATATATTTCCTACCTTCTCACTTCGTTGTTCATTCAAATCTTCAACCTTCTTTGCGAACAGTTCAATTGGTTCCTTTAGTCGTCCACTTCCTATTATATCTTCTAGAAACTCAAGCATCCCGGTATCATGCTCGTTTGTTGATTTTGGCTTCATTAAGGATATCTGTTCAACTTCGCCCTACATAAACAATTTTGTGTCAAAAATGAGGTCCAAAATTTACCCTCGACGATTTTACGCTTATTACCTGAAGG
Source organism: Trigoniulus corallinus (assembly GCA_013389805.1). Lineage (NCBI taxonomy): Eukaryota > Metazoa > Arthropoda > Diplopoda > Spirobolida > Trigoniulidae > Trigoniulus > Trigoniulus corallinus. The sequence goes on along the minus strand of JAAFCE010001036.1, from coordinate 43,866,763 downwards.
ATCAGAAATCTGTTATAGTCCAAATCAATGCCATGGGATCGTAGCAACTTTGAAACTTCCTTAAAGGGTACTCTTCCTCCGTTGATACAATAAAATGAACTATTATCCTTGTGTGCAGTGCGAGATACACAAAATTCTGAGGAGGGCACTACCTCGTATTCATTTTCCGACTAAAACATTACACCATATTAACATAACATATTATTTAAAGTGCATTCCATTAATAAAAAATACCTTATCAATGATTTTCTGGAAGTACACGTCAACAGTACAGCTAGAAACTTTAGGATGAGCTGCACTATTATGGATTAAGACGCCTACAGACTGGGAACGAATCTTCTGTGCTCGATATCCAAACACAAACAGCAACGAATCGATGATGTTCGATTTTCCACTTCCATTAGGACCAACAATTGAAGAAAAATTCTACACATCATATCAATTTCAGACAACTTTTTCATCAACGTTTTAACTTTTATCATAGTGACTTAGGCCATTGAAACTAACCTTCTGAAAAGGTCCGAGCACGACAGTCCCTCCATAAGATTTAAAGTTGTGAATAACTATTTTTAATATCATTAAACGCGGTCCAGTTGGATCAAATGTGAGTGAAGGTGGTGGTGGCGGTGGAATGTACACATCATCAATTCCTGATTGAATATAAATAATTAGCATTGTAAAGTCACTGTCAGTAATCTTTTGGAAGACGAACTTACTTGTACCCTCGTCCTCGCCATCAAGAACTTGCATAGTCGACATACTGCAATAATTTTATAATTTTAGAATGGCATTAATCTCGGTAAATGAAGTCGGTGACATCCTCATGCTTAATTACACAAATACTTCGCCCAATTACTTCAAATTTAAGTCAACATCCATGGTCATATATATAACATTAAAAGATACCGACCCAAGACTACAATAATAAGTAAATAACACAAATTCCTATCACTAACAATTTTGAAAAAATTGGTGACATTCGTACTCACCCTGCCAAAAACACAAAAATAGAATTCTCCCGCGCTGAACTCGTTCGAAACGGGAAGGTTGGAGCCCAATTTTCACAATTAGCGAATCTACGAAACAAATGATTGGGCAGAAGAAATCACGTGACTCGTAGTCCACGCTTGGGGTGCTGGCATACCGGTAACTGTTATATCGGTGTCCCAGCAGACGGCTTTTACGCAGGCCGCTGCTGTTGCCCAATGTATGTTAGGGCGGCATATACAACCCCCTTAGATTCGAAAATTCGATGTTTTGAATAATAATGGTGGTATAATTGTTTTGAATAATAATACTATTTTTAATAATAACAATAGCGAGATCCGTACAAACGGGATATTCGTGGCAACACGAGATCATTCAAAGAATCGATATGTAGGGCGGGGGACCGAAAGTAAGAATCATTGTAAAGGATTATTTTCAAAAATAAATTTCATTTGTCCATCATATGAACCACTTTTTTTGGCATAGACCATGCGGGAGAAAATGCTCTAGTTAATAAACTGCTTAGCTATAAATTTATTGCATGATGTGCTTTGGTATCAAATCCCAGTCGATATGTGCTTCATTTTTTTTTCTTTTGTGACGTTTATGAAGGACGAATAATGTACACCACCAACAGAAACAAATTGGAATATAATTTAATGACAAAAAACAGGTAAATTTGTCCTTTACGGTACTAAATGATTGCATAGACGGTAGCAGACGATTTTTTGTACTTATACTCGATACCGGGCCCATTTACATTTGTAAAAGCCGAAGTTATATCACAAATATATCAAAGATTATTACAAACTGTATTACGACAAATTGGATTATGACAAATTGCAGAAATTTGACAATTATTTTGTCAGTTTCTATAATTCATCATAATTTCGTCATAATTTTGACAATTTCTGTGATATTTGAGAATTATGACAATTCTGTGATATTTTACAATTATTTTAATTTCTATAACTCATCATAATTTAGTCATAATTTTGACAACTTCTGTGATATCTGTGATCCAATTTCTACAATTTGTAGTAATCTTTGATATATTCGTGATAATTTGTGATATAACTTCGGCTTTTACAAATGTAGAGCGAAATCTTTTAAGCTACGTATCGCGCTACGTAGTGAAGAATACGAAAATTGCTGTTCAAAAAAGCTACGTAGCAACTTCGTAGCGTAGGGATCGAATTCTTTTAAAACTGTAGCCAAAACTTCGTAGTGCAGTTGTAGTGCTACAAACGCTACGCCTTTTCGAGCAGGATTCTTTGCGTAGTGCAACATGGCGGCCCCCACAGAAGATATTGCAATTGAACATGGTGGACTGCAATAGGGTAGTTATTGACAGTACCCAAAAATGAAGCAGAAAAAATAAAAAATTGTATAATTTTCAATTAAAGAAATACTTTCATTTTAAAAACATTAAGAACATCATCATCATACCCTTATCCCGCCTGTGGCAGACTCGGGCCTGAGGGTCCACTGAACATACTCCGACTGGGGTCACCCAAGCCAGGCGTCTGGAACCCATAGGAGTATTGACAAAGTTTGTCTGTGGGGGTGCCAACATTAAGAACATAATATTTTATTAAAGGAATTGAAATAGTTTAGTCCTCTTAAGTGCGTTATATGGCAACATGGAAGCCTCCATCTTTGTAGCGCTACACATGTTGTTCAAATAGCTGCTACAGGTAGTGCGCTACATGAATTTTCATGACGTCACCGTATGCACTACGTATGCGACGCTACAAGTATTTCCGTAGCTTAAAAGATTTCGCTCGTAAATGGGCCCGGTATCGAGTATAAGTTATACGTTCGTCAGTCGGAGTACAAAAAATCGTCTGCTACCATCTACGCAATCATTTAGTACCATAAAGGACAAATTTACCAAAAAAAAAACAGGGGCAGGAAGACCAGTAAAAACTACAAATATACTATGACTAACTGCAGAATACAAAGATTAACAGCAACTTAGCATCAGTATCCAAAGTAGAGGTCCAATCTCCTTTCTCTGTACCTTGCTGGTACCTTTCTGTGTACCTTGCTGTCCACATCTTCCATCACCTTGCAGATCATTGAAAACATTTTGTCAGAAAGATCATCATCATACCCTTATCCCACCTGTGGCAGGGTTGGGTTGTTCAAACACCACATCCTACAGCCAAAATATAAATTCTGGCTGGTAAATTAATGATTTGTCAGGTCTAATATTGCATGGTGTCTGACCTGTTGCACAATAACTATAATGCAACAGGAGTGAGGCTCATGCCACTATGTTGTAAAGAACCTTCCAACAAAAAGTTTTGATTGTTGACATTTGAAACAAGCTACACAGGAACATATCAATAAAGAAGCAACAATTAACGTTGAAAAATTCAACATAATATGAGCGCTGCCATGGTGTAGTCAGTCAAGTACTACAGAACATATAAACTACAAGGAAAACTCAATGTTAAAAAGTTGGACCTTACTTTGGATGAGCGACACCCTACATCATAAGAACCAGCAAGAGCTGCAGCTGCTGGTCTCTCCATAGCACTACTGGTAAGGTGCCTGGCTGCTATTTGGAGCTGTGGTGGTTGTGGGCTCTAGCCCTTTCATTTGAGCTTTCCTTTTTTAATGACTTCTTCAATACGTGTATACACCTTCATGCTGGAAAAGGGGTTTGAAGTGATTATGATGATCTCATTTCATAGGCCAAACTCATGCGCCTCAGTGATACGTTAGCCATGGGCCACTTGTTGCAAATAGTGGAATAAGTTGCAAATTTCACAACTAAAGTTTCAGAGTAGGAGGAGTATCCAAAACTTGCCTTGCAGGTCGAAGGTTTCTGGCAGAAAACAGGGGACAAGAACAACCATAACTCAGGGCTTAGCCAGTGATATCACAAACCTATACACTGATCAACATTGTCTTATTTCCTATATTTGGTAAGACATTCTTTAGGGGCTAACAGGCGGCACTGAACAGGGCACACCCTCGCACATGCACAATGAAGCTTCAACATCAACATAAGGCAGCCATCTTGAAAAATGAAGACGTCTGGTCTTTAACGATGTTGCACGTTGGAAACTCATCACTAATACCAAATCCAGAAAAAATTCAAGGGAGTAAAATAAAGTTTAAAGGTATAATTATTAAATTACAATGATGAAACAATTAAAATCTTTAAATTGGATGAAAAAATGATCTCCCATTAACGTGCAAGGCAATTAGCACACCATGCTAGCAAAATCACACTGCACTGTAGCAAATAGTCTTTTCCAAAGAGTGTTAGATGCTTTTCCCTAGGTGGCGACATTCACTTTTGATATTGCCTTTCAACGTCCCTTCACAATTCGTAGCACTCATTACAAGTATTTGTCAACTTCCCTAATACTGCAATTAGAATTTCTAACACCACCGTCACCAACACTACACAATTTTGAGAGCCATAGCAAGGAATACATTTACCATATTTATTCCAATAACAGCCACCCTATAATAAATGCCACCCTCTATTAAGTGCCACACAATCAGGGCCAAAAAAAGTAATAAACACTGCCCTCCAATAATCGCCACTGCAGCGCTTTTTCGCTAGTGGTAAAATATTTTTGTAACAAACAATATGGATGGCCGGCATACCCTCACATACATCACCATCATACCCTTATCCCACCTGTGGCAAGTTTGGGTCTGCAAATTTTAACCCTCCACTCCCATCTATCTTCCACCAGGTCCTCATCCCCACACACTGCCAATACCTTTACAGACAACCAGCTCCCACGTCTGCTTTGGTCTCCCCCTACCTCGGGTGCTTCTGACCACCTGCATTCCTGAAATGGACCTAACGAGCTCCCCTCCTCTTCTCATTGTGTCCATACCACCTCAACCTATTCACTCTCATTTTTTTGGTGATGACCACCACCCCAAGGCTACCTCGAATATACTCATTCCTAATTCTATCAGCTCTCGACACGTCACTCACGTACTGCATTACCACAGCAATGGCATCTTGCTACTTGCATTCTATTGACATGGCTCTTCTTCACTGCCCTACCCTCTGATTCATACAGTATATAGCATAGTTGTCCTAACCACTGCCCTGTAGAACTTCCCTTTTAACTTGATGGAGACCCTGCTATCACACATGACTCTGCTTGCCTGTCTCCACTTCACCCATCCCCCATTGATTCTATGGATCGCATCAGACAGCCTTAGCCAATATTCCTGTGGGTTTCCAGATGCCTGGCTGGGTGACCCCAGTCAGAGAACGTTCAGTGAACCAGCAGACCCAACCCTGCAACAAGCGAGATAAGGGTATGATGATGATGACTGCCAATATTGTCCACGAAAAGCTCATAAATTATATAAACGCTGCCCTCTAATAAGCGCCACACCAAAAACGCCACGAAATAAATAAACGGTGTGGAGTTTGTTGGAATAAATACAGTAAATAAACTTTTCTTGTTAGGACTCTACTGCACCCATGCATGATGGGTGAACACAGGGTTGCTGCTGGGGGCGATGCTGTACTGTACTGAAATCTGAATCATTGCTAGGGTCGGGGCAGCATGGAAAAATACTGCATGCTTCAACGTGCAGGCTGGGTGCATCAAGGGTCAGCACTTAGCCCATATACATTCACTCTAGTAATGGATGAGGTGCTGGTGGAAATAGGGGAATGGGCCCCTCAGTGCCTGGTATTTGCTGATGATGTGGGAAGGCTTGAGGAGTCCAAAGAGGATGCACAAAAGGGCCTACAGAAATTAAAACAGCAACGGAAAGAGAAAATCACAAATAACAATGAAACAAAGAACCACGAGTGTCTATATATATATGCTGTCTCAAGCTGAAGAATTTGGACTTCGTATTTTCAAGCTCGTCCTTTCCTGAACAGCATGCATAAATTATCTGAGGTCACAAGGTCAAACTAAAGAATCTATAGCACGTGGGTTTAATTTTGGGTAAACGTTGGCGCTTGTTGACAAAATACGTCATGATGATTCAGATCGGTCTGATACGATGCAATATAATTTGATAATGACAACAGCGCCACCACAGTTGAGAGTACGAATTACAAATAAGGAATCAGGTGCTCCCATTGAAGTGGCGCCCCACTGATCATGATGATTCGGATCGATCTGTTACTATGCAATATGATTTGATATTAACTGCAGCGCCACCACAGTCCAGAATTCGACTTACAAATAAGGAGCTGCGATCGGAGCGTTCCGTATGTCAAAATGAAGTACGGAGACTCTTGCTTAGAGCTAATATAAATCAAGAGTTAAACGCTATCTGGGTTAATAATGTAAATATTGGGATGATGATCCGAAGAACCACACTGGTTTTCTTAAAGAAGAGATAATATATTTGTGGCATCCTTTGGTTAGAAGTGTGGATACGAAGTTTCAATGACGGTAGTATATTCGTATTCCAAGCGAATGTCAACGTTGCGGTGATTCTGAAAAGAAATTTGGGGAAGGTTGCTAAATGATGATAAAAATATTAAAAGCGTTGAGGATGCATCTGAAATTTCTTTTCTTTGGTATTTCTGTATTTTCTTTAATAGCTAGTGAGTATTTCAAACTATATTGCGTTGAATTAAGATAATTACAAGTTAAACGTTGTCTTTTTAATGACTGGACTACAGAATTTTAATAATAAAGATGTCGCTTAATTTCTAGTGTTTTACTTATATACTGCTTTAGGTGATGATTTGTTAAGGTATGCAGGTCGGCAAAATAATAGTCTTCTTTATCATGTAATAGTTAATAATTGTACTTATAATCTCTAATTATTCGTTAGTTCTAAGTTGAAAAAGAAAAATGTTCGTGACGATGTCCTAGATGAATTTGAAAGCAGATTGAAATATCTTGAAACAAAATTTGCTAAAAAGTACCCAGATGTGAAATTCTTAACATATAAAGATCGAAAACGAATTTTGGTAAGTATGATTTGCTTTTGTTTGAAGTACTTGAATTATTGATAAGGACGTTTACATGTAACGGTTAGGTCACAGGTGGAGCAGGCTTCGTTGGGTCACATTTGGTGGACAGACTCATGTTAGAGGGGCATGAAATTACAGTTGCCGACAACTTCTTTACTGGCCGTAAGCGAAATATTGAACACTGGATTGGACATGAGAACTTTGAGCTAATTCACCATGACATAGTCAATCCTCTATATATTGAAGGTACGTTTTGTAATGAAGTTGCTTTCAGAAATTATGAAAAGCAACTGGATCAGGAAAACATAATTTTGCTGTTATTATATATTGAACATCTGTAGTGGATGAAATCTATCACTTGGCATCACCGGCATCGCCACCACATTACATGTATAATCCAGTGAAGACCATAAAGACCAATACTTTGGGCACCATTAATGTTCTAGGTGTAGTTCATCAGTTTTTTCCTCGCAATAAACTTTTTAATAAACTATTAACATCTTTAGTTTACTCCTGACTCCAACTGTTCATTTTCCTATGATTAACCTAAGAAAAATGTAAATTAGTGCATAGCATCACTACTACTTGTAATAGACTAAGAAAATGATTGCGTTGTAAAATTATTTTTGCGTTAATAACAGGACTGGCGAAGCGTGTTGGTGCTCGAGTTCTCATTGCCTCTACTTCAGAAATCTATGGCGATCCAGAAGTTCACCCACAGCCAGAGTCATATTGGGGTCACGTGAATCCGATTGGACCCCGGGCTTGCTATGATGAAGGAAAAAGAGTAGCAGAAACATTAAGTTATGCATATGCGAAACAGGTATTGCGTTGCTACCGACGTTTGACCTTTAAATCTAATATTACACATGCTTTACCAATCTTATTATTACTAGGAAAACATAGAAGTTCGTGTCGCCAGGATATTTAATACGTTTGGACCAAGAATGCACATGAATGATGGGCGAGTAGTTAGCAACTTTATTTTGCAAGCTCTTCAAAATGAACCTATAACTGTAAGCAAGTTCTCACATTACAGTAACTGTAGACAGGTATCTGTAGTTAAGGTCATTTCATTTTAAATATGCGAAAGATTTACGGCTCTGGAAAGCAGACCCGTTCATTTCAATACGTTAGCGACCTGGTAGACGGGCTAATAGCGTTAATGAATAGTAATTATTCTCTGCCCGTTAATATTGGTAATCCTGAAGAACATACTATTGAAGAATTCGCTACTATTATTAAAAGAGTAGTGGGTAAGATCAATTCGGTGTCGTGATATAATTTTGCATATCAACACTTGCATACAGCATTCAGTTTGACATACTTTAACATTTTAAAATAGGTGCCCAGAGTGATATAGTACAAAAGCCAAGTATGGAGGATGATCCACAAAGGCGAAAGCCTGACATTACTAGAGCCAAAACTTACTTAAATTGGAGTCCAAAGGTTAGTACACTACACGTCATAATCTCTAATGCTAAACTGTATTATAAAATGACTTGCTCTTAAATCATTTTAACGCTGTAGGTATCTCTACTAGACGGCATCAATAGAACAGTTGATTATTTTAGGAGGGAACTACAAAGGTCACAAAATTCACAAAGGAATGTGCATAATCCTGCAACATTGTTTAGTAGATAACTGTGAAGTAAATACGTTCATTAATTTAAAGGACAAATTTGCTGTCAGCGAATAAAACGAATGCATCAATTGCATCGAAACCTGGGAAAAAAAATTTTTTTTACTAGTCCATATTCAAAAATAAATTTATTTTGTTATAGTAATAAAGCCACGGTTCTATTTCAGATTGTTGCTAACCTGTCATGATTTATTATGCCACAGCATGCCAACAGTCCTATTGAACACTAAATTCAAATCTAATTATTGTACATATACATAATGGTATGTTCATAAATTACAGTTGGATGTGACCATGTCACGTAAAAAAAATGTGAACACTCAAAACATTAATAAATCGATCTTTAGATTTTATAATGGGAGCTCAAACTTGACATCTACTTGAGCTGATTTTGCCAAACCTACGATCGTTGATAACTTTACCACCTACATAATTATCATTGTCAAAATCACAATCCAAAACATCCATAATGTAAACAATGAACTTACCATTTTTGCTGCTTCATCCAAATTATCACATGCAAGAATTCTTAAGTTACTAGCCGCTATTAAAGCTTTGGCATCATCCACTTGAGTACCTGAAACAACAAGTAGCAGTAAGTTGAATAATGCTTTGATCTCAACTCTGCTCAGTATTTTAAAGACATCTTGTTAGAGTTAACCTTGTAATCGAACTACAATGGGTATCTTCAACTTTAACTGTTCAGCCGCAGTAATAATTCCTTCTGCTATAATATCACATCTCATTATTCCTCCAAATATATTTACTAATATAGCGTGAACCTAACAAAATAACAAGTAGTTTTGTGAAATACACCACACCTTTTTTTCCTCTAAACAATATAGTAGGTAAAAAGCTCACCCTAGGATCAGATGTGATGATCTTGAAAGCTTCTGTAACTTGTTGGGCTGTAGCACCGCCTCCCACATCTAAAAAGTTTGCTGGTTCACCACCATGTAATTTAATTATATCCATTGTCGCCATAGCTAGACCAGCTCCATTCACTAAAATAAATTCCATAACAGATGACTGTTTATTTATTGATGCTTATTAAAAGTAGACAACATACGCTGACGCATCTTACCCAAACAACCAATGTCTCCATCAAGAGCAATATAATTCAGGTTGTGTTTGGACGCCTCTACCTCTCTTTCGTCTTCCTGGGTCCAATCTCTTCTTGAAAATAGTTCTTTTTGTCGAAAGAAGGCATTGTCATCAAACCGACATTTCGCATCAAGACAAAATACTACAAACCATCAGATAGTTTAAGGATGTGTACAATAACTGATTATAATAGACGGAAACATACATAGGCCTTTGGTATCTTCAGCCAAGGGATTCACTTCAATAAGACTGGAATCATATTTTATGAATAAACCATATAATTTTATGAAGTAATCCGCAACCTAAAATGGTTCAGTTCGCATCTATAACACTACATAACAGCCATGTATCTTTTCTGTCCATTGCTTTCACAAATTGCACATACCTCCTCTGCGCGATCTCCTAGGCCAAGAAATTCTGCCACTTTCATTGCCTGTTTCTTTCCTAAACCTTCCATAATATCAATAGGCTCTTTAATAATTGCTTCTGGATTTTCATAAGCCACTTCTTCAATATTCATGCCTCCCTGAGCACTTGCGACGATGACTGGACCCTGTGAGAACATCATGTATATGCAACTATTATATGCATATGATCATCTCGGAAAATGCGAGGCAAAAATGCCAAACTTACGCTGAACGCTCGTTCCATCATAATGGCGAAATAGAATTCCCGGCGATGATACATCCTCTCGCATACCATAACTGTATTACATATACGTCCTTTTTCACCTGTTTGTTTAGTGACTAAGTACTCTCCAATCATTTTGGAGGATGTCTCCTTCACTTCTTCTGGTCTATTTAAGAATCAAAGCCTAATATTGGTAATACACTGATACACTATAAAAATAGATAATACTTTAAACGACATTTCAAATACATACAACTTACGAAAAGACAATTTTCACGCCTCCTTTATAGCCATTCTTGAAAGTTCCTTTACCTCTTCCTCCAGCAAGAACTTGAGCCTTAACAACAAAATCGGTACATCCTGTACATAACAATGACAGAAGATGTTTGCCAATCATTAAAATTGTTCAAAAATGGCATATCCAGGAATTAGTTTCCTTCATACCCAATTTAGTGGCTATATCATAAGCTTCATCGGCCGTTTTTGCAACTCCAAATCTCGGCACCGGTATGCCTTCGTCCTGGAGTAGTCTGAAGCTATTATTTTCGTGAAGTAACAAGTTTCGCTTTTGTTGTCGAGTCCCAAGAAGAGATTGTCCTATGCTAAGTATCTGAAATTTCAGTAAAACGCATGACTATAACAAATTTAAGTTTGGAATTACTTTATTTTGCCGACTACTGCCGTTTAATTAAAGGTAGGTAAGATCAAGTGTTACGACAATGCGTAAACATTTTTTCACATTACTAAATATCCTAGAAGACCGTAAACATGAAGTGTGACTTTTTTAAACCATCATCTTTTTTACCTTGACAGAATTCTGCCGAAAGGCGAAATCGGATCGAAAAACACTTCGCAGAAGCACAGAAGCCATTTTGAAAGGGGAGAGACTGCAAATGAGATTAGATGTGTCTGGTCTCGCAGCTGTAAGTAACGTTGAGCGATTGATTATTTCAGGTACTGTTTGCAAGCATGGCGGATGAGAATTCCCGATCAACAAACTCCGTAGAGTTTGTCCATTATTTTAACTCAAAGAATGCCAAAATAGGTGCAGGGCTGCTTGTGTTGGGCTTTATTGTTTATCATGGCGTTTATCACATTGTTTATGGTAAGAAGTAGTCCTCGCATGTAGGTGGATTTCGCATTTAAAGTGTCATTGTCAGCATCTCAATCAATAGGCGTTTTGTCACGTCGAAATTTTGGAAATACTTGGTTTATATTTCAATTACACCCACAGTTTGCTTATAATTCTAGCATAGGATTTATTTTTCCCTTGCCTTATAGCATCACGATTTCCATACCAAACCAACCTCCAAACTTATATTGCAGAGAACTCATGACACGCATGACTTACTTTCTATTGGTGCTACCCTACCTGTATTAGATAAGCCAAAAACTTTATTACGTGTTAATTTTTCACTTACAGGTATTGATTCATGCAAATGGCTGTTAAGTGACGGTAGGTTACAAGGATATTTAGTGTGGCAACCTTATGGCTGCATGATGCATACATATACTGAAATGTAAGTCAAACATATTCCTCATACCATCATCGAATTTTTGAATGAATCCATGAACATTTTACACTTTTGTCAGCGATTCGAAGAGATGCATGAGATACATTGCCTATTGGGGCGGGAAAAACCACATTGTATTCCTGGGCGACTCTCGCATTCGCCAACTGTACCACGAGATGATAAAACATTTTAATCCAAATGATCCAGGAAACGAAGTGAAGTCCCACAGCCATCTTCAATATGTTGATGAACAGCTGAAGCTTATAGTGGTATTTCTATATTAATTAACTGAAATTTACCTCTCTCATCATTGGTGTATAACAATGCATTTCACTTCTCAAGGAATTTCTTTGGCACCCTGTTGTAAATAGTTCAATGATGGAAGTTTACGATAACTGGGTCAGCGGGTTACAGCACAAACAACCCAATGTAGTCGTGACAGGTAGTGCAACATGGAGTATTAAAGAAAGCAACAGTAGCGAAGAAGCTCTTTTAGCATACAAAGATAATTTAGCCAAGTTAGTGCCTAGTTTTAATAGGCTGAAGGAAACCAAAGTAATATGGATGCTGCAGGATCCGATAATACCAGACAAGCTGGATGAAGCACGACAAACCATCACCAACGAACAAATTGATTTGTATAATAAAGCTGCAATGGAGATTTTGTAAGTTGCAAGTCATAACTTTTAATTTGTTAATGGTGCTAAAAAAAAAAGATTGTAAGTGGATACCAATTCCCTTTCAGACATGTCAGTGACGTTCATATCTGGAGTTCGTCTAGACTGGTCTCTCAAGGTTATAATCAAGATTTTGAGGATGGAATACATATCGGCAAAGTTGCTCTCAAATATGTTCGTAATTTACTCTCTCATTTGCCCTTTTTTACGCCTCGTATAGTAGTTCCTTTCACATGTTAAATTGTTTTCAGGACCTCCAAATTCTCTTAAATATGTACTGCAATGATCATATGAATTTCAATGATGGAACCTGCTGCAGTAGTGCGGAGTCCATCACCACCTTACAGATAGTAACTTTATCGTCCTTTGCAGTGTTGTGAGTAAATTAAACAATGCACCATTAATGTCGCTGGTGGCCTTTTAAGTCATGTGTGATTTGTAATTTGCAGTGTAGTTCTTGCCATAACGATGATAATATACAGGCATAAAATGAGAAGGAAATATATAACAAGAGAGCACTCTATAGCATTGGGTAAGACAAACCTTGGGTACGTTGCTATCTCTATGTAAAACTAACACATGGAAACTTTTGCCCTTACAGATGACAAAAGATCCAATAATAACGAGAATAAAACGTTATTTGAATTAGTGATATCGCTAGCCAAGTTAGGCATTATCATGGGTTATTTTTTCTTATGTGATAGGTCAGTCATTTTGTACTATAAAAGCCGATGCTTTTGAGATATGGAATTCCAATGGCGTGTTTCTGTTGCTAGAACAAATTTCTTCATGAAAGAGAACAAGTATTATTCCAACTTGAATTTTTTCTTGCCGTTTGCCTATGTATTTGCACTTGGATTGTTTTTCACTGAAGAAACACAACAGGTGAGAGAAATTCCATTTATTGTTACAAACGCGAGACCATAAGTTTTAACGTACGCTCTGAATGATATATTATGGGACGAAGACAAAAGTTTTACACAGAGATCAAACAGATGAATGGAAAGGCTGGATGCAACTAATCATTCTCATTTACCATATGACTGGAGCTAGTCAGGTAAGCTTACAACAATGTGGAATTCAATCTTATAAAAACAGTTATTATGAAAATGAGTTGTCGATCTAATGATCACTAAATGGTCGATCACTGAGCGACTCCTCTGTTCGATCACGACGAAGCGAAAGTCTACACAATACAATTTGAAGTCAGAAATATTTACGTTTAAACAAGTGAGAATAGCTATCTTTAATCCTAGCGGTAAATATATAAAATGTTTGAATTAATTTAGGTAAAGAGTAAGAGAACTTTTCTTGAAATCTTGCATCTTTTATAGTTTTGTCTATGTTACTGTGTTAATCGTTTGATATTGTTTTGGAAAACAGGATTAATAAGTAGCATAGTCCTTCGGTGTTTCGTCGCATGAAGCAACTAGCGAGCTGTAGTTTGGACTAAGCCTTTCATTATTATTTCAGATTCTTCCCATCTATATGCATGTTAGGCTACTCGTAACATCATATCTTTTCTTATCTGGTTACGGACATTTCACTTACTTTTGGCGTACGGGAGATTATGGCCTGATTCGTACATTTCAAGTTAGCATCTTTTTTTAAAGGCTGCCTTTGTAATGCTTATACAATATCGCTAAATTTCTATTCAAAATGCTTCTTATGATGTATTTCAGGTCTTATTTCGACTTAATCTTTTGGTTGTAGTACTGTGTTTATCCATGAACAGGCCTTACCAATTTTACTACTTTGTACCATTGATATCGTTTTGGTTCCTCATGGTCTATGCGACAATGGCAACATTTCCAAGAATAACAAGTGTGACATCTGAAGGTTAGCCATTGGGATCGAATTTCTTAATCGTTAACTAACCTGTCTGCAACCTTGGTACGTGATTTTATTTAGGAAGTCCAGTCCAGTATCTCTACATTATTCTCAAATTTGTGGGTCTTTTTGGCATAGTGACGATTCTTTATATGTCCGAGGTTAGTTATTATTTATCAAAACATTGAGCTTTCTTTTTGGAATGAGCATTTACTAGTAGACAGTCGAGATCACCATGATTTCACTTGCTTTAAAACAACAGGTCTTTTTTGAAAAAATTTTTGTCACTCGTCCTTGGAAAGCTCTTTTTGTCACAACCGATGACTCTATAAAGGAATGGTGGTTTAGGTGGAAGATTGATCGCTACGTAAGTGACAAATTTCTTGCTACATTTAAAACGAATTTCCAGTGCACGATGATAAATGATTATTATTATAATATCCATTTTTTCTGTATAGAGTGTTGGCTACGGAATGCTGTTTGGCTTTGCTTATTATTTGTTAAAATATTATCGGTTAATAGATGACAACAATCATGGGAATTTATTCTCGAGAAATATTTCTTGCATTGCTGTATTTTTCTCATGTGCTGGTCTTGTGGTGGGTATGGTGTTGCTTAATATATAGTGAGGTCCGTTTCTTTTTTTTGAACCGTTATTTGCTATCTTACTAGGTTTATTCAGGATTTGCTTTTCTTTGTCGTAACAAAGCTGAATGCAATGAGGTGCATCCATATTTAGCTTTTTTACCGGTGAGTCGTTTAGTAAGCACCTAATAGGAATGCCAGGTCATCTGATGAAATTGTTTTATTAGATATATAATAATTTTTTTCTAGATTCTATCTTATGTCGTGTTGAGAAATATAAGCGGCTTATTAAGAACGAGGTACAGTTCGTTCTTTGCGTGGTTTGGGAAAATATCGTTGGAGGTAAGCGCATGCATTGTTGTCATCTCGCTCCACGGTTTTTCATTGTCATGAAGACAGTTGTTGAAAAAAAAATGTTTCTTCTTTAGCTCTTTATATGCCAATATCACGTTTGGTTAGCAGCTGATACACACGGAGTTCTTGTGCTTATTCCCAGTTATCCCGTTCTTAATTTGATCGTCACTTCATTTATTTTTTTGTGTGTGGCTCACGAAATGCACTACTTGACAAGGACTTTGGCAAAATATGCAATTCCAAATGACTGGAAATGTCTAATACGTAATGCTGTCATTTTTCTCTTAGTTTTGGTGCCAATTGGTATCCATGATGGTATGTTTTGAGAAGAAATCGTTGCCTATATATCTACAGCTTAAATTTTGGGCGAGAGGGAAAGGTTATTTGCTACATGCAAGTTGACGAGAAGGCGTTAACAATCGCGTGCACCCTACGGTTAACGCGAATGTAAAGAGACGAAGCTAGTCACGAAATTTCATTTATGTTTCCCTATCGCTGCTTCCAGTGTCATAATTTTAACTTTCAAAAATGTTCAACAATCATGACAAAACTTGTGATTTCTAAGGGCCTAAACCCTGAGGCGCATTCAACGGTGCCCATTCAACTACTATATTTCAATTAAACATCTTGCGGGAGCGGAACATCTTTACTTGAGAATCTCGTATTGAGCTTTCAGTATCGAGCCCTAGACATAACATTATCATGTTTATTGTTAGCGTTTCCGCTGTTGCTCTACTGATTATAAGTGACATTTCTGTAGTAACACTAAAATCATTTACCCCAAATTACCGCCAAAGGTGCAGTCCTCATAACTCAAGTCTTATTTTTTTGCTAACTCTCTTAGGAATGCCGCTGGTCATTCCAGCAAAAATATAAAAAGAATCGAACTGAAGTAACAATTGGTTATTGTGTGTAATTATGAAATGCACTTGCATAAGGCGTTCATTTGTTAAATACTAGGAAATAATGAAATTGTAATTGTCATTATGCGAACTTCGGTAATTTTTAGATGATAAAAAAACTTAATAATTTAATGGAAAGTCGTATTTTGTGAACTCCACAATACGTATAGAGACAATCTTTTTTTCACAAGGTTGTGTCACGCCGCCTTCATATTTATTGACAAATTTGAAAATATTGTTCGTGGCCGGATGATCATTTCAGTTCTTACAACTGACAATTTTATGTTTCGTCAATATCAAACATTTCTGCTGACCGAATAGTATGTGAACTTGGAATACTGTGCAATAATGTTTTGAACAGTGCAGTATTAGCTGCCCTGAGAACAGCTTATAGTTTCTTATCCTACAGAATGAAAATGTCGGCAAGCCAAACATTTTTTGAATTAGTAACAACTGATTTAATAAATACAGCGAGCAAAAAAATGTATTCGATCAATGGGTTCTTGTCATTTGCCCTTATTTGTACGTTACATATGCACTGCAGTTTTTTAAATTAGTAGGAGAGTTTGAGAAACATGCATGTAGTTAAGACAAATGTCTAATGAATACTAAGAATAAAACGTAAAAAACACAAATTTCATAGTCAAAGTATTTGGCCTCTCAAAATATACAATGTGCCATACTTAAAGTGTAGATGGAGCTAATTTACAGCAGTTACGGAAATTATCAGAGTTCAGCTTGCAGATATCAGATTTTGGCATTAATTCAGCAATAAATAACTTTAGAAAAGAAATTCAGAACCAATTCCACAAATAATAGGCGTACCAAGATCACTTGTGAGACATACTTTAGGTATTAACAGGACTGCTTCAGAATACCCCGAAAATGCTCGTGCTCGTAAGTGCCCGAAAGTGCTCGTAAGTTGGCAGAAAATGATGGATACTTCACGTTTTGAAAAAGTTGTACATTGCAGACTAAGAAACAAACTCATGAAGTAGGTTAGAGACCTAGAACCCCAAGACATGAAAGTGAAACCGAAAGAATAGACTGGAATTTGTTCATGTCATCAAACTGCTGATGCATGGAGGAGATCAGGTCATGGTGTGGGGGCGAAAGAGTAGGAATTTGTCAAAACTGATAGCGTCTTGAATGCAGGAAAGTATGTGGACATATTCCGATGCTATTTGGTCAAGAGTATGCAAAAATATGGATGAAAGACACTATTTCAGTAGGACAATTGCACTTACTCTTATAAGGAATGATGCACATACAGTCAACACCCAAGAATGGCTACTAATGTATACAGTAGTTCGAAAATTGTTATTTAATCCATCACCTGACACCAGCCCCATTGAAACAAAAATTAGGAAATGCCAGTGTTCTTCTAGATCGGTCTTACTTATAAAAATGGTAGAGGAAAACTTGTAAATGAAAATACAAATAAAAAGTCCTTCGGTCAAATAATTCTTTTGCTCACTGTATGTGCTATGCTGTGATACAATCATATACTAATTACATGGAAAGTAGTACGTACATTAATTTCTCGCCAAGATGCATCTAACATGGAAAAATTAAAATCTACATTACCATATTTCAGACACTGTTAAAAATTTGAAAGTAATTTCAAGGAATCTATTACAGTAGACTCTTTGGTAATTATAGTATTGCTTTAAATCGACCGCGTCTAAAAACATGGCGAGTGAGTTCAAACTTCCGGTCGCTGTGGGACGTTGCTTACTTCCGGCATCATATGACATTTATTTTGTTAGTTATAAGTTGTTATCAATGGTAACTCCTATTATTCAGTTATCAAACGTAGATTTCACTGTTTTAAGAGTACGCGACAGCTATACAACTCTTAGAAATGTATCTGCCAAGGAAAGGAAGAGTCTGATGGATATTACGCACTTTATATGAGGATTCTCCTCGGGTCAAGTGATCTACCTGACGCAGCGGATTCATGGCTACTTCCAAAAAGAAAAATCTCGTCGCAGTGCACTTTGTGTGTCAACGATGTTCTCAACCATTACGAGAAGATCCCTCATTCAGTTTGTTAGACGAGCAGTCGGTTGCAGCGATAGCAGGTACCAGAATATTGCCTCAGTGGTAACGCCGTAATACATTCACTTAGCTAATTGCATACTGTATGTGACATCTTTGCAGAGCCTTTGATGGTAAATTCGGACAACGAAGACACACTGACAGTTGTTGGAAATGATTCACAGGTGCACTTCTGCCGCAATATTTCTAAACCAATAATTGCTGTGATTTCTCATCACTTATTAAGGTCATTAATTTCTTCTGAACCTCCTCCGCAGGGTTGCATCGACTTGTCACATGTGTTGGAAATTGCAAAGTACGACACGACTGACAGGTAAGTTGTTATTCTATTTAAACTCATTGGTGGTTGATTATCGATGTGTGCTTGCTAACTAATTTAAATATCTACCCAAGAGTATTAGATAATGGGACAGGTTTCACGTTAGTAGGCGAGTCTCCTGACGAAGGCGAAATGGAGTACCTAAGTCATCGATATCATGTTAGTAGATTCACCTTAATGTATAAAAACTTGAAGGACGTTCTCGAGTTAAATACTTTAATCAATCATTTAATGTAAAATTACTAACAAATTAAATTACGATTTTCATCCTATCTGTTAAGCTCTCAAGTCGTCTGTTTGACATCTTATCCGATCAGTCTGACGTTGACCACCCTCTATGCGAGGCAAGCAGATTGTAATTTATAGTTTTGAAATTTCGTTTAACAGCATCTTCATCCTAATCCTTAACTCCTTGTGATGTAGGAGTGTACGGACGCATTATTAGATCAAATGGACCATGAATTAAAAGTCACTGATGATGAATGCCGAGATTATAAGTGAGTCTTACGTAGGTTTTTGAGAATTGAGCGGAATGTGAAATAAAACAGCAGGTGCCCAGATAATTTGATTTCTAGTATATACCATAATTCGTAGGGAATTTCTAGAGAAACTGCAACATTCTTCCATTAGCCCAAATTTAGACGACCTCGAGGCTGAACTTCAACAAGTATAGCAAATAGGATTATTGCTAGTTTATCCACATTCTGAACTAATATTGATATTAAAGAGAAGTATTTAATTTATAATAGTTGAAAAAAGAAGAAACCAGGCTGCAATACGAGTTACAACAAGCTGAGGAGAAGAAAGCCCAAGCTTTAAAAGAGTTACAGAATCAAAAAGAGGAGAATGAGAGACTAGATGCAGAAGAAGAACATTATTGGCGTGAATACTGTAACTATAAACGGCAACTACTATTTTACGAAGATGAACAAAGAAGGTAATCATAAAGAAGTCTAAAAATATTGTAATATTTGATATATCTCTGATTCCTAAATTTATGTCTACTTTTCAGCGTTGATAACCAATTGAGATATGCACAAGCACAGTTAAATAAACTAAAAAAGACGAACGTATTTAATGCTACATTTCATATCTGGTAAAGGAACCGAAACCCATTACTTTCACTTGTGTTGACTATCAGATGGGAGCCACATTCAGTATTGTAATTTCTCATAGGCACAGTGGCGAATTTGGAACTATTAACAGTTTCAGATTGGGACGATTGCCGAATGTACCAGTAAGTTTAATATACAGAGCGAGAGATACAGGGACTGGAATGTTATTTCCAATATGTTTACAACACTTTTATGTAAGGTGGAGTGGCACGAAATCAACGCAGCATGGGGTCAAACAGTCCTGCTTTTGCATTCTCTGGCTAACAAAATTAACTTGCAATTTAAGAGGTGAGCAAATTTAATACTTAAAGTCTTAACTTTCCTCACTAATACAAATCGTGAATAACTCCTAGATACAAATTGGTACCATATGGAAATCATTCTTACCTGGAGTGCCTTTCAGATAAATCCAAAGAACTACCTCTGTAAGCGAACATTGTTAAAATAGTTTTGGTTAGTGTTACTCTTACATCGTTCAGTGATTTTGTTTTTTTTTAAGTTATGGATCTGGAGGGATTCGATTTTTCTGGGACACCAGGTGAGTGCCACTTTGCATCCATACTTTCCAAATCTGATACCTCGGCCCTCATCTTCAATGTCCATTTCTCTTAAAAGCATTGATTTCTGAATTGTGTATTGCACCGTCCTTTGGCTCTATGAATTATAGTGCTAATTCCTTGTTTGTTGTAGGTTTGACCAAGCTATGGTTGCGTTTTTGGATTGTCTGCAACAGGTTGGTAAGGTTTTAATTCTAAAACAGTCGAGTTACTGATTAAATCCTTACTGTCCCAACTAATGGTACCAGGTTTTATCTGGTGGTGCGACCTAATTGATGTATTATTAATGTAAAAGTAAACTATTATGACGTGATTGATTTGGAAATATTACGGAATAATAGCGAGCATCCTTTCCAGTTACACGTGCAACAGGAACTGTGCAATTACTTTATCTTATTAAGCGTAATCTTTTCTGCGTAGTTTAAAGAAGAAGTGGAAAAAGGCGATACAGGGTTCAGTTTGCCGTACAAGATGGATAATGGAAGAATTGAAGACACTGGAACTCGGAATTCTTATTCGATCAAGTATGTATCCATATTTATCTACCATTACCCATCTTTATCTATGCTTAAATAAATTGTACTCTTACATTACAGAATTCAATTCAACTGTGAAGAACAATGGACTAAAGCTCTCAAATACATGTTGACGAATTTAAAGTGGGGACTTGCCTGGGTCTCTTCGCAATTTGCAACCAAATAAATAGACTTACTAGCACCGAAATGTTGACTTGACGTGGTTTATTTGTTCGTTGTCTTCCGCTATTTCTTGTAATGCAACAAATAGTTTCAGCAATGATGCGTCTGACCAAGGCGCAGATGTAATTTACTAGAAACTACTGCATAACAAGGGACATCTAAAAGTACATAATGACACTTTATTAAGCTGTAACTTAAAACTATATACACATCATCCAACATAAACACTGTTGTTGCAGGCTAACAATTCCTTGAAAGTGGGCCTCAACATTCAAACACTTCGGAGTACAATAGATGTTTAACAATGACCACTTGTATCACAGTGCTTTTTCAAAACTTGTAGTTTCTTAATTGGTACCAACATGATCAGTTTTGGTTATACGTCATTCTTCACTGCAACAAGATTTACAGATTGTATCCAAAACTAAAATCCTTATACTGGTTGGACCTACTTTTTAACAACACCGAGGCGACAATATAAAAGCTCTATTACGGTAAAAAAAAAATGAAACATTTACATATCTACTGTAATTACACTAGTGCTATTATCTCAACGTTATATTAAGTACAATTGAATATAACTGACTATTTCGCGTTGGTCTCAACACCTCTACAATAAAACACATTCAATCGCAACATACTGCGATAAAAACGCGTGCTATGAATCTAAAACTTGGTCCCGCGATTTTAAAAGCATACCATTAGCACCTCAGTAAAATTGGTCCCTATTTTATTAACCGGCATGTAAAATTTGCACTTCACTTATAAACATCTGATAAAGTAAAAAAATGAAATTCTGTACACAATCATTAGGAATTCTTAAATTGTAATGGAAGCGCACAACGCTGCGCTCTGAAAAATAGGAGAAGTGAATGGAATGTGATAACATGGCATAAAATGTGAACCGGTAGTCGCAACACGTTCTGACACCAAAATCACCAATTATTGTGCGTGGCATGTTTCTTGGGGACAGAAAGGAGATGGGAAATTGACGTTTCTCGGGCATGACACAAGTCACATTCTGAACTCTTGACAACTTCACATCATGGTCATATGCATTATAATGCAAATTAAAAATCCGTAATACATACACATGGAATGGAATATCAATATGGCACACGTGGATTTACAGACGTTCAATGAACTCGAATAGGTATACTTCAGGTCTATCCAACATGACATTAATGAGGAGGAGTTCGTCAAAT
Source organism: Trigoniulus corallinus (assembly GCA_013389805.1). Taxonomy (NCBI): domain Eukaryota; kingdom Metazoa; phylum Arthropoda; class Diplopoda; order Spirobolida; family Trigoniulidae; genus Trigoniulus; species Trigoniulus corallinus. Next base: position 43,844,645 of record JAAFCE010001036.1, on the reverse strand, counting down.
GGAAGAATAAAGAAAGATATATGACTATAATTGGGAACCGATATTATAAATTTGTAGGAGCACACTAATAAATTATACTATTTTTGGTACCATCGCGATGACAACTTCTTACTAAATAAACATACTTACAAACAATCTGAAGATGGAAATAAACGACAAACATTTGCTTCCGTGATCACGTTGGGATCGTTATCTATTTATACACAATATCGTCTTCCTTTAAAATGCAAACCTTCACTACATACAATATGGAAATTCTTCTACATACGTGATAGATTTTCAACGGTCAAATAATTGGGATGTGTTGAGAAATATGAGGACGAACACGTTCACAAACACTTCTTTTTTTGGCAACATTAACCACTTCCGTTTACCGTAGCATCCGTCCATCGCCGAGAAACCAAACAAACCATCATCTAGCAGGTGGCAGTGATTCGTCATACATGGATCTTAGTACAAAATGCTTCTCCAAAATATAAAAAAAATCAAACAGTCGTTGCACTCCGCCTTTGATTAAGTGGCTGTAGTTGGCTGCGAAGCCCATCAAAATCATTATAATATTCGTGGTCAGAGTCATCCTCACTGCTCACCGTCTTTCGTCGAACACCATTCACCGGAAGTTGATTTCGCGATTCTGAAACAATATGATACTCTGGATTGTCCAGGCCGAGCATATTATTGTTCGCTGGCACGAAGTCTGGTACGCGCCACAGGTTGTCCTTGTTTCGTCCCTCCACTGAATCTGCAAAATGATGAGAATCATAAGAACGATATACTGTACAATACCACGCCACATGCACGGAATCACGGGTCACGACTTTCATTGACGTAGTGATCAAAGAAATTTTACAACATTAAAAAATGTGATTCTAATAAAGCTTTACATAATAGACTTTACCACCATATTCCAACAAAAGTACAAAGATAACAAACAAAAAGATCAATTACCGGCTGCTCGACTGTCCCCAATGAGATCCATGTACATCGACGACGTTTGGTTTGGTTGGGGAGACGGCATTAGATAGTCCTCCTCGTCGATTGGAAGATCCAATCTCAGGTCTCCCACTTTGTTGATATCCCGCTTGTAAGCAAGGGTGCCGTTCGTCAGAACAGGTTGGTCGCTGTCCACTTCTGAAAATACCATAGTGATAAACAGTATTTAGAAAACATGAAAAAGTAATAACGCATGAGAGGCATTTTCTGAAGAAACCAACAAGTACAGAGTGCACAGTGGAAGACATTGGGCCTTTGAGTCAACTTCAAAACTTCACCCAAGGCTCTCAATATCTCAGCTGACATGCATCTTTCAAATAATTGTTGAGATGAAGTCAAATGGTCAAATTTGTCAACGACTGGGCAAAATAACTAAAATATCCACAGAGACGAATTGGAGTCGTCAAAACAAACAACACGTACACTAAAGTGCAGAAAGGAAGTGATTCAACTATTTGGGGCTTTTTTCTACAAGGAGTCCAATTCACCAGGACATACTGTTCCATTACTAACCCTTGAGATTTAATTGCTATGCAAATAACATCTCAAAATTTACCAAATAATACGCATCTTTTTTTTCATCTTTAGAAAAAAGCCCTTCATAATGGTGCGCTACTAAGAATGAAAAGTAACCACACAACGACCTGGAGTAGACAAAACAAAAAGAAAGAAAATATGGGAAGGACAACACCTCCTTGAGTATGGATTGGTTGCTGGGAGGAGATCGTTCATGCAGGTTTTGCAGAGACCCCACGTGATTAAGAGAAGAACCCAAAGTCCAAATGTCGATTCCACATGCAAGCCTGCCTGGTTAGTGACCGGAGGACATGGGCATCGAGATCATCGCACGCCCAACATTCCTCCTACCTTTACCTTTGCCCAGCAGTTTGAGAGGGTCACTGCTGTACCGTGAGTTCATGCTGTCTTCTCGATGGCGTAAATGTGGTGAGTTGGCCACAGCAGCTTCCAAATGTGCATATTTACGATCCAACCTTCCAGATGGAAAACGAGGGGAATTGGTCACAGCATCACTGCCAACACCATAGCCTGGTTGTTGATGATGATGATTATGATGTGGTTGTTGTTGCTGCTGCTGCTGTTGTTGTTGTTGTTGTTGTTGAGTTCCATAAACTTTCTGTTAGAAAAAAAAATACCATCACGGTTCAGGTTTAATAACTTCCTAGTCTTAAGAGAGAGAACAGCTAGCATTCACGCGCATTTTTCGTGTCAGATTCCATACCTTGGAAGAAGCAATAGATGGAGGAGTTGCACTACCAGTTGTAGCAATAATACTATTAGTATGATGATTCGACTTGGGTTGCAAATATTCTTCAGCATCCATGAACACCTCTGGACCATCAGTGACACTAAGCGTCCTCAGAAGTTCTTTCTCATCTTGAGAAGTATAATCGGGTAACCTCATGAGCTTGTCTCCAGCAATAACCAAATATCGACCAGGATCACGAGCCATTTTGGCAAACTCCTCAGCCAGTTCTCTAAAAGATGGTCTTGATTCTGCATCCAGCATCCAACCTGGATGACAGAAGAACATATTATAATAAAAATTTGTGTCTAATACATCATTAAGGTATGCTAACTTTCAAACTCACATTTAATCATTATCATGTAGACGTCAATCGTGCATATTGGAGGTTGCGGAAGCCTCTCTCCTTTTTCCAACAAATCTGGTACCTCCCGCGCAGTAATATTTTCATATGGGCGACCTCCATAAGTTAGCAATTCCCAAACGGTCACTCCAAATGCCCAAACATCACTTTTGTGAGTAAATCTTCTATGTTGTATGCACTCCAATGCCAACCACTTTATTGGCATCTTTCCACCAGCTGCTTTGTACTCATCTTCATTAGTATCCAGCAATTTAGTTAAGCCAAAATCCGTAATTTTAACACATCCAGGCATCTGTACTAATACATTTCTGGCTGCTAAATCTCTGTGGACCAACCGTTTTTCTTCCAAATGCGCCATGCCCTATCATGCGAGGAAAGGAATGTTATCATAGATGTAACACACACAAAAAACATCATGCCATTAAGTGGCAGTGAACATTCAAAAAAACTGTTACCTTAGCAATCTGCGTGCACCAATTCAGTAACGGCTTGGAACCAATTTTATCTTTGTTATTACGGACATAGTCAAGCAGACAGCCAAGAGGCATCAACTGCGTTACTAACATCATCTGTGAAGTCATACAAACGGCTAGTAACTTGACCAAATTTGGATGTTCCACACTTGCCATCATGTACGCTTCCTAATAAAAAAAATAACACTTTGAGATCTAGGAAGTCAAAAACTTTATTTTGCATAATTTATTTCTAATAAGGATCATACCTCTAATATTTCCTTGTTGGTATTGGTCCCTGTTCCTTCTTTAAGAACCTTGATTGCAACAGGAATCTTAATATTTTCATTTTCAGGCACCCAAACTCCCTAAAATCAAAATCAATAAATTCAAATTGAAAGATTTTGCGGCGTGTATTAAATGAGAAACATGGAAATATAAAAAGTTACTAACCTTATAGACCACTCCAAAAGCCCCATAACCTAAGACGCTACCACGTCGAAGTTCACTCTCTGTAATAATTCTTAACTTGGCTAGGTTAGGTTTTACATTGGTGGGCTTCAAAGGTTCACTATCTTCGAGTCCAGTCATCCGCTGGAAGTACAAACATGAAAATATTTAGTAATCTCACGTACAAATAGGTGTATTTAACCTTAATGGACAAACCATTGTCATCTTCACAGCATTCTCTTTGGATTTCGCTCGTTGCCACCAATGATAAGCAACTACTGCCATGAAAATTCCAACCAGAAAAAGACATCCAACCACACTACCAATTATTGCACCAACATTTTCACTAACAAGATTCCCTTCAACATAATTTCCTTCGCCATAGCTACAAAAAATGACATCATTAATAACCATACATAAACAAACTCTTATAATTTGCTATAATCTCATTAAAATATTGGACTCACCTGGAACCCAAGGTGGGATCTTCACTCGTGCAAACAGGATCCGTAACATCTTCTAATCGTTTCGTGAAAGGTCTATCTGGTGGACACGTTGCTGTGCAATTGAACTTTAATTTGACAGACAGAATCATTAATTATAGCATATATAATGTCAAAGATAACTTATAAATATTATAAATTACCAAGGTGCTATTGCTTTCTAAATAAACACGGTAATTACGACAGGCTTTGCACTGTAGAGTTCCTGGCCCATAGCATTCCCTACATTCTTCTGAACATTTTTCACAAGCCATAGAGTCTTCGTCAGCATAATGATCAGTAGGACAGATTTCTTCACACTGCTCTGAAGAATGATACTTTACGCATTCATGGCAGACCGACAAATGAAATCCGTAACCTGTACAATTCTTGCATCTTGGGTGGCATTTTCTACACTCCTAAAAAAGTCAAGCCTTTAGTTATCCTTTCAACAAAATAAATGGTGACCACAAATAATCTTACTAAATAACGCTCCGGTCCAGTTGCCCCTTCATAATAACCATTAGGACACGGTTGGTCGGCTTTCAAACAGTGCGCCTAAGTAGAATAAAATTTTTAAAATTTGTTGTTGCATTAAAAAAAGAAATCGTGAAAGCTGAAAATGTTTTACTTTTTCCCCTAGATCTGCCCGTATAACTTTGTCGCAGGCATCACAACCACCTTGTCCAAGGAACCCACCGACACCAGTACATCTGTGAATAAATGTTACAATAATCAAATTACGTTGGCAAGCATCGCCTTCATCCCCACAACTGATACTTACCCGTCAATACAGTTTTTATGGCAATGCTTACACTCTCCATTCTGAACAACCTTCAGTACTGGGCAAGTATCAACGCAATATGGGCCATCCTTCACATTCTTGCAAGAAGTACACTTGTCAGAACCCTAAATATCCAGACATAAGAAAGAACACCCTTAATATGATGGCAAATTTGAATGTCGTATATAATTAGGATAGGCGACATTAAAATACTTACAGGTCCCGTGCAACTATGAGCACATTCGGGATGACAGTAGTCACATGCCGTTGCATTTACATAATACGTCCTGCACATATAAAATACATTTTAATTTTAAGTACGCAGGACAAACTTTGCTTTTGTTAAAAATCAACTAAACAATAATCACATTTCAGCAGTACAAGATTCCACACAAGCATTCCCAAGTGAATAATGCTTGCATGAAAAACAATCCTCATTAGTTGGTCCCCAACATCCATCCTCAGAGCATTCTTTATGGCAAACTAATTCTTCTTTCTCTGTAGTCAACAAAGAGACAGGTTTTTCAAAGTGGGCCAACAAACCAACCACAACTGATATGCACCATAGTTGAATATCTCACCACACTCTTCTAGAGGTTTGTTTTTCGTCACCACCGCACTGTTTCCAACCTTTTTGATTTTAGTCCAATTGATTGATTCTGCCAAACATAGGTTAGCATTTTCTAAAACGACAATGTTGGAACTACGGACAACTTTGAGAGATCTCAGTCCGAGTGTTTTCAAAGACGTTTTTACAATATATAATGCAGAATAAAGCCTGAAATTAAGGATAATAAAATTATAGAGAACTAAATTGGCACTCCTAATATTACTCCATAACGATTGTCTTACTCTGAATGCAGTCGACCACCAATACTTTCTAAGTTCCGGAAATAGTGAAGATCAGTAAAATTTTCGTGACTGGCCTGAATATCAATATAACCCGTTACTGATTTGAGTGAGCTAAAAACTTCTAATTTTTCCGGGTCCATTGGTGCATAAAGTTCCGCAAATGTGTAACTAAAGTAGATGATGAGAAACTCGATTATGATTTCGTTCGATTGTCTTACACACGTTCAAATAAAATCTAACAAAGTACACGTACTTTGGATGAAAGTCTTGAAAGCCAGAAAAACTTGATTGCAAAATCTTAATTGATCCATCAACAATAGTACAACCTCGGAAACTTTCAATATTCCCTGAATGTACCATATCTTCAACTCCGTTGCAAACTAGTCAAACGAATCATCCATATATATATATATATATATATATTTAAGTAACAGTTTATAGCATGCAATTAAAGTTGATTCTTCTTTTCAGTGCAACTACCAAACAAAACAAAATTTCCCAAAAAGCAACTTACTTTTAGGGCATGGACCTTCACATAGGACACATTCTCCATTACTTTGTTTCTTATTTGGCGGACACGACCTGACACAAGCTCCATTATCTTTTAGCAGATGTTCTGAATCACAATTTTAAAATGATGATTATCATGAAATTGAGCATTGAAAGAAGGAAATGTGAGAATCAATTTGGAAACTAACCTGGACAGTCTTTAACACAAGTGGCTCCATAGGCGTATTTCCCCTCGGTATTTTTCTCCCAAGAATACGTTGTAGGATTATAGCGTTGCATTGGCGGGCACTCTTCTTTACATTCTCCGTCATCGTAGAAATTTTTACATGCCTATGCAACCCAAGCAAAAGAAAAACAACAAGTTTAAAACAATCTGGCTCAGTTAATATTATGTCTTATAGGACTCTAGAGCTCGCGCTACCAACCAAACAGTCTGTCTTCTTCGGACCAGTGCAACCAGCAGCACAGAAAAGATGACAACAGTTTCTAGGCAAGGTTCCAAAACAACGGCCTCCATGGCATTGCGGAGAACATTTAATTTTACTGAAACGCTGGCAATTTTCTTGACCATCAGCCCAGCAATGATTATCACAGGCTTCATGACAAGAACCTATTGACAGTATTATTTCAAGGGTGAAATTATAGGCCGTCTTTATCAAAAAGTTAGTCAACATTTCTCCACAACCATTATTCTTACTCACACGAGACATCATTTTGAAAGGGATTGTCATGGACGTATTTAGAATCGGGACCTGAAATTATCTCCTCCCACAAGATAGTTCGCAAATGGCACAAGTTATAGTTGCTTATTACTCCAACATCTCCAGCGAGAATATCTTGAAATTGCCATACAACATTTATTGAAATGCAATCGATTTAAGATAGTGGCATTCATCGTATTGGCCAAAAAAACGCTTACCCCGTAGTGCAGGAAGCTCCAGAGTGTCCATATGACAGTGAGTAACCAACAGGGAGAACTCTTCATCACGAACATTAAGTTTAAACAAAGTTCGACCACGAATTATCTGGAGATTAGGCAACACCAGTCTGCTGATATTGACGTGTGAGATCAGAACGTATCCAGTGACTTCACGGATGTTTTGTAGGAAACTAAGATTTAAGTTCGCTGCCTAATAAGAACATTAAAATTTGGAAATTTTAGTGATTTGTTTTGCAAAAGAGAAACAATTCAAAACAAGCATTCAATCGAAAGACTGTATTCATTTTTTTTAAGTAAAATCCCACAAGTTTCTTTTTCTTAACCCCCTAAATCATTGGCCTGAAAATGCAGTCTTTCAGCAACTAAATTAATTTCACAAGAGGATTGAGTTGCTTACTTATATTGTTAGGTTTGACGACGAACAAGAAAGCATATCAAGAAACATGAAAACATTAACGAGACAAGAAAAGATTCGAAGTATAGCACTAGTTTTACTTTTCTTGTTGGACATTTCTTTCAAATACATACCATTAGCCACGTGAGTTCCAGGTTGCCATCCACATAAGTGCAATTCGTGTACCTGTCCCTCAGATTTTGATAATGATGCTCTTTGTTGGTTGGTACTGACAACCGACCGTTTGTACCAATACAAACTGCAAGGAAACAAATACAAACTATTTTAATCATGAGTCTTTGATGAAGACCAAGAACCACGGTAAGTGAATCAACGTCGCGCACAAACAATTAATAAATACAATACGTCTTCAACACCAATTCTTCAAAGGATTTAATTCTACGCATTCCCCCCTTTTATATATTTTAAAACGTGGCTGACATTTAACATTTTCAGAAGATATGCCTTAAGACATGATTGTAAATACTTAGTTGGCATCTTGACGATGCAAGCAATGGTGGAGTTAACAGCATATTTCCAAATTAGATAGAAAAATCAACTGGGTGCTAATTTGTAGCAGGGGATGGAACTGAAGCACCTTATGGTTACTCCGCTGAATACCGAAACAGCAATGAAGCAAATTTTTAAATGACTAGTTTGTCAAGTAGGGATAAACGAATTCATTGCAAACAAATTAAGTGTCAATTCTTTTTTTTCCCCAAAAAAAATTCAATATAACAATGAAAATATAAGCTACTCTTAAGCATGACCGCAATAATAATTTCTGTCTCAAGTTCTCAACCTATTCCCATTCTTAAAAAAAACCGTATACGGTAAGTCTGCACTTAAAAAAATACTAAACATGAAGAGATAACCATTATCGAAAGAAAATGCTGAAAAAAAACATCCCGTGAAACACCCAGTGCGGCCAAGTCGCGTTGGACACACCACTTCTCGTGAGATCACTGAAGTTAAGCAATGCAAACCCATGTTAGTACCAACACGGGTGGTTGGTAGTGAACGTCGGGTGCTGCGTCCTCTACACCTACCACCTCCTAAGGGTTCGGCCTGTTATGGCTGCTTGGCTTATTCCCCAACCCGTTAGCGTAACATTGTGACAGCAGACTTAGTTGATAACTACCTCTAAAGACATAGCATAACAGAAAGGCTTACTTCTTCCCTTCTTTGGCTGTTGTTTCTGGCCAACTGTCGAATTCGTAGCACACACGGCCAAGACTAGTAATAAAAATCCCACCAGATACCAGTGTCTCTTAGAGATTCCTCTGCCGCTACCACCACCACCATCATCAACAAGCCATAGTCTATGCCGAAGAAGCCCTATATACAACAAATTCATGATGACAGTTGATTCGGATAAATGACAGATGGATGGTCGAAATCAAAGATAGTCTTCACAGTGTCCAGTATCTCTTTTCCGGTCGTTGTCTTTCTGGGACCTCCGCAATTTGTACACACGCTTTCATATAGGAATATATACAGCTTTAAAAGACGACCCAAGCGTCTATATACAAAACATTGGAGTAATGTTAACTGAAGATGTCAAACTCGTCAATGATGAAAGGACCATCTCTGTTGGCGTCGAGCACCATTTTTGTAGGACCGGGACGATAAAAATAAAATGGTGACAAATCAGAAGTCCAAGCATCAGGGTTGCTACAGCAAATTATATGGCCACACATGGCTCGAGCTGGACAATATCTTTTGGAATTCATCGACGACACCAATACCAAAGATGCACTGCACAAGGACGACTAACTGTGGATACTGGCGTTAGCACTGGACAATCATTACGTCATTCGCTCGCATGTGGTACTTTTCATCCAAAAGCTGATAATCCATCTACTGGCTGGTGGTGTCAGTGGTCAGCAGACACTACGACGAACAGTGCCAGATGATGATGATGATGAAAGCTTCATATCACAAGCAACAGATGCTAGCACACTTGAGTAAAAGAAGGACAGAAACACTCATTGACACCAGTTACTAGTGACATCGGTCATGAAATAACGAAAAAATAAAATACGCACACGCCCAGGGGTCACAGGAAAAAAAAAGAATGTGTCCAAAAGTATGCAAAGCCAAATCGCACGCTTGATCTCAAGTGATACTTAAGCAACAGTGGTGGTAGGCCAGTGTCTCTCGTTTTAACCACCAAGTAATAAGATTTCCATGGTATTAGTACCAACAGAGGAACAACAGGTTTGGCGCGGCGACCTCGTTACAACAGTCCAGTCTCCCAAACCTTTAAAATCCAGAGGAGGGGAGAAAGATGGCGTTGACTAGCGCGAGACAATAGCGTATACATTTCAATAAAAGAAAATAAAATTCTTTCATCAACCAATCCACTGATGTCATGGGATATAACTACATACCAAGGGATCAACGGCATAAAGGCGGATTTTTCGGGACAACTAAAGTAACTGTGGTTCACAAATTGAGGGGGGAAGGGGGTCGATTCCCACACCAGGAGAATGACAACGTAAGCAGTAACATAGCACCACTGAAATGGGAGATGTAATTTGCATCAACATCATTTAGTACATCTCCAGTCCTCCGAACTCTAGCTCGTTCACGTTCAACTCTTTGTCTAAGGAAGGCCAAAAGTCAAAAAAAAGTGTTCTTAATCCATGGACCAAATGGGTGGGAGTTGCGTCCTTAAAAGGGGTTACTTATGACTTTTAGACAGAAATCATCACTGAAACAATTCGCCTCCTCCTAAAAAATGTACACAACGCGTTATTAAAAAACAAGGGTAAATTTCACGGGTTATGAAAGGCCAAACCAGGAATCAAGCGGAAGGTCACGTGCTTCTAAGCGCCTGTTGTGCCGCCAACAACCCTGAAGAGAACAATGTTGTCGTCAACCTACCAAAACACACCACATTCACACATATTTTATGCAGTGTGGCTCTTCTAAGGCTGATCAACTTAATACCAAAAGCCGAAGAACTGATTACTGTGGATGCAAACACCACTTTTGCCCTGGAAACCTTTCAACTCCGATCTTCCAGCTGTCAAAAAAAACGACACTCAACCCGTCAACAATTGAGTTCCAGGTGCAGCCAAGGCCCATAAGAAGATGAAAGGAGAAGTACGTCAAAGACGAACACTGGTAGGATGTTGTCCCACGAAGGGCAACATACTTAGATCTTGCTATGGCAACATAAGCGCTTCAATTAACCCATTGAAAAAATATTTACAGATTATATTCCCATAACCAAATTTTGCTCTTGACCCAATTGACACTGAGCACCAAAAGCAGCATCACTTTTAACGCTTAAATAATACTGTAGTAGTGTGGAAAGGAAAGCTGATGAAGATGAAGAGCCTCCCCCATTAACTGGTCTTCGCATCAAACATGTTACAAGTACATCACCCACACCTCTCAAAAGGAAAAAAAAACCCCGATGCGTTATCCCCATATTGTGATCCATCTCAACACAGTCAAAAAACATCCCCCATTTCCATTACAACTTTCTGGATTTAACAACACTAGTCCAAACGCAAAATCCTTCACAAACACCTCAGAAACATCGGTTTCCAATGAGAACTTTAAATGGCATTCATTCCCAAAGTTTAACTGAGATAAAAAAAAACCGAGGCTACAGAAAAATAAAAATAAGGATATATGACAATGACTGTTCTTCAGAAATGACAATGACTCTTGAGAAATGTTCTCATTTTTGTTTGAATATTACTTTACTACAGTATAGCCATAGAAGAGAGTGTGGGAGCGGCGAGTTGCATTGACACACCAGTTCTCGTCTGATCACTGAAGTTAAGCAACGCAAGCCCAGTTAGTACTGACATGGGTGGTCGCTCGGGAAAGCTGGATACTGCTAATACCCAATAATCGTCGCATTGGTGTAGTGTCTGTGCAGTCTATGCATTAGAACTATACAATGGATGGGTCTCTAATGACCTTGTAATTGACGGGACCTTAAACAACAACAAGTAGAGAGTGAAACACATACACAACCCCCCCCCTCCCCAACTTATTATATCTCGGCACCTTCCCGGTAAAACATCGTAAGGGACATTAGCTTTTCAATTTAATCGCGTTTTGCACATTGGGTCTTTATTAATACTGTAATAAGTTTTATCCTATATTAAATAGTTATTTTAATGTTAAAAATATGAAATACTATCGTCAGCGACACCCAGAATCCAGATCTTCAGACCTCCAGGCACCGGGACCATCCCAAAAAGGTCTAGAATTGTTTAGAACTGGCACATTTATTATAAAACTAACACCACCAGTCCGATTTGTTGGCCAGTAAAAATTTCGCAAGTGCCAAGCTTTCACATCTGGTCCCGAAAAAACTACTGTAAGCGAAATTTGTTTAAAAATGTATTACAAGCACCAGTGGCTTGTTTGTTTGTTGGTGTTTAAGGTCCCGTCAACTACGAGGTCATTAGAGACCCGTCCACTGCGTAGTTCTAAGGCATAGACTGCACAGACACTACACCAATGCGACGGTTATTGGGTATTAGCAGTACCCAGCTTTCCCGAGCGACCACCCATGCCAGTACTAACTGGGCTTGCGTTGCTTAACTTCAGTGATCAGACGAGAACTGGTGTGTCCAACGCAACTCGCCGCTGAGCACCAGTGGCGGATCCAGGATCTTCGTCAGGGGGTTGAGCCATAGGCAGCGATTGGAAACGCAATGTCGACCCAAAATTTAGGGGGGGGGGTTGCAACCCCCAAAAAACCCCCCTTGAAAAACACTATTTTTTTTACTTAAAAATTACGTGGCTAACTTTGATTAAAATAAACTTTACAGTTTCAAAAAAAGAACAATACTGTAAAGACGGAAATAAGACGTTTTCCCGGGAAGGTGTCGATATATTTGCTGAACCTGGCTATACACCAGCCTGGTGTTTCAAGCGAATTTAAAGGCGAATCAGCTCCTGATGAAACTGTCTCACCAACAAATCATCTCGACTTCCCCTAAAGTGGATTTACTGTGGATTATCATCACCATCATCATAACTTTACCCCGCCTACCCCCCACTAGGTCCCCAGCCACCCAACACTATCATATCACTTCCTACACCCTGCTCCCACGTCTGCTTTGGTCCTCCTCTGCCTCAGCAATGGACCTAACCAGCTCCTCCTCCCCTCTTCTCACAACATGTCCACACCGCCTTTTCCTCGATGTCCCTCTCGGTGTGTCGTTGGACACACCAGTTCTCGTGAGATCACTGAAGTTAAGCAGCGCAAGCCCACGCTACTACCACCATGGGTGGTTTGTAAAGAACGTTGGGTGCTGCAAATTTCCTCTCTCCTACGTCCTCTACACCTACCTCCTCATCTCCCGCGGGTAGCCTCCTAAGGGCTCGTCCTGTTATGGTTGCTTGGCTACTCCCCAACCCATGAAATTAATCCAGCAATCCAACCGTCATCTAATATACTCATTTCTAATTCTGCCTACTCTCGATACTTCACCCATGTACCGCAGTATTCGCATTCCAACATGCATTTACTGTTGGTGTACTCGCAGAGAGACAGAGAGAGGGAGAGAGAGACAGAGAGAGAGAGACAGACAGAGAGAGAGAGAGACAGAGAGAGAGAGAGAGACAGACAGAGAGAGAGAGACATGTTAGTAGCTTCTTTGGTCAGGAGCGTTTTGTTGTTGTTTGTTGGTGTTTTAGGGCCCTTCAACTACAAGGTCATTAGAGCCCCGTCCACAGTGTAGTTCTTATGCACAGACACTACACTAATGCGACGATTTTTGGGTCTTAGCAGTACCCAGTTTTCCCAAGCGGCCACCCATGTTAGTACTAACTGGGGTTGCGTTGCTTAACTTCAGTTGGTCAGGAGCCATCAAGGTACACTGGCTGGAGGAGTTCATTCCTTATGGCAAAGACTGGTAGAATTCCAAAAATAAAGCTCCCTAAGATAAAGCAATCAATAGATTACTTCAGTCATTTCTGTCGGCAGGTATACGGCATCAACTTGAAGTAACAGCTCGTCGAAGGAATGACAACAATGTTGATTAACAGCTCAACCCCTAAATCAACATACGAGAAGATAAGACAAGAAAGGAAAAACAATGATTCGTTAGCAGCGATAGATGTTCTACCCCTTCTCTCTTTTTGTTACCAATTCCATTTCCTGCCTATGGCAGGGTCGGGTACACATCTTGCACCTCTGAATGGATACACGGGTGATATATTGGGTGGTATTTTTCCGCAGTCGGCTGCCGACCGAGGCTGGAACCCCCTATGCTTATTTGTCGTCGGTCTATTGCAGTGGCGTCACTAACGGAGGCGGGCCGCACCGGGTGACACCACTCGCACCATGACAAATGGAGTGACACCAAAGCAGAAGAAGCGGCTTTATTTCGCCAACCCCAGCGACGCCACTGGTCTATCGCTCGTTAGGGCATTCCACCGACGCCAGGAGGCGAGCTGCTACACCTGACAATGTTTGCCACCTACCCGTTGCATAGTAGCGAGGGTTCTTTTACGTGGAAATGAGATCGTACACCAAAGGGGAACTCGGTTTTATTTCCATCCGAAGGAAGGTGCACTCGGAGCCTCTTTCCCACCCGAAGGAAGCCAACCCACCTTGATATAGTTTCGAACCTGGAACCACTGAGGGAGCGGCGAGTTGCGTTGGACACACCAGTTCTCGTCTGATCACTGAAGTTAAGCAACGCAAGCCCAGTTAGTACTGACATGGGTGGTCGCTCGGGAAAGCTGGGTACTGCTAATACCCAATAATCGTCGCATTAGTGTAGTGTCTGTGCAGTATATACATTAGAACTATACAGTGGACGGGTCTCTAATGACCTCGTTGTTGACGGGACCTTAAACTCCAACAAACAACAACAACAACTGGAACCACTGACACAGACATTAAACACGCTACCTCCTGCGCCACCGAGGCGGGTTCTGCACGGATGTAACAATACGTGAATTATTGCTATTTTCGTACCAGTAAATACCTGATACTGACTTATTAGTGCTTCACTGACGCTGATCAGTGCCAATAACTGTTATAAGGACACAGTGCTCATTGTTGCCAACCCAAACAGTACAAATTCCTTTTTCAAATTCCACCACAACTAACACATGACTAGTTAAAGAGGGTACGCGACAATAACAGCTGTGTAAGAATCGTCACCGTGAGAGCTCCCGGTTCAAAAATTTCACGCTTTAACCAAAAACATGGGCTGAAGACAGGTTAAAGCAGGGTGATGCATCCTTATTTCTTTACCGACAACAGCGAAATGTCCTACAGTACACCTAGGAATTCTGCCGATCAGCACACATTTTATCTCCTGATATTTGACGTGTAGTCGTATCTTCGTACGTTCCACACGGGACGGACTAGATTCCGACAGATGGGGCTTCCGTCCATCTCGTCCAGGAAAGCCACCCGACCACGGGGTAAGATTGTTTCGACCAAAAGCAAGGAGGGGGATATCCGTAAACATAAGTTACAAACGTTTCAAAATGCGAAGAATGACCTAGGCAATAAATATCAGGTGAAATTGCTCGCTGTATCACAGTTTGAACTGCAGAGAATTGAACACGGGTCGCCTACACACCGAGTAGATACTTACCTCTTTAATGAAGGGGGTAGTGAATATCTAAGCTTTCTTTGATATTCACTACCAAATAACAGTTTTCATTCGGCCAACATCTTGGTTGCTGACCAATTACCGTAGGACAGGGAAGAAAAGACGTGGTAGGCGACGTCAGTTTGACGTTTAATAAATTCTAAACACCCAAATCAGGTAAAAATCAGGTTCAGCGGCGAGTGAAAAAAATGCTAGTGCATTATCACTAATAATTAATTTCTGCTATCGAAATTATCGTCAACCCAGTACCAAGAAAATCGATAACCTGTAACAGACAAACAAACAAACCGACAGTTATATATAGCATCTGTAGTTAAAACTTAAACGTTGATCCTAGGCTCGAAACCTTATATTGCTCACGTAGGGAAAAAAAAACAACGTACGTATTAACATGAGTTAAGTCAATTAACTTTTCGGCGACGGTGGACACTCGACCTAGTTCAGGAAGTGTAGTTTGTTTAACATTTAACTGTGTTGGATATTGTGTCCATTGCCCTCTTAAATGCCACCTCCGCATAACACTCCAAAAAAACCTCATCTTTATTCTAATTCAAGTTGATCACAAGATTCGTAAAACACAAACACGGGCGGACAAAGGTAACACATTGGATGAGTGGAGGTGTGGGTGGCACTGACAAACCCCACTACCGGTTCTTCCGTGGGACGTGACCCAGTTTCTTAGCAGGTTAAAAAGTAACTAACGCTCCTTGAGTTTGATGTATTGTTCATTAATAAACCACATCGTATTTTACGTAAAAGTTGAAAGGGGGGCCGGGGCGGGGGAGAGGCAATCCCACCTCAGTCTGCACTTTTCCATATAATCGATCCAGTCATTGTCTCTCTCCAGTCACGGTTCAATAATAATTCAAAACTTTTTTTTCTCTTTGGTAAGGGGTCAGCTGACAACTCTTTGACTGCTATACCGTCACAATCTCTACCAAATCCCCCGACGGTCCGACATAAACTCCATAATCTATTTTTAGACCCGAAAAAAAAAGGAAATATGGACGATTATAATAACAGATGATCTTCGAGTTAACATGTGGATATGGCGCACCCCTCGTGATTCCCCATAACATCTAAACCGCGAGGTGAGAGCAATAATAATAATTTATAGTGAATACATCAGTGGGTGACAATGCTTGCCCATCTTTCCCCTCCCTCTTCTGTCAAGTAGAAAATATGGAACTTGTCGCGACCTTTGGTGCTCACTTATTATGCATATTTGTAGCCACGGTCTTCATTGAGAGATGAATCGACAAAGTCACTACAATATCTTCATCTCTGAATCTAGGCACGTACTTCCACATGTTTTCATTCATTTGGATGTTTGCTGATCGCAAGAAGAATTAGGCGTTGTCCACAAACTCCATCTGACCTCCTTCCTCCACCCTTCGTTCCGATATCAACAGTCCACCCTACATAGTAGTTTTGCCACCCTTTGCAACTTTAAACACCCTCGAGCCCACGTCTCTTGAAGGTAAAACACCCGATTCGATTGCAATAAAACCAACTTCCATTTATGAATGAACGAAAAGAGGGAGTGGTAGTGGGTGAAGGGGGTCTGTATCACTACTATTATCCTAATTCTACTTGAGAAAAGGGTTGACCATATTGGCTTGGTTGTCTGGTTTCCGCCCTGTCACTCTATCTTTAATAATTGAAGAGCCTAAGCCTTGTCTACGGTTCGAAACTCCTAAAGCCAGTCTTTTATTTCCGCCAACAGTCTCTGAATCCCACGCCATTCGTTGCCTAAAAAGAGTCCAAGTAAGGACTTACCTAGGAGTGACTTTCCCGCCTGTCAGTGGGGCGGGCATTCGGCCGCCTGGCATTCAGCGTCTAATAATTAAATAAAGACGGTATAATGGTGTCAACAAATCCACCCCTTGAAAGGTGTGCTAGAAGCACATCTTTGTCGTCAATCAGTAAGTTGTAGCAGTTGAGAACAGTACTATCTGGGTTCTACACCTCTGATAGGGTCAAGAGCCCATTTCTGTCACAGTGGGACTCACGATTGATCTGTTCGACGGCATTTTACGAAGCATTTAAGCCCCTATGCTTATTTATCGCCTGTCTATTTTAATTCGCTGAGACACTTCTCCGCAGACATCCAGGGAGCGAGCTCCTATATCTAGGAATTTTGGCAATCCACATGTATCTTTACACCACCTAGTAAGGACCCCACCACCCCGTGTGGCGTATACGATACCCTTCCAACCCGAGCCCCTCACTCTGGCCTACCTGAGTCCGGGGTCGAACAGATTACCTATGCCCGACCGAAGCAGGTTTACTGCCCTACCTACACAAATATTTAAGAAAATTACCAATGAGGATGTCAAGGGGGTACACAAGAAACAATTACGACCCAGTATAATGTCCTCGATCATAAACTAACCCTTCTATTACGAGTTTCTTGTTTTATTCTCCATTTTTACGTCATTTCCTACCACCAATTAAAACTGACACCTTCTATATAAAAAAAGTACTCTTCCAAAGAGAATACCCCCCTTCTAAAATTTCAGATTATGTTTTCAGATGGAATAAAGTGATTGTGAACAATGGGGCTTCAGAGGTACAGTAGAAGAAAATCGTGGGCGTGGGACACCTAGAAAACGAAAGAAATAATAACCACCTCCCCCACCCAGATAAAATGCAGGTGTTTGTCCCTGTATGAGCTATCTGTCCAAGAGTGAGGGTCATTGATACGCACTCCACATCCACATGGCAATGCTCAGAAGTTTAGCAAGGTGCTGAGAGGAAAAAAAATCAAACAACAAATAAATTTTGAGAGCGGGAGGGAGAGGGAGACCTGTTTACGTTTTTAACTACGCTTAAACTCTATTAAAACAACGACAATAACGAAAAGTTAAAGAGATTTGTGTGCGCCACTTGTCGAGATTAGCACAGCATTTACATGACGAGGGGCCCACCCTTCAAAGATTAATTCGTTAATTTGTCACTTCCAGCAACACTCTCGTGGCAGTGTCCTAAAAACGTCTTTTTATGGAGAAAAGGCGACAATCAAACAATAGTAAAAAAAGCTATTCAATTTGTTGCACATTCTTTGAAAAACCAGCTTCACAGCCATTGTCGTCCTATATCCTTGCAAAAATTATATCAAAAATTGAGCAGTCGAAATGAAATGTAAAATTAGAAGAGGGGAAGGTAAAGGAAGTGGTCTACCTGGACGATCTTATCAGTTGCAACCTGATTTTTAAAGGTTTCTCTCTCTCTCTCTCTCTCCCGTGTATTTATTTGGCGTGTCCGTGTGAGAAAAAAGTCAAAAAGCTCTTAAAGCAATTGCAGTTTGATGACCACAAAGGCTAGGTTGTCTTTTAGCAGAGATAAATGCAAAGTAACTACTGTACTAACCCTTTTCCCGCCTATGGCAGCGTCGGGTAGCCATTCATGTCCCTCTGGGACAATGGACGATCTGTCGGACAGTACTTTTGCGCAGCCGGCTGCCGACCTAAGTTACAACTATGCTTATTTAGCGTCTCTTCAATGGGGTACTTTTCCTCCACCGACGCTAAGGGGCGAACTCGTTGAGGTACGTGCAAGTGACATCGTCCACACCACACGGGGCTTCTCCCCTCTCTCGCTCGAAAGAAGCCATCCCACCTCAATCCAGGGAGCGGCGAATTGAGTTGGACACACCAGTTCCCCTCTGATCACTGAAGTTAAGCAGCGCAACCCCAGCTAGTACTGACATGGGTGGCCGCTTGGGAAAACTGGGCACTGCTAATACCCAAAAATCGTCGCATTAGTGTAGTGTCTGTGCAGTCTCTGCATACAAACTATGCTCTGGACGGGGCTCTAATGACCTTGTAGTTGAAGGGCCCTAAAACACCAACACACGAGACACCTCAATACAGTATCGAACCTGGAACCAGTGACGCAGTAGACGAACACGCAACCTCTGCGCCACTAAGGCAGATTGGCAGGCGCAATAGAACCCCCAGAATTTTAAACATAGTTACAATGATAAAATAAAATAGTATAGGAAGGACAGGGCAACGGGAAGATTGTCAATGGAAAAATGACCTGGACACGTAAACCAAGTCCAGGTCAACTTCGGCTGGCGCACTGGTTTGATTTCCAATGACGTTGGGCTCATCGTTAGAATGACGGGAATACCACAGGCGGTGACAGAGATTTTCAAAGGTATACGAAGTAAAAACTTCAACCAATTAGCTATTATCAAGTCAGTTTTATAAGGCTAATAACCTGCTACAAGGACCTGATGTGTGTTGTTTTTTTTTTTGCTCCGAATGAAGGTGCAAACCATCTTAGTATTGCAGATGAATTTGCCTTTTTATTTTTATTAGTTTTAGTGAGCTTTTGCCCTTATTTATTGCCATCATGGTGGGAAAGCCATTTACACCCCCACCATTATGATTGTCTCTCTGGGCCCTAATGACCATTGTAGTCGATGGGCACTAAAACAAAAACAAACAAACTGCAGATGAATTTGAAATAGATCGTAATGCAAGAGAGTGACTATGACAACGTCTTTTTATTTAATTAAAAAGGAAGAGACTCTTACAAATGACGTAGATAAAAAAAGTTTAAACTCTATTCTCCACCACCTTCTCTGTTTATATCACCAAAGTCATTCAACGCACCCACACCCATGGTTACCTGTTCTCTCTCATCAGGACTACACAGCCGTCTCTAGCCCTCAACACCACCTTGTGAACGGAGGGGATGAGAAAGAAAGGTGCATGAACTTGTGACTTTAAAAACCGTATAAAACCGTCGAAAATCGAGTTAAAAACATACAGAAGGTAGAATGGGAAGAAAGTCAGTACCGTCATTACCTGATCTTGCCTCAACTCCCTACTTATTTTGCACTCCACCTTTTTCAGGTGGCAGCCCAAACCAGTGCTACATTCAAATATCACGCGACTAATGTAAAAATGAGGCTTTTTACAAATCCGAAGAAAACTACACTAACAACTGTTGAATGATCCGCGTTCGATATGAAGGAGTGGTCTGGTTTCTCAATCAACGGTACCCATCATCCTACTCATCATCTCCATCTTGTTTCCAAATCCTCTTCTGAATCATCACCTTCACCTCCTCAAATGTAACTCACGTCGATTCTCTACACCAGTACTGCTCTACTCCCTTCCCTATGCCAGTAGTTAAAAACTGATATGAAATAAAAGACCATTTGAGACGATTAAGTCGTGAGTGCTAGAAAAGAAGTAAGGTAAGGTCCTTCCTCTTAACCCTTTCTCATGACATCGCCATGAAATATTTGGGCTTACCTCCACGTAGTTATAACAGTCAAGTGAAGTCCTGTGTGATAGGAGGGTCCCAATCAAGTTGAAAGGGTAGTGGAGAGGTCAGCTATGCTATATGGATCGGAGTGTTGGGCAGTGTTCTAAGTCTATGTTACACTAACGGGTTGGGAGTAGGCCATAACAGGCCGAACAGTTAGGAGGCTGCTCACGCGAGAGGAGGAAGTAGGTGTAGGGGATGTAGGAGGGGGAAATTTGGAGCACCCAACGTCCTCTACCAACCACCCATGTTGGTACTAACGTAGGTTTGCGTTGCTTAACTTCTGTGATCTCACAACAACTGGTGTGTCCAATGCAACTTGGCTGCACCAAGGAAGAGCGACGCAAAGAGAATCAAGTAGCCGAGAGGCGGATGCTGCAGGGTGTCGAGAGCAGATAGAATTAGGAAAGAGAAGATAATGAGGGGGGGAGGAGCTGGTTAGGACTATTATAAGAATGCAGGTGGTTGAAGCACCCGGAGGAGGGGGAGAACCGAAGCAGACGTGGGAGCAAGTTGTCCGTAAGGACATGGTAGTGTGTGAGGTGGACGGGGACGTGGTGGAAAACAGGCGGGAGTGGTGGGCTAGAAGCCGCAGATCCGACCCTGCCACAGACGGGATACGGGTATGATTATGACTTCCACGTAGTCATAAGAGATTTTAGTCGTAATTTACTTTTTTGCGTTCCCTCCTCTCCCTCGCGACGTTGCTTTCATCTTCTGACAACCTGTGCTAAAGCGGTGTAGGCGGATTCTGAGTTCCGAGAGAAATCTTTAATCGAGCAGGGAATGGTTAGCTACCCTCCCCTCCAGCTGGTTACAACCGAAAATAGTAACCTAATATCTAGGCATAGCAGAGGAAGATTAAGATTATAACCCGAATATTCAGAAAGTGATGATTGACTTATTGAAAAAAAAACTTGAACATCAAATACTGTAGGCCTATATTGACAGAGATCGGAGTCATTCATCAGGTCAGTAATAGCTAACAGTGCAAAGTACTGCCAAAATCAGACAGCGTTAAAAGACTGTACCTGATGACTTCTTAAAAAAAACGTAACGTGGTTTAACTGTACATGATTGTAGGATGGAACCCTGAGACGCCGGATATTTCTAATACTTGGCAAATATCTTCAGGCAACTGATAAATACCTAGATACAATGGCTGCCAAATATTGTTCAGAATCACACAAGCAGATACTGTATTTAATCACTATTGTGTTCGAAGGTTACAACGATCATTTGTTATTATTATGTGCTTGCTGTTACCATATCCTATTGTCAGGAAGGCAGTAGAATCGTGCACATTTAATGGTGTTCCCCTTAGCCACAAAATGCTAACGCGAACATCCTGGTTCTAACACACTTTGTTCATTGTCTTTAATTTGATTATTATGTCACAAGATTATCACCTTATCTCGAATCATTAAGATGTTGAAAGCATTGTATTGTAGGCAAACTACCGTTGGTGGCTATTGGGTTACTTTAATTAAGCATCTCTATTAGGAAGTCCAGGTTTGCCTCTACACGAGGAGCCACCGCGCCTAAAACAGCTCATCCACATGTCGCCCTATAGCGTGTGTATGCACTCCACAAGTAATAACATAAGACACTTCAAATCCGATATGAATCCAGATCCACAATAGGCGCATGCTAATCTCCCGGATTACAGACAACGGATTCTGACAAATATGCAAACACGTGAATACCACCCTATACAAGTCGCTATCATCCCTAACCCTTTTTTCGCCAATGGTAGGGTCAAGGGCCCATTTTTGTCACATTGGGACACACGACTGATCTGTTGGACGGTGTTTTTTTACACAGCCGGCCGTCAACCAAAGTTGAAACGCCTATACTTATTTATCGTCGGTCTACTGCTCAGTGGGGCACTTCACTGACGCCAAGGGGCTAGCTCCTAACCTGAGAAATTTGTTTCATCTACCCGTTGCATAGTAGTGAGGGATTTTTACGTGCAAATGACATGGCACACCACACGGGACCATGGTTTCGCCTTTCGTCCGACGGAAGGCGCTTTCGAGTTCTCTCGAACCTGAATTTACATCATCAGATATCCAACTAGCCATTAAAAATATTGAGGAGGAGGCAAATACGGTACACCTTTTCCCCCTCCTGCTCCACCGAGGCAGGTCCTACGACAGAAGTTTTCATGTAGGATGAACTCATTCGCGCGCCACCTATGAACTGCAGCTAAAACCGTCACTAGGCACACTGGCGTCTGTTTCCATAGCAACAGCATTTGCACGCAACCAGACCGTCATCTATCCACCCATACATTTTTAATACAGAAAACCCACTGTATACAAATTCCGAGATTTCTCAAATCTACACTTAAGAGAGTTGCATTCAACTGGTGCAGGAGGAATGAAAAGGCTTGGTTTTTTTTTCCTAATAGTAATTCTGCGGCCATTACACCGGACAACAACAACAACGATGACGGCCATTTACTTCATAGACTGAAAACTTCGTCTATTCTGCCTTAAAAACTTAATGACTACCTTTGGTTGGTTACTAGTTTAAAAAAAGTAATTTCAATAACAACAACAACAGCAGCCGCACTAGTGAAGTAGATTACTTCGAATCTTTATTTGAGGTTCTCTCTCCTCTATTCTTCTGCTGTCCTTCACATATGAAGATGAAAATAATGCTAATAATAACAATGTGGATGACGATGATGATAATTATGAACCGCCTTCAAAAAATATATATTACAATACAAAACGCAAGATACATATTTCTTCTCAATGAGAGAGATCTACTAATTGAGCACATTTCAAAAACTAACAAATTTCAAGAAACGGTCATCAATTTAAGGAGCAGGGGCTAAGGTTTGAAAAAAACATGTTGAATATCCCATACACCAGTCAACATCAGGGTTCCATAATAGGAGTCGGGGGGAGAAGCAGATGGGGGATAAGTAAGAAAGGATGATCCTCCTCTTCTCCACTCCTTTCATTCATATTTTTTTAAGAAAAAAACATCCCCTTGCCCGAAGCTATCATTAGTCTAGCTTTTGGTCACGACACATGTACCACCACCAATGAACTTTTCTTAAGAGATTTTGAAGACGAGGGGGCACTCACTCAGAGTTGCCAACGGATACTTCAACAACTAACTTGCTGAGGAACACCTGGCTTCACCCCACCTTAAAGCAACATCAAACTTCGCCTGACCACTGATGAGGAGTACTTTCTTTTGTTTAACAGTTAAAACGAACTCCATCAGGGGTGCATTTAAGATGTGCCTTTAAAAACGAGCAGGACAATGCAGCTATACCAAGCGCGTTAGGGTGTTTAACGGGCGCATAACTAAAACCATGGTAGGGCTATGTGCAGTAGAGTGGGATGAAGAGTAAGGTAAGGGTGCAGAGAATATTATCTACTCTGCACGCAAAAATTTTTTCTATAATTATCAATCGGGGCCATTTCATCAATGGGGTTTAGGGTCAACAAATTTCGGCACGCAAGACACGAGGAAATCAAAGAACAGAAGCGAAAGAGGATAGTGCCGCAAACCCTTTCTCATTTGCAACTTGAGAACATTAATTTTTTTAGATCATCAGATATCCAACTAGCCATTAAAAATATTGAGGAGGAGGCAAATACGGTACACCTTTCCCCCCTCCTGCTCCATACACCACACGAAACCAGCTCATCCCTTCTGTAAAAGTTAACTTTTCGTGAATGACCCTAAATTCATAAAAGAATTTTACAGCAAAGCAATTCCAAAATTACGTATATTTAGGATATTGAGGATATGTTAGTTATACTGTAAGTTAACTGAGGTGGGTTCATATCCAGCCACAGATGTCGTATGCAACAAAAAAGTTGCTAGCTGATGGGGGAATACTGTATCACGTCCATATAAACAGCCCGTCATTGGGATGACAACATTGGCAGTTGTTCATGCCGAGCGCCAAATTGCGTTGGGCACACCAGTTCTCGTCTGATAACTGAAGTTAAGCAACGCAACCCCAGTTAGTACTGACATGGGTAGCCGCTTGGGAAAACTGGGTACCGCTAGTATCTAAAATCGTCTCATTCGTGTAGTGTCTGTGCAGTCTCTGCAGAAGAACTATGCTGTGGACGGGGCTCTAATGACCTTGTAGTTGAAGGGCCCTAAAACACCAACAAACAACAACAGCTAGTGGTTCAAATGCATCGCTTCAGTGGAGTTACTGTCCACGACGAAAGCACAAGAGTGAGAGGCACAGTCAGCCTCCTTTATTGGTTTAACCTTTAATCATCATGAATATTACAAAAGGAATTCGGTAACAAAAACGCCAACAATATACACACACAGATTTTCTAACTATCTTAGTGAGCCAAATTTTTATATTTTCAAAAACGTGTCCCACATGAGAAAAAGTGCACCACCGCTAGAACCCCTTTCGCCTTCTTAGAGAACGGTCCCACCAAAGAATGCTGCATCATGCCTTCGTTCTGAAAGGTCTTGAGATTGTGATGCCAAGAAGGTTCATACGAGAACCAAACGTCTCATTACGCGACGCCTTGATAGGTGGGCAACCATGAAATTAGGAGAAAAGACAACGTAGTAAAGGGATATTTAAGGAGGAGGAAACGGTGAAAGGAATGTCAGACTTGCCGCAAGAGGGCGCAGAGAGAGAGAGAGAGAGAGAGAGAGAGAGAGAGAGAGAGAGAGTGGAAAAAATAATAATTGTACTCCATTCTCTTCGGTTGGCAATTGAACCCACTCGCAAGAAATATGGTACAAAGGATAACCGCCTACTCGCAATAGTCCCAGGCACGAAATGCTGAGAACAATATCATATAAAAACACAATATTAATAACTCAGAGAGGAATTTTCCTTTTAGTCATAAACAAATCTGTGCTCAACGGCCGCCATGAAAGTTGGCAGCCCTCTTACAAGTGACTCTTTATAAGGCTTTCAAGAGAGAAACATTACCATGGAGATATGGACGGCAGACGATTTTCAATAATCTCTGAAGTAGGGTGGATGAGAGGGCCCAAGTAGTGGCCCTGGAGTGGGATGGCCCAAGTAGCAGTATGTTTCCGTGAACAGGTAATGAAGGTACTAAAAATGACATACAGCAATTTTTCTCTCCCCTACCAGAGGAGCAATTCAAGACAGCGTTCGAGGAGTAGGATCTAGTTCCCACAACAATACGTTACGAATGGTCAAAGTAAACTACCCACTAAATTTCTCACTTCTAACTAAATGTAACTATTTGATGACCAGTAAACAAGCGTTCGTTATTTTAGCCAACAATCATCAAGTATTAGGCAAACCTGATTTTTATACTGTATAATAAAAACGTTATAAACCTAGATGGACGGGGTTCCCTCCCTCTTACAATCGTCCAACAATGTGGCTACGGCCCACTCACCTCTACAACACGTTTCTCATTCTTAACAACAATAGCGCGAAAGGAATGGATGGAAAACAGTTTTTTTTTTAATTTTGTGGAAAAAAAAAATCTTCCTTGCCTTCAAATCCTATATCTGAGTGGACAGACACCTACCATGTCCTACGAGTTAATTGAACGTGGGTTGCACACAGCCCAAGTGCACCGTAATCGATTCTAGGAGACAAACAGGACCACTGCAGCAGCGTGGGCCGCACACGCATATTTATTTCGTACCAATTTCATTGAAAAGTCCGGAAAAAAATAGAGAGAGAATGGGATGCTGTCCATGACCCACATTCCACACCCAGGGCGGCCAGTTTCCACGACCCACATCTCACCGGTTGACGACGAATCTTGGGACAGAGACACACGCAACTGACCAAAAACGACAACATACAACCTAGAGTCACTAACCATACACTTTCACTATTATTGCTCTCCGCCGCGCTGAATAATTTTAAATATCATTTGAAAAATTCTTCCGCATAAAACAGAAAGGGTGGGCCGGCAACACGCCCTTACTTGCCAGGTGTTGGCGGTCGACCCTCCACGTCCTTGGATATTTGACAAAACACCCCCATAGTAGACACATCTGACATCATACCACTCACCTTTATCCCCTCTAATTTGATAGCCAGAACCGTGGAGCAATGCGGATCAATCGATTTTGACAGTCAAATGGCCTTAATAGCAGAAACTAGCCCACTATTGTCGTCAAATAGCGATTCAATTAAAATATAGCGGCCACCAATAAGTCCCTAGTCAACGCATCCTCGCAACAACCCTTTCGGGAAGCAAATATTGCACTGTAACCTACCAAGACAGTGCTACAGTGGTTAGTGATTGATTGCTAGAAAACCTACCAACTCCACCCAAAACTTCTATTGTTTTACACCCCACCTCAACTCAATTTCAAAGATTAAACACGCTGACCCGATCAATTCCCAATAGCAACAATGAAACAGAAAAGTGGGTCACTCTCTAATACATTACTACCATTGATGCTCAAAACAATTCACTCGGCGCATTCCAATGAACGATTTGATTTCAATGCTCGGACCAACAATTTTTTTCACCTGGAGGCTTCCGAGCGCGTGCAATTAGGCAAGGCGCAAAATGAGGCCGCAGGGTGACGCAGCCCTGCGAAATTCTGCTAGCAGGCAATCACTGTTACATTGAAAGCCATTTTAGTTGACGCAAATTGCAAACCAGTATGTTGAAAAACTGCGATTCAATGTGTGGTGATTGCCTGCTAGCAGAATTTCACAGGGCTGCGTCACCCTGCGGCTTCATTTTGCGCCTTGCCTTACTATCAAGATATTAGAGAGTTAGTGGTGAACGTCGACGAGAACGATAGAGGCAGCAATACAATACGAGGCAAAATGAGGCAACTGCGCATGCTCAATTGCTGGTCTGCTTTACGTGAGCATGCGCAGTTGCCTCATTTTGCCTCATCGTATTTCTGCCTCTGTATCGTCTTCGTCGACGTTCACCAATAACTCCCCATTCACGAGGGTTACGTTACCTACAGCTTACGGTAATACTGTATTTTATGTTACTATGTTACGATAACGGGTTGGGAGTAAGCCAGGCAGCCATAACAGGCCGAACCCTTAGGAGGCTGCTGGCGGGTGAGGAGTACGTGGGTGTAGGGGATAAGGAGAGGGGAAATTTGCAACACCCAAGGTTCGCTACCAACCACCCATGTTGGTACTAACGTGGGTTTGCGTTGCTTAACTTTCGTTGTTGTTGTTTGTTGGTGTTTAAGGTCCCGTCAACTACAAGGTCATTAGAGACCCGTCCACTGCATAGTTCTAATGCATACACTGCACAGACACTACACTAATGCGACGATTATTGGGTATTAATTAGCAGTACCCAGTTTTCCCAAGCGGCTACCCATGTCAGTACTAACTGGGCTTGCGTTGCTTAACTTCAGTGATCAGACGAGAACTGGTGTGTCCAACGCAACTTGGAAGACGCTTGAATTATGATAGCGATGACAGAGGCCTCGTCAAAGGAAAATACGAACGACCCTTGCGATCTATTCTTGTCTCACAAAACATACAAGGCTCTGCTGTCAATCATTTGCTTTTTTGGCGCCAATCGCTCTCCCACGTGATCGTGACGTGCCAGGTAACCACGCCCATCTCTTAGGAAAGTCCTTGAGACCATTAAAATAGGAAGCAGGAGATATACGATGTGGGTGTTACCTGTCAAAAAAAACCAGGGGTGGTGGAGTGAGCGAAGACAAGGAGTCCCAGATGCTGCCCATCGGACAAGAGAAGGGTGGGGATGGTAGTGTTTTAACAGGTGTCTTCCCCCTCCTAATCAAAATACAGGAAGACAATTCTAAATTCTGGCGTCTGAAGCGGAAATGATTACAGGTGCACATAATATTCATTTGAAATTCAATTTTTATCGAGACGCTCAGAAAAAAATTTAGCATATTGCCTCTGAGTACTTCAAATAAATACATCGATAACTACTATAAGAAAGGATGTCATCTTGGGCTTCTTCAAAGTCAACACTTGATAAAGAAGGGGTGCTGCAGAAGGGTTAAAGACGAACAGCGAGGAGACCTACCGAACAAAACAAAAGACCATGGCGCCAAAAGATGTTATTATTAGCCCAAGGCTCGACTACAATTGTTGTATCCTGCCCTATCCTGATAAGAGACCTCAAGAGGGGAGGGGCAAAGTGGGAAGGAGGACAGTCGTTACTTCCCTGCAGGCGGTACCCTATCAGCACCATGTATCTGCTAACAACAATTTGATTTTCAAATTAAACATGAACTTTCAGACGACCTTAACATCTCGTCAGGCCAATAAAAAGAGTCACACTGATAGCATGCAAGTGCAGGTGAGGGGTGGAGGAGAGTCACAGAGAAACACAGACAGCACTGCCAAACACCTTGCAGGCCATTACAACCTTATTAAAAAACAAAGTATTTCAGTAAGCAAACGTTTGATTTAAATTAGTCAGTTGGTAATCTACTTTTCTGGAAGTAATTTACCGCTGCCAGGGGGGAAAACTACTGAGATGCGAGTTTTGCCGATCGACGCTTCTTAATGCAGGAAACGTTTTTCACATGGCGCTTCGGTGGTGCAATAAGTAGAGTGCTCGGTAACCGCGTCAGTGTTTTTAGATTCCATACTAAACCGAGGTGGTTTGACTTCTTTCGGGCGAGAGAGTTGCCCCGATGGTGCCTACCTTCAGACCAGCAGTAGAAGCGAGGTCCCGTGTGGTGTACGATGGAATTTGCACGTAAAAGAACAACCCTCTCTACGAGGCAACCGGGGAGCGGCGAGTTGCGTTGGACACACCAGTTCTCGTCTGATCACTGAAGTTAAGCAACGCAAGCCCAGTTAGTACTGACATGGGTGATCGCTCGGGAAAGCTGAGTACTGCTAATACCCAATAATCGTCGCATTAGTGTAGTGTCTATGCAGTATATGCATTAGAACTATACAGTGGACGGGTCTCTAATGACCTCGTAGTTGACGGGACCTTAAACTCCAACAAACAAACAAACTACGAGGCAACGGGTAGATGAGACAACATTTCTAGGTGCAAGAGCTCGCTCCCCCCTGGCGTCGGTGGAGTGCCCCAGCGAACAGTAGTCCGACGATAAATAAGCATAGCGGTTCCAGCTTTGGTCGGCAACCGGCTCTGGAAAACCATTCCAATATATCGTCCTTGTGCCCATTTAGAGGGAAAAGATGGAAACCCGACAGGGGAAAAAAGGTTGGGAATTGCTTTTGCAGAAAGGGTTTTTTACGTGCTGTGGTGACATCGTACACACCCTCGGCCTTCCTTCCATTCTGACGGACGGTACGGAAAAGCAGTCACCCCTCGATTAGGATCATACCTGCAGCCATGGAGTCGCACCACCACTGAGTCAAAGCTTGTCAAAGTGTGTTGGGGGGGTCAGATCCCTGGAGGTTCACCAAGATCCTTTTTAAAGGTTTCGTGGGAACTAAGGTCTCCAGGGGTCGTCCATAAGTTATGGGTGTTAAGCGGCCCCTCACAATACATATCCAAGGGCGTACAGGAATCCTGTTACTGAAACGTGTGAGAATGTAGACGATGTCGGCGACATACATAAGATGATGGGACAAATCATGTCGAAAGAGAATAAAGTAGGTAACTTTGGGAAGGTATGCGAAAAGGGGGGCCAACTACATCTTTGTTCACTTTTTCTCACAGTATCATTTGAGAAACGAGCAAAAAAGTCCGCTACCGATCTACTTTTTTGAATAATCAATCTTTCCAGCACTCAACAGCTACATGTACGCCATTTCACGAGTAGTAACCAAGTTAGTAACAACCGGTCGCTGTTGGGTGTCCACCCAAGCTAGGATTTCTTTTCAAAAAACTAGCATATCAAATTGAAACATCATTTTAATTAAATTTATCAAGTTAAATTTTATTATTTCAACTTTTATTTTACATGGGCTGCTTCAGAACTTGATTCAGCGATCCAAGATGATTCAGTTTAGTTGATACCTACTACCGCCAAGCCCCTACGACTACTGATCCAACAATCACACTCTGCAGCCCGGAAAGCTGACCCGGGAAGGGACATAAGCGTGATCTATTGGACAGCGTTTTTCTGCAGCCGGTTGCCGACCAAAGCTGCAACCCATATGCTTATTAATAGCATCGTCGGTCTACTGTTCTTTGGGGCACTCCACCGACGCAAGGAAGGGGGGGGTGAGCTCCTAACCCTGGCAATTTTGTCTCATCTACCCATTGCATAGTAGAGAGGATTATTTTACACGTGTAAATGCCATCGTACACCACAGGGACCTCGGTTTTACTTCACCAAAAAAAGTCGCTCTCGAGGCATTTCTCTCGCCTGAAAGAAGCCGCCAACCCACCTCGGTTGCGTTGGACACACCAGTTCTCGTGATACCACTGAAGTTAAGCAACGCAAACCCACGTTAGTATCAACACGGATGGTTAATAGTGAACGTTGGGTGCTGCAAATTTCCCCTCTCCTACATCCTCTACACCAGCGGTCTTCAAACTGTGTCCCGCGGAACCCCAGGGTTCCGCAATACATCTCCGGGGGTTACGCTAGTCAAAATGAAAATTCGTTAGCAGCCGCAAGATATACTTCTCTAAAGGTGAGATGGGGTTCCCCCAAACATAGTTCTAAGGGTTCCGTGAGTCTACAAAGTTTGAAGACCACTCTCTACATCTACCACCTTCTCACCCTCGAGCAGCCTCCTAAGGGTTCGGCCTGTTATGGCTGCTTGGCTTACTCCCCAACCCCTTAACGTAACATAGAACTACTGCCGCGGTGACCAAGCACGCTAACCATTGCGCCACCGAGGCGGGTCTGAAGAGCCCCTATAATTGGAAAAAATAAATGCGTAGTTCGGCAAAATCTCCAGGTGTAGGAGCCCACTCCTGGGCATCGGTGGTGTACTGTACCCCAACGAATAGTAGGCCGAGAATAAGTATGGGGTGCAGTATTATGATGGCAGTCGGCTGTGTAACTAGTGCGGGGTTTTTGTTTACATTCGAATTTGTGCTGTTAGGCTAGGGGAAGGGGGAGGGGGGCTAAAAGGTGGAAGGGGAAGTTGCGCGATCCAAAACTGCCGACAATTGCAACGATGGTCAATATCTACTGTATATGAATTCCTCCTGCGGTGACAAGACATTCACTAGTGATTAAATGTCTCATAAAATTAATGATTATAAAAGTTATACCTCCGTGAATGGGACAGGTAAAAAACCAAAGCTCACTTGGATGAGTGGGTGGGTCACTACCTACACGCTTCTGCTCAACGTACACTCGAAACCGTATCTCAAGAGCTCTATCTCTTTAGAGCTAGAAATAAGCAGTGAGTGAACCGTAGACAGGGGATCAAAGGAACAAGAATGGGCCAAAAGAGGTACGTAACTGTGGTTTATTCCCTTCTGCCTCTCCGTTTAATTATCTCAAGTTTTCTTCCAAGGTCTGAGGTAACTTAACCCTCCCACCCCCTACCCCGACCTCTTCTCAAAATTTTAATTAAAATTTCAGAAATCCATTTAAGAAGACGAATCGACAAAGAGGGATGCAAGTCCTGTACAAAGATGTCCGAAATGAAGTAGTAATAGGTCCTCCATGTCTGGGTGATTGAATTCCGGACGAGTCTGTGGGCAGTGTGACAGTGAGAAGAATGAGAAAATTATTGAAGACAGAGAAAGGGGAGAAATGGATAAAGATGAGGAGGGGGGTTATGCGATAGACCGTGAGAGGGTAAAGAGGAGCAAAACAACAAGAAAATATGGAAAAATCCTTTAAGAATAATAATGACTCTTGAAAAATTGTTAAAAATGTTCAAACGTCAATCAACTTTCTTTATATGGCGCCTCCGAAAAAAAAAAGAGGTTACTGTGTTGACTCCTCTCTCTCTCCCACGGTCCACCACCACGGGACACGGGACAGACGCTATCGCTCGGGCCAACCACTGCAGTCTGCATTGTCCAACTTTGGAAATAAGGTACTTCACCAAGGTAAGTAGTAGGTTCATGAATGCCTTTAGGGTCACTTCGGGGGTTACTTTTTTTACACGTTTGACATTGGAAGGTCACTCACAAGGAGATGTGAGAGGTGAAAGGGGATGCAGCAGCAGGAGGAGGGAACAAAAAGAAAACTGCCTATGAAAAGGAAAGATACGAGGTAAAAGAAGGTTAAAAGAAGATGGGGAGGAGGTAGAGCAACCCTAAAGTTTACAAGCTGAGCTATGCAATAAATTCCTATATAACATTAAACTGAGGTAAAAAGTGAAATTGGAGGTGGGGGAGATCTTACTCCTTTGCATGTGCTCCATCTATCGTAGAGGAGGGAGGTTGCTATACTTTAGAGATTGGACCAGGCTGCATGCTGCAGTTTCACTTAAATTTGTCTAATTTAAGTTCAGAATGTTTTCCTTCGGAAGTTCATCAATGAAATTTAGGGGACAGGGGCGTGATGTGGTGTGAGGTGGATAGTGCTAAAATCTGAATTCAATCATCAGATAACGTCGACCAGTCCTCTGAATCCTTCATACTGTATCTCATTTTATACCGGTTATATGACGAGTGTCATTCACGGTTGAAAGGGCCTATGCTAAATCCTTTGGGTAAAAAAAAAAAATGGAAGATAAAGGGCATAGACCAGTGGTGGCGAACCTTTTTTTTGAAGACGGGTCACAATAACACGAAAAAATAGGCAAAAAGTTGTCCGCGGGTCAGGTGCATGCACCATTTAATTTTATGAATAAAAATAAATTATTATTAATAACGAATAAAGTTTATTAAAGTAGCAAATAGAGAACGAAGCAACCCCTAACCCTTTTCCCGCCTATGGCAGGGTTGGATACCCATCTTGTCCCTCTGAATGGACACAAGGGCGACCAGTTGCCGACCAAAACTGCAACCCCTATGCTTATTTATTATCGGTCTACTGTTCGTTGGGGAATTTCAACGACGCCAGGAGGGACGAGCTCCTACACCCGTTGTTTATGAGACGATCGGGTCACTTAAAATTGCACGGTGGGTCATTTTGTAACCCGCGGGTCACAGGTTCGCCACCACCGGTACAGACTATAGTGGTTAACGCACTTTACTTCGTGAGTTCACAAGTAGATGGTTGCACGATCAAACCTGGACGACGTAGATGAAGTCTTTCGGTCGAAAAGGAAAACATTCCAATTTCGCCTCCCGTCGGATGGGAAGAAAAACTGTGGCCCTGTGTACAGTTTTGTATAAGATGCCACCGCTTCCTCCTAAAAATCAACAAAATTGCCAGGTCTAGTAACTTGCCTTGTGGCCTCAATGAACACAGTTGCTCCACGACGAAAAATATGCCCACGTTAAATGCAGCCAAGTTGCGTTGGACACACCAGTTCCCGTGAGATCACTGAAGTTAAGCAACGCAAGCCCACGTTAGTACCGACATGGGTGGTTATTAAAGAACGTTGGGTGCTGCAAGTTTCCCATTTCCTGCATCCTTCACACCTTCCACTTTATCTCCCGCAAGCAGCCTCCTAAGGGTTCAGCATGTTATGGCTGCTTGGCTTCCTCCCGAACCCACTATTGTGTGTATGTAAAGGCCCCCACACACGATCAGTTTGGTGTGTCAGTTCGGTGTGTGCACATCGATGTGTTCAGTTTGGTGTGAAGGAATGAATTGCACACACACGATCAGTTTGGTGTGTGGCGGCCTTAAGAGATGAAAGGAATTCCAGCATGAAGTCGGCAGCCGGCTGCGTCAAAATATAGCTCATCAATTCTGGGGTGCTGTTCACGGTTCCAGTGAAATTTGCAAATGGGGTACAAGGCCGTGTCAAGGGGGAGGAAAATATGAAAAGAATGACACTACGAATGGTGATCACTTGTGATCGATTGAAATAAAATGCAATCGGATCATGAAAAGGGTAACAAAGGGGGGGGGGGTCATTCAAAAACCAAAGACTTTTCTACAGGGCCAAGCTGAGGTGCGAAGCGGACCATCGGCTACATCGACCACGAGGCCACATGTTCAAAATAATGTAAAACATGAGTTTAACCAGGCCACATAGGTAAAATAAACCAGCCGGCTGTACTGTCTTTAGGCAACAAGTGCAGCCTATAGCATCATCTCCAAGAAAGAAGGGAGCGGCGAGTTGCGTTGGACACACCAGTTCTCGTCTGATCACTGAAGTTAAGCAACGCAAGCCTAGTTAGTACTGACATGGGTGGTCGCTCGGGAAAGCTGGGTACTGCTAATACCCAATAATCGTCACATTGGTGTAGTGTCTGTGCAGTCAATGCATTAGAACTATGCAGTGGACGGGTCTCTAATGACCTTGTGGTTGACGGGACCTTAAACAACAACAAACAAACAAACAATCCAAGAAAGAACACAGCCGGCTGAGATGATGTGAGCAGTGAAACAGATTCCACCACCAGTTCACATCTCTAAAGTACAGCTGCTCAGGATTCAATAATGCCTACAAGTATATAGACTGTTGACTATTCAACCCTTCAATTCTCCCCTCCAATCACGTGCAACATTTTGCATCAAATAAGAAATTTTTGTGGAAAAACTAACGAGGAATTGTTTTGGCAACGAGCAAGCATACTGCGCTGAAATAAGCATAATATATTGCGCGATAGGAGCATTTATTACCCGGTCAGCCTGGTTTTTACCTGTTTCTTTTTTTTTTTTTACTTGTTGCAGGTAAAACTTTGAAGGGGTCTTTGACTCAGCGAGTAATATATGCTTCAGAAAGTGAGTGCACAAGAAAAGAGCACGAAAATGTGGAGAGAGGTTCTCAACATTCCTATACTTTTAAGACAACAAAGATGAGTGGTTGGTGGTGGAGGATAGTTTCATATCCCCATCTGGGACGTGCAGTCAGCGATTTTACACCAATCCTCCTCTTTCGCTTAATCGTCACGCCAGCCATAAATAATACTCAGATTTTACTAGTCAGTTTCCCCCTCTCCCATTACCCCTCACTTCGCTGAACGTCTTTTTTCTTTTTTTTTTTTTTTTGAAAAAAATAAAGACATATTCGGAGTACACGTTGAAATCATGATGTCCTTCTCAAGACTCACGAGATAACACCTCAAGTGAATTTTCTCGATATGACTAACAAAGATCTTTCCTGAAAATAAAGCCCGACCCATTCGCTTTCTCTCGGTATGATGATTTCAGTTCAAAGTCATGCAATTTCTAGTTGAAGAATTCAACTTTTACCACTTGCGGCTATTGACGAGCATTAGCTACTATTAGTCGGCCCAGGCTTTCTCGGAAGTCGGGGCACCTGGTGAAATCACTGCAACATGTTAAACGTGAGAGTAGTTTACAAATTTTCCCCAAATAAAATGACGTCACTCATTTACCTTCGCCCTTCAACTAACAACAACACGATAAAAAGCTAACTACAGTAGTACTGCAGTAGTAGTAATGGGGATCGGCTACAAGAAAGGGAGGGGATGGGAGTTCGAAGAAAATGCAAACAATTCAGTCCTTTCGAAACTCATTTGGGGAAAGTATTACTACCATCATAAGACATTGCACAAATTTCAGCATATTATATTCCTCTAATACAAACACAAACTCGAATAAATCAACAACCCGTTCTTCAACAGCCTCCTAAATACGTGCCACATCAACATGTGCGATTAACAACCCTTTCTACTCCCATGTAGAAGTACACGTAGAATATAGTGCCTTCAAAAGCATGGGTCCTCGTTTCTATTCCGCTTCTGCTCTGAAATGTCTAACAATGAGTACCTGACGAGAAAAGGGTTAGGCTGGTTTCACCAGTAGCGTAGCCAGAATTTTCTGAAGCGGGATATGACTGTCGATAGGGTGAACCACGATTTTCTGAGGGGGGGGGGGAGGATATGACTCGATAGGATGTATAGTGCTTTGCTATATTCGAGGCCCAAGGGAGGTTTTTCACCCCCCCCCCCCCTTGGCTACGCCACTGGGTTTGACACAGCTTTCTGTTGTGCCATTGGGGGATCAGTGACCGTCCTCGTTCATAGAGGAAATCTTAAATGGCACAAAGGTTACAAGCAGTGCTTTAATATCCTACATAACATTCCTTTGTATACAATAGTGTACAAGTTGTGAGTTCGCTCCCAGCCGATAAGGCGAAATTTGGCACACATGTTACTCTGTAACATGTCCAAAGGGTCAAGGCATCGACGCCTTATGGTTAATGAGTCGACTGTCACTATACATCAGCAAACACATACAGTATTTTGCTGACCGTTTTACTCTGTAATGAAAGTGTAAATTGGCAAATATCCAGGTGAGAACAAAATCTCCTCTCGGACACAGGTGTATCCATGAAGAATTCAAATAACTCGAGCAAAGCCCGAAAAGTGTGACCAGAATCAAGTCACGTTGTCGGTCCACGGAGAAACAGCAGAATACTGTTACAGGTTCGATTCTACGATCCTGAATTCAGAAGATGGACAAGAGGTAACAGTGCCTCTGATGCACTTCAGGATAGTAGAGTAGCAAAGCAAACCTTCACGTTATACTTACGATACGATAGACATGCGGTTGAGGGTGGACGAAGTGCCCAAGGGAAGAAGAAGGGGGATAGGGATGCAGTCGCCATAATAAACACCATATAAATCACTTTAGTGTATAACTTGGTAACTATTATCGTCATCGTGAGAAAGGGTTGAGATTTTGGAAGCAACAATCCTTCTACTGGACAGGTAAGAAAGAGTAGAAACGGAGTGACCTTGCTCCCCATACCCTCCCCCCCACCGCCTACAGTACTTGAAATTTCATATACGTAATTTTACAATGAAAGACTGTGCCAAAACATAAAAAAAAAAACTACTGCTTTGATGATTTCAGCATCAGCAGTCGTGGGAACTACAAGTTATGCTCACATTCTTTATTCCTAAGAAATTGGCTTTCCTGATTTTGAAACAATTAAGTCAATTGCACGCCGTGGATTTTTTATTATTATTATTATTATGTCTCACAGCGCCACGAACAGGTTGCCTTTCGTAGGACTTCATCTCTGTCACGGAAAACGTGGGGGGTTATACGAGAATAGTAAACTTAAAGTGGAAAACTTTTTTTCCACTGCTGATGACCGACAAACCACTTACTACTACTGTATCTTGTCCATCCAACCCTGTGTACGTCGACCGAGTCCATCATTTAAAAAGAACGAGGGAAAGAAGGCAGTGGAAAGCACCGTGATTGAAGGAAACAAAAGCTTTTTCGGATACATTACTAGAGCCGTTCAGCAACATGTGAAAAAAAAAAGGGTCGAAAGCTTCTTTTATATTCATTCACTTCGCGACGATGACAATAATCTATGAACAACACAAAAATTAAAGGTAAACATCAATCATGAAAACAGCCATTCTACAAAGAAATTAATGGGCAGTGTTTTTTTTTTAAAAAAAAAAAAAAAGAGGGGAAAAAATCCACCAACTAAACCTCCAATGAAGACTACGTATAAATAACTTTTGCGCACAATTAAATGACAATGAAAATCCATCTTATAAAAAAAAAGACAAGAAAATGGACAATCCATTTTCTTTCTTTTTAATTTTGACAAACCAAGGAGGGAGGACGGGAACCAACTGCAGATTTATCCTATGTGAATATTATCGAGGGTGAAGGACTGGAGAAGGAGAAGGAGGAGGAGGAGGTGGAAAACATCCAACAAATAACAAATTAGCTTAGGCATTGTCTTAATGTGAAACTCAAAAGTTACATACATTACTCCGACAGGAAGAGACACACAAGCAGAGATGACGACAACAGCCCGCCAAAGTATTTTACCACACTACATTTTACGTTCCTTCAAAAAAATAAAAAAACAGCTGTGGGAGAAAGAGGTTACTACCTTGGTACTGCTTTTTAATGGGAACTGTTTTTAGTCGAAATTTTTTTTTCATATAGCAAAGAACCCGGAGAGAGGGGAAAAAAAATGGCGCAGAGAATGAAGAATTCACTGTTCAAGCAGAATTTTTTTCACTTGTCCGTAGATTTTTAAATCACTGTCAAGCTATAAAACAGACTATGCCTTCATCAACGTGATTCGTTCTTACGAGTAGTCGAGAGCAATCGCAAGTTTATTGAACAAATTTCGCTATCTGAACGACTAATGACATTCAAAATGACAAAAATTAATCAGAATCCACGTAAGGATGTTCTTCTCGAACAGAATTAAGCAGTCAGGTGATCGCTCGTGCACAGAATGCAGGCAGCGTCTTTGCACGCGCAAATAGCACGAGTAGCTCTACATAATCAATTCCGCATGGAGCGCTGTCAAACACGATCCTCATGTGGGGCGGCAACCTCTGTTCTGCACAAAAAAAAAAAAACAATACGAAGGAAAATATCCCCATCGTGTCCTCATAATAAACACTAACTCAAAATGGCCTACAATAAACAAATCTTTTTCCTTCTTCATTCCTTACCCAACGACAGGTACTGTACTTTTATTTGTCGAGCACCCAAACCAGACACTTTATTTTCCTGCAGGTGCACTTGGCGCGCACACGGTCAGGGATGGCCCTGAGATAGTGTAGGTCACTACCAATCCACCCCACAGAGGTAGAAAAAGGAGGCGGTGGAAAGGGAACGGAGGC
Organism: Trigoniulus corallinus; assembly: GCA_013389805.1. NCBI lineage: Eukaryota > Metazoa > Arthropoda > Diplopoda > Spirobolida > Trigoniulidae > Trigoniulus > Trigoniulus corallinus. The sequence goes on along the minus strand of JAAFCE010001036.1, from coordinate 43,805,743 downwards.
TGTCTCCCGAAACGAGGCAACGCAGATATGCGTTACTGTGCCAAAACCTGAATTCCCAAGTCTTGAAAACAAAAAAAAAAATCAATCTTCCAAAAAGGTAAAACAACTCATAAAACCTTAAAGCCCCCAAAGAGGCGGCTCGTGATTTGCCAATACGTCAAATTAGGCACTGCACGAATAAGAAATCCGTACTAAATTGAAGACCGTGGAAAAAGTAGTAATACTGTAACAGACATGGAGCCGAGATGGTGCCCTACGTGGTTCAGATCGACGGGTGGAGAAGAAAGGGAGTTTTTTCACCTACACAACTAATAAAAAGTACAAGGAAGTAAAGTAAGCAATTCCAAAATGGTGGTACGGCCGTAGGTATCATGCCCATCTTGGGATTCCGTATGAGTGTCCTTTAAAAGTTGGGTACAATTTCTGCTCAGCAGTCTGAAAATGCTCATAAATCACAACATGCACAGGTCGCGTGAAAACTTGGCTTAGCAGCATGGACACATTCGAAAAGGTGTTAAGAAAAAGGGGGTTGGAACGGTTAGAGTAAGAAACACCCCAAAATGATGAGGCACCCAACATCCCACTCAAAAAAACAGACAACATGGAAATGGTGAACACCACAGGTGTCAAAATTTTTAAACTTACCACCTAGCGGCGTAATTAAGACATAGCACCACTTACAGGACAATCACCAAATTCAAATTGTAAGCACTATCCGAAAAAATATTGACCTCGGACATGGACAATCGGATTATTAGATGTCTTTCTTTCAGAAGTGTTGTTGCCTTAGACGATGAGTAAAAACCATCGTAAAACCTTCACATCAACGACGGCAATAAAAAGGTGTCAACGGCGTAGCATTCACATTTAACAAAAATAAGAAGTGAAAAAATCCCAGGTAAGCAGGTCAACTGATGAAATTCTTTTGAAAGAAACGTCCCAATAAACACTTTCAACTACAAAATCTTTTTTGACAAAATCTAGTTCGCAAAATGTCGAAAATGGAGGAATATACTGAAGTATAGAAACAGCATTCATCAACATTTGCAAAACTTGTTGACAAGAGTATTTCATTACATCAACAGTGGAAGTAACTTTCTGCTTCACTTATGTGTTCCTCCATTGGGTGTGTGTGTGGAACTAACCGACAGATTCTCCAAAAAAAAAAATGCGGGCAGCAGTGTTGACCACGAAACCAAATGCTTGTATGCCTCGGACAACGACGACAACAGTACAAAACAACGCCTGAATCGTCTCTGCCAAATTTCTTTTATCACCAAAGTAAATAACAATTCGTAGCCGAGCACCAGAACGAAGGCCAGTGAATAAACAGACCCTCCACCGAAAACTGGATAGCTAAAATGAGTGGTCACAGCTCGCCACAATCAACCAAAGACCACGCACCAACAGATCGACTATTGCCAACAGCAGAGTTGCTTCGATTGCCTTTTCTACAGCGCTGCAGCGCGCAGGTGAGAGTTCCGTAGCAGCTCTAGCAACAGAATGCTATTGGCGGACCACAAAAAAATTTTCTCTTTAGTTCTCTCTCTCTTTCTTTACCTCCTTTTTCAGGTCGGTACTTACCTCCAACGTCTTAAATGCGCGCAGCATTCCTTACTGCCACAACAAACCTACGTATTTCAGCAAGACAGGTAAGACGACCCTAGCCAACCCTCTCCCGACCTACTTCTTACCAAGTGCTGCTGGGCGAATAGTCGTAGCTGCTAACTCATCACTAGTCCAAAATTACTGCACTCTTACATATAACGACCTACCGATAGAAATGGAGATGGGACAGCTGTTTTACCAACTGGGCAACAACTGGTCAAAACTTTTCAAGTGTAGGTTGGAGTTCTTAATTAACGTCCGGCCTCTCAAAATTTAGAGTACGTCCAACTTCAGAATAAAACTCTAAGTTCTGAGGTAGTTGGAGAAAATAAGTGTTTGGTTTGCCAAAGAGGGTAGTCTCTTCTAAAGGCACACCATAGATTCAAAAATGCTTCAATGGGGCATTAACTACCACATGAAAACCTTGAAAGGTCACACTTTTCTACCTTTGACCTTGTCTACTACAAAATGAAAAACTCTGCACAAATAAGGAAAATGCCGTTCTGACGACGGAATGCCTTTACCACGTAGAGATACAACCTACAAGACAATTGAATAAAGTATTCTTTTCATGTCCGGTGTGCAATGATGGTCGAAAACGGCCTCACTTCTATGAGGGGCCAATGTAGTCACTGATTACCCCCCACATGAAATTAATTAAAGTTTACACTATTAGAACTTTCATTTAATAGTCAGGTAGTAATTTTAGTTAATAGTGGGATTGGTGAACGGAAGTAGGAAGGAGTGTTTTTTTTTCTCCACATGAACTTCTAGAAATACTGTACAGTAAGTAATGATGCATATAAAAACCAGTGTGGATGAGGTCAAATCAGGTTCACATTTCTCTATAATAAACCCACCTCTCTTCCGGCCCTACATCTGAATTAAATGATAAAGTTTTCTTCATAAAATCGGTCGGCAAGAAATTATCATGAATTTTAGGTCAGGTGTGACGATTGCAAGAAATGGAGTAAGAAACCCCTTATCTATCGTCCCGTTCAATTTCTGACAATCATCATCATCATATTTTCATGGTAGTTGAGGGGGGGGGGAGGGTCACTTCAAACTTGCACCTATTTCTACATTGGTGGTGGTCGTTATCCTTTTCTACGACGCGACGGTCGCAACAGAGACGGTGGGCTACGAGATGAGGCTGACCACTTTGAAGTAAAAAAAAAAAAAAACCTCTTGGCAAATATCTAGATCAGCATATATTCCCCTTTGCTTTCCTTTACCTAGAAACATGCATATCGATGACAGCCGTCAAAAATGACGATAAGAAATCAGGACAACTATGCTTGACCACCATCTAAAGAAAGCAGGAAGTTCTCCTCCCCCTTTTCTTCCCCCTCGTAGGTTGCACCTTTGCTCTGCATGCTATTAACAACCCCCTTTTCTTTAACTCGTTTTGCAGTTTTTATTAATCTTTAATAATCGATTTTAATAAGAAATCACTCGCAACTTAAGGTTTCAGCTGTCACTAAGAGCCACCTAAGAATATGAGGCGAGAAAAATAAGGTTACCAGAGAGAAAGGGTGGGCCCAAAAATGATACCTTGTCTCCAAACTCCACCCCGTATTTTTTTAACGAAGAAAAGACGGCAGCCGAAACGACATCAACAGAAATCTTAGATTTTCAGAGTCCACAGACAATACTTTTATTTAAAAAAAAAATCACATTGAGAGAGAGGAGCTGGTCAGTTTGGATTCCCCTACCTTATCGAGCATGAAATTTAATTCAGTTCTATTGGAGAGGGTCAACATTTTTTTCGTCTCCAATCACCCAAAGACATCAAAACTTGAAATAAAAACTAAACAAAAAAAAACCTCAACGCGACTCCACAATCAATCAGCGAAGGATTCCGTCCCTGGCTTAAATAAAGAGTGCAGCTACAGAGGGGGACAATGATGCTAAGGGGAGGACTGAAGGGAGGCAGGGTAGGTAAGTGTTACATAGAGGGATGCTTGTTAGCCAAGGTACAGATAATGTCTTTTCAGTTTAGGTCCCCTCGAGGGGATATCGTTCATGGATAATCCACGTTGTATTGGCACGGGCCATGAATAGTCAATAATAGCACAGGTCCCAAGAGAAAGTTCCTCTTCGAAAGGACCTTGCAGACGAGATAAAAGGATCATCACTACCCACCCCGCTTGGCAACAAAAGCTTAATAGAAATGGGAGGGAGAGAGAGGGAGATTTCCAAAGGTCACCACCACCAAATGACCAACCAACAAACACTACATTTCCATGGGTGCCAAAAAAAACTGCAAACAACGCACAGAAAAAGCATTGCAGCTTCACATTCACGCAACTGACACAATAAAAGCTGACTATGCGCTCTGTGTTCGAGACAGGGCGAGATTCGTTGTCTATGTTGACAAATATTACATTTATTTATTAAAATTCTGATGCTTATTTATGACGTCTTTAATTCCTTAAGAAATACCTCCTCCTCCTCCCCTCCACTACTAAAATTTGTAAAGCCAAATTCCAGGCAATAATCCTCTCTCCTAAAAAAAATCCACTCTAACAAAAGTCAAATAAAAATATTAGACAAATATCTTTTAGAGGATTATCCTTTCCTCTCCTTCAACTCTCTGGACAAATAACCAAATGAATTAAGGTTCAGAAAAAAAGTGAGGGAATGGAGATGGTGAGGGCATAATTGGTCAACAGTTGGAGTCCTAAGCACCTTCAAATCAGGCGACGGACAACAATATGGAAAGGTGTATAGGGAAACAGGAGTGAAGGAACCACCTGGGGATTACAAGCCAGCTTATCGCGCAGATTATCCTAACTGAGTGGGTCAAGGCAAATCCTGCCAGATCCCGTGCTCGATTTGTGCAGTGGACGGCAGGGCATTTCAGTGTGTGGGCAAAAAGGGGGCTCCGAGGTCTATTCTGCGACTTCTGACTACATGGTAGTGAGACTTTCTGGTAACGGCCACTGGGCAAATGTTGGCTAAACTGATCACAGCCCAGCAATACCAAAAAAGTGCAACCAACAGAGATCCTGATGCGACTGGGAGCGACTTATTGCATTGGACACACCAGTTCTCGTCTGATCACTGATCACTGAAGTTAAGCAACGCAACCTCAGCTAGTACTAACATGGGTGGCCGCTCGGGAAAACTGGGTACTGCCAATACCTAAAAATCGTCGCATTATCCTGGTGTCTTTGCAGTTCTGCAGGGAACGGGGCGTACTGGAACTGTGACCAGGATGCGACTGGAACTCCAGTCCTGGGATTCAGTATGCGACTGGAACTCCAGTCCTGGGATTCAGTATGCGACTGGAACTGTGATCGCGATTTATTCTTGCTTGCGATGGTTATTCTTGCTTCCTGCCTATAGCAAGGTCGGGAACACTTGCTGTAAGAGATTTTTACACAGCTGGGTGAGGACCTAACTTCCACCAGCTCACTTAAAATTGGCTTTTTTTCCCCTGGGGGAGAATTTTTACGGACGTCGAAGAGAGCGGACTTATCGACGATCTACTAGTACGATGTATTCCGTGTAGAAAAGGTTCTGTTCCTCGCAGTGGTAACGTACACACCACATCCTAAGCGCTATATGGTTAATTTCAGGGCTGGCTCTGTCGGGGGTGGCCGTTCGCGTCAGCTAGGATTGAACCTGCAACCCCTGACTCATGAATCATGCACACAACCAGACTTACGGTCATTTCTGCACTTGGAAATTCCTAAACCGAAAGGACTATAGAGTTTATCTTGTCAAAAACAGATTACTACTGGTTACAGTCAAGACCTGAATACTAAATGCTAATAAACAATAAAAAAAAAATGTTACTTAAACCACTTTTACTAAAAACGATATAATGTTCCGCTTCTCAGATACGGAAAGGATAATACGGTCAGCAACTTACCCCTGGCAGAATATTTAGGACATTTACTAAATCTATTACATCGCTGAAATAAATCATCATTAAGGACCTAGTACATCTGTCATCTGCTGACGTCAATCTATCAGAATGACAGGAAAGGCAGAGAGGGGGTGAAGGGAGTGCATCAATCAAGCCTTTAGTGTCTTAGAAGAAAAAGAAATAAGTGTCCCTGGCGGTTATGCACCATTTAAACGCAAAACTGAGCAAATTCTGTTTCCGCATCCGTCTTCCCGTCAACTGCATAACACAATCTGTCGATTATATTGCAACAAGTATTGCATTATGTCCCCAAAATGCATCAATGTGCTCATCATATAAATTAAAATACAAAAGTTTCGCATCTCTTCAAAATACGCAACACTGACAATAATAAGCCAGAGTAAATAAAAAAAAACGGCAAAGAGGTCATGAACTTCATGCAGGTCACTATTCCTTTTAAAATGTGACTTCCTAAGCTAACAAAATAGCCTTCAGGAATAAAAAAAAAAGAAGCGGTGTGAACATCTCATAACAACTGATTTTGGACAAAAATCACCCTCCATAGTAAATACAAAACAGAAATTAGGACAGAAACCATGGGATCATTTAATAACCAGAATGCACTTGTGGGACCTACGTAAACAACTGAGAATTGCGTTCCATCGACATATAGATACTTTTAGAGGTGTCAAAATGTAAACCTGAATCTGGTTTTATCACTCGTACACTCTGATAACGTATATTGATATTAAATATTAACAAGAGATAATAATTCCAGGGACGTGTAGGCCCTGGATTTCTACGAATAATACGTATTTTGTTGTTGCTTGCTGATGTTTAAGGACCCTTCAACTACAAGGTCATTAGAGCCCCGTCCACTGCGTAGTTTTCCCAAACGGCCACCCATGTTAGTACTAGCTGGGGCTAGCGTTGCTTAATTTCTGTGATCAGTCAAGAAGTGGTGTATCCAATGCAAAACAGCCGCTCCCGAATAATACGTACCTAGACACAAAAAGCAACTCCTAATTCTTTTCCCATTTATGGCAGGGTCGGGTACCCATTTGTCCCTCTGAATGGACACAGGGTGACATATTGGTCATAGTTTTTTTTTTCTGCAGCCGGTTATCGGCCAAAGCTGCACCCCTACGCTTATTTATCGTCGGTCTAGTGTTCATTGGGGAATGCCACCGACGCCAGGGGGGGCGAGCTCCTACACCTGGAAATTTTGCCTCATCTACCCGTTGCGTAGTAGAGAGGGTTCTTTTACGTGCAAGTGCCATCGTACACCCACACGGGACCTCGGTTTTACTTCTCATCCGAAAGAAGGCACACTCGCGGCTTCTCTCTCGCCCGAAAGAAGCCGACCCACCCCGGTCCAGTATCGAACCTAGAACTACTGGCGTAGTTGCCGAGCGAATACGTACCTAGACACCTGTAAACTATATTCGTTCACATTTCAAAAAACTAACAAGAGATTAAATTACACAATAGCGAGAGAGGGAGGGGGGGGAGAAAGGTGAATTATGGTCATTTTGTCAATAAACAAGGAGGAGGGGTCAAATAGACATCTCCTTGATAACCACAACATTCCTGAGTGTTGTGAGGTACACCAAGCATTAGATACCTTACAGGGGAATTGTTGAACAGCGTAGCATCATCCGTGGAGCAGTTCCTCAAGACGAGAGGTAGGGCACTACCTCTCAAAACCTAGATAACTCACATTCCACCACCGGATGCAAGTAACAGTACGGATTGATATTAGGGACGAACGCCGATATTAAAATATCGGTATATCAAATTTAGGAATTCATTATCGATATCGAAGAGACAATACCGATATTGATATAGGACTGTTATATGCACAGTGTATATCAGTGTTTTGCAACCTTTTTATTGAAACGGAACCCTTTGGAGCATTTAGACTTCTCGCGGAACCCTTTGGAACATTTGGACCTTTCGCGGAACCCCATACAGTGACAAAAAAAAAACATTAATTGATACGTGTGCGTGTGTGTGTGTGGGTGTGTGTTAGCATAAGCAGTTGAATTCGTGGCCTAAAGTTTGAGAGAGGTACCCGAGGTTTATCTTTGACAGACAACAGTCGTTCTCGTTTCTTGTGTTTTCATCGTTATTTTTATATTTTACCTTGCCATTTGCGGAACCCTTGGGCGGACCTCACGGAACCCTGGGGAACTGCAAATTGCGTTGGACACACCAGTTCTCGCCTGATCCCTGAAGTTAAGCAACGCAACCCCAGTTATTACTGAGATGGGTGGCTGCTTGGGAAAACTGGGTACCGCTAGTATCCAAAAATCGTCGCATTAGTGTAGTGTCTGTGCAGCCTCTGCATCAGAACTATACAGTGGACGGGGCTCTAATGACCTTGTAGTTGAAGGGCCCTAAACACCAACAAACAAACCGAACCCTGGTTGAAAAACACTGGTGCATATCCTAATCAGTAACCAATAACCATTCTATATTATTCAGTTCAAATTTCAAGCTGTTAATAAATCAATCACATCAACTGTTATCTCAGACATGACAAAAAAGTTGGTTCTGAGATACGGGGAACAGAAAAGTGTTAAACCTACAAATGTAAACTCTGAAATAGTATTTTCAGTAGTTGGGGTGTAGCCAGCAGCTGGTGGGCCAGCAGTGGTCGGCGCCTGTGTGCAAGAACTTAGTTGGTGCTCCTATCTCCCCCTCCCGATTAAAAAAAGGTCTCAACAATAACTGGTATAAGCCACACATTTGTCACAGCATCACCTCGGAATGGTGACTTCGTTCATATCACTTGCTATGGCAGATCAGGAGGCCGGTTCTAAGAAACAAGTAGAGGGCCAGGGCGCTTTCAATAGGCCGAAGCCTGTGTGCATTGCACACATTGCACACTGTGCTGGCACGCCTGTGATCGGGTACCATCTTGTCCCTCTGAATGGACACATGGTGATATATTGGACATAGTTTTTTCTGCAACTGGCTGCCGACCAAAGTTGCAACCCTTATATTTACTTATTGTAGGTCTACTGTTCGTTGGGGCACTCCACCGCCGCCAGGTAGAGAGCTCCTACACCTGGAAATTTTGCCTCATCTACCCGATGTGTAGTTGAGAGGGTTCTTTTACGTGAAATGCCATCGGCCGCCACACAGGGAGGTGCACTCGGGGCTTCTATCTCGCCCAAAGGAAGCCAACCCACCTCGATCCAGTATCGAACCTGGAATCACGGAGTGCAGTAAATCGAATACACTACCCTTTGCGCTCCCGAGGCGGGTGTTTTTGTATGTATAGATCCGTGACCATTGCATATCGTTGTAAATACCTGCATCATCATCACTATAACCTTTTCCCGCCTGCCGCAGGGTCGGGTCTGTGGGTCCACTGAACATGCTCTGACTGGGGAGTGGCACCCCAGCCAGGCGTCTGGAACCCGCAGGAAATATCAGCTGAGTTGTCTTGGGGGGATGCCGGCCTACTCCACGAAGTTGTAAATACTGGTATTAACAATATTGTCGGTATTAATACCGGTAGGGGAAAATTCGGTATTGTAACATCCCTAGTTGATATGCACTTGATACCCTTCGATGGTGCGTCGCCGGTAGGTCTTTCAAGGTAAGCAGTGAAAGTAGATGGACTTATTTTGTTAACCTTTGTTCCATCCCTAACGGTGTTGTTTTCCTTTCTTTTGACCAGTGTCCAGTCAAATATTATTGCCATCATCTCTCCTTTATTGCTTGTTACTTTCCCCACTGTTTGTTATCCTTTAAAATGAGTTTCCGAGATGGGATATCGGCGGCAACCACAACCCCTAAAGTCATCCCATCCTAAGTCAAAAATCCTTCAGGTGAGGAAGGTCTGTCCAGTGATATATGGGTCTCTGACCAATTGGATTATCATACCAAGAATGACCGGTGTTGGCAGAAAAGTACACGTTCTTCTCTAGCAACGTTGTCGGTAAACAACTAGAAGAAAGAGATAATGACCTGATACCTACTGAAACACCCCAACAGTGGATTAAGGAGCGGGGGCGGATATGTATGTGGAGGGTGAAGTGCCGCATGCATCTTATTTATAACTCCAATGAACATTAACTTTTATTTTGAGAAAATTACCTGGTAACTGAACTTGCCGCTGCAGGTGCTAGTAGCAGATCGTCGCTAGTCCATCTATTCAGCACAACATCCAAAATTTACGATACACCACTCCTGCCGCCCCACTTTTAAATAGTTGTCCAAATTAATTAAAAATATCCCCTCCTCCCCTTTCTCAAATGACCTTAAACACAAAATTAAGACACATCGAGGTTGGCATAAACTGCCAACAAGTTACTGATACCCCCAACTTGAGACAAATGAAATTAATCTACAAATCAGCGTGGGTTCTCTCCTCGACCGGGACCATTTTGGCACTCCCATTATGAACTCTACTTCTAATAGAAGGAAGCAAACCAATTTTCCGCACAAATAACCTGGTCAAGACACCGCCCTCTATTATTTATTGACCACTTAACCCATTACTCATCTACGGTGTATATTACTGTACTGGAGAGAGAGAGAGTGGAAACAGATTCGAGCTCCACCTGCGTACAGGTCATGAGTGGACCTCTCCTACGAACGAGTTCAGTCCTCCCAAACCAGTGACTTACCCCTACACGCCTTATAACAATATTTTCTAAATCAAAACGCCATCTCCTCTTTTTTAATATCGTATGCAGTCTGTAAGGTCCTAATAAGACAGTCACTCATTCAATCACAGACCACATTGTTAGGCCCAGCGCAAAATGAGACGCAGTATGACTCACTATAAATTTCTGTGGCTCACATGATAGTATGTAGTTGCGCATGTTAAGTCGCAGGGGGCGTGACTCAGTGCCTGCGCCACGTGACCCTGCGGAGCGCAGTGCCAATGTCGCAGTCTCCTGCGTGAAGTTGGCGTGACAATAACAAAAAGCGGTGCGAAGCAGAGCAGTTGTCTTATTTGATGTAAGTATGGTGAAAAACTGCGATTCAAGGCGGTGATTGCCTGCTAGCAGAATTTCGCAGGGCTGCTACACCCCGCGCCACCTGCGTCACCCTGCGTCTCATTTTGCGCCTTGCCTTAATGTCAGTGAACTAGTCACTATGACGTAATTTTAGATAGTTGTGCAGTTATTCGATAGGGCAAAAGTTTATCAAAACCATATTGAGGGTTGAAAATACGGAGATGAGAAACCATCCGCCCTGGGGAGGACAGCCAAGGCACCCAAATCGGTAAGGAATAACAAGAAGACAAGGTAGCATATGAAGCCCAGGACATGAAATTATAAAAGAAAACATCGTATAACTTACTCTAACCAAAAATAATTTAAAATCGCCCACACCTCAACTCTGCTTCACGAACCTCTTTAGTAATTCTCAGAAAGTGCTTATTATTATTTGCCTGGTCGAAGAAGTACATAAGAGAGGGGAAGGTGTTCCCAAATTTCGAGACAAGACTGAAAGGCTAACTTTACTTCTCGGATTAAAAAAACAACAATAGCAATTACTAAAGAAATGAGGTGGAGGTGTGGAGGAGAGAAGCAAGAGAGTTTACATTTTTCGGCGTGTGCGACCCGCCCAAATACACCAAGGTTGTTTCCCGCCATTCATCTCAAACACACCAAATGACGTCAAAAGTATGGTTTCGGGGTCTCTTGAACACGTATCCTACCCACAGTACACACACAAATGACCAATCACCATTCACAGTGTCAGTCTACCCATTATTGGTGGTGATAATTATTCTTCTAGGTCTAACTTCAGACAAATTAGACAACAACACTTCGACCATCGTGTCAATTCAATTAACACGCCCCCATTCACTTGGCCCACCCACGTATCCACGCGACCCGCTCGACGCCTATCCGCCTTCGACATACCCAGACAGGGCTTCCTGAAACAAGCCCTTCTTTGACGATAATAATCTAAACAACAATTAATTTCATGAAATGACCACTTGATTATTTCCCGTCAAAGGAGCAGTTCCAGTATTGCCAGCAGAAGTTACTTGGGTGAGGGGAGAGAGAGAGAGAGAGAGAGAGAGGGGGGGGTAGAACATGTGTTGCAAAATACCCTTTCACCAGCGTTCTAAGATGGCAGCGACTTTTAAGAGAAGTTCGGAAAAGTAAAAGAGCAACTATTAACCCTTTTCCTGCCTATGGCTGGGTCGGGTACCCATCATTTTTGTTCCATTGGGACACAAAAACACTAACCAGCTGCCGACCTAAAGCTGCAACCTCTATATTTATTTATTGTCGACCTATTGTTCGTTGGGGCAATCTACAGACGTTATGGGACGAGCTTCTAAGGGAGCGGCGAGTTGCGTTGGACACACCAGTTCTCGTCTGATCACTGAAGTTAAGCAACGCAAGCCCAGTTAGTACTGACATGGGTGGTCGCTCGGGAACACCTGTAATTCATTTCTATGGTAAAATCAAATTGTTTTTTGATAAGGTGATTAGCATCACACACCTGGAAACATGGTCCTTGCAGTACTTAGCGCCTGTATAAAAGAAGTTTCATTATACAATCTTTCTAGTACGATCTAATGACAAGGTCCCAGGTCGGCAGGCAGATGAAACTTTTGAACTTGAAATCCACCAGAATTAAAAAACTGGGGGGGGGGGGGGCAAAAGTCAGAGGTAGAAGAAATAAAAGCAAGGGTGGAGTTCAATATCTTACTCTGATACCCTGTATTTTTGGGACCGTGACGATGCCTTCACACAGTGAAAATGAGGGGGCTAATGACGCACGCGGTGTGCACTTGTTGAGGATCATTGGAAGGGAGGGTGAAGAAGGGGGAATCTGATAGTTCATTTCTTATCCATGGTAGCACTCATTTCCTACGACACATATGAAGGCCAAATCTTGCACTTCTTTCACCTCCACAATCACGAAAACTGCAGCCTGAACACAACGTGCAGCTACGAGTTACTGCCCCATAAACACATCAAAAAAACTATCAATGTCAAACGATAGTCACCCGCATGCAATATTTCTTCACAAATTCACTTAAGACATACGCCTAGGGTATCAGGATGCGGGCAAATGAGAAGACACAGGAGGAATGGAGGAGGACATTAAACAGTAAAGAGCTCCTGTCAGTTGCCTAAAATCCTAATGCAGAAACGCGTGTTCAACGAACGCTTTGGACAATTGGGAGACGACGATAGTAGATAATGGCATAATTCCCACCCTGACCTGTTTGAAATGTGTCCAAGGATCTCAGTAAACCTGAAGGCGACCAACCGGTAGATCCTAACATATAATGTTGATAATCCTTTGAAATTCTTCCATTGGTGTCCGATGCGGGTTCTTGCGCCTTCTGCTAGAGGCCAACAACAACCACGTACAGAGTAAATGTTAGTGATCAAAATATTACTTGTTCTTATACAACAATTCTGTTATGAGTTCTCACAAAAGAACCATGAAATTCAGTGCTGAGAAAACAGGGGGAAAAAAAACTAGTAAGCCATCAACTGATGACTTGTTATGCGCAATACACTCATTTCGGGCCTTATTTACTGACACCGTTTACTAAAATAAGGTCCAATACTACTACATTAACATCGTGGCCAAAAAAGCTTCCCATAAACAAAATAATTATTATCTTTATACTGCACATGACGGTATAATCATCAAGAAATTACGTAATTACTCTTAAATCAGGGTGCACAAGCAATGGAAACGCCTGTCACAAATAATTATTCCGTAAAAATTATAATTATACTAGCAGATTACTTTTTCAGAAGAATCGCTAAGAATAATTTCTCTCGAAAATCCTATTTCACAAGCACCTTACCAAAAAAAAAAATTTTATTTTCACAGAACTATTTCCAAAACCGACAACTAATTTAGAATGGTAATTAAAAACAGCAAACGAAAACGATGCCTGCCCTGATGGGAGGCGCCATATTGTTCCAACTTCAACGGAAGGAATCACATAAGGAAGAACATTCTATTTGAATGACGTCAAAAACAATTTTTCGTTTCCCTCACCGTACATCCATCCAAAGACAAAGGAAAAAGAAGGATGCACCCAGAGACAGTCACATACTGGTCATAAGAGACCCTTTTAAACACAGGTAGCTGGTACCCGTTTCCTCCTCATAACAGTTGAAGGAGTTGAAATCCTTGTAAAACCTGTCTTGAAGTTCGTGACCTCTGCACTCTCCCACCAAACAGGCAGTCCTTCTCTTTATCTCCCACTTCCTCACCTTGGATGCTGACACTCTTGTGCTTTACACCTGATTCCACCCTTTAATTTCCCCTCACTGCTCAATCTGCTTGAGGTTCCAATTTATATCGTCCTTCTTAACATCGGTAAAGAGTCCTATGTAATAAGAAAAGGACCTTTGTACACAATCTCCAAGTTTGCCGTCATCAACAAACTAGAGAAGGTTGAACTAGAGGAACTTCATTTACATGACACCAAAGAGGTCAAGCGATGACAACTACCGCACCAGGAAAACGAAACATTGGCAAATTTCTTAATTTAAAAAAAAAAGGAATTAATCTAACCATATTCCCCACGGTCATGGGAAAGGGCAGGTTGACTGGCTCAGAGACTGATTTCCAAACTGGAATGATTTCTCTTCGCGGATGACTTCCTTCTGAATGGCACGCAGGTATAACAAGGAGATGGAAGAACATGGATTAGTAGCTTGAGTTGAGAAAGGGTCAAAAGAGAAGGGGAAATTTTTTGGTACTCTACCCATCCTGCCATGTCCCTTCCTTTAAGTGAAGCATCTGTTACTCGAACTCAGCGAATAATCACTAATTAAGGATGGAGAAAATAAATTAACAAAAGAGCCTTGACGTTCCCTGGTCCCAAATTTCGTGTGTAGGTATATGGGCGTCAGTCAAAGTTTGGGACTTCCTAGCGCAAATCACAAGGAGGCACAAGCTAGGCCATGCCCTTGAAGCAACCAGTCTCCCATGGATTCTAGATAGAGGCCTCTAGCGTCACTCAAACCCTGTTATTTCGTAAGGACGGAATAAATTTGGAGGTGTAAGAGAGCTCGCAGCCACAGTCTGGCATCGCCCCCAAATAACCAAAACTTAGTCTTCCTCTTTATACCCACTACAAAAGGTCACGATTAGTATTCTTGGCCGCCACTGACTTCGTGAGCAACCCTATGAAACATCCTTTTCCTACCCCTCCACGAAACTCGAGGGCTGATCCAATCTCCTGATCGTAATCTCCTTGAGCCCTCCTCGGTTGCGGAGGGACTGCGTTCTTAACTCTTGCGCCCGTGGATGCAGGTTCAAACCCATACGAGACGGGTAACTTCTTTTGGGCGAAAGAGAGTGCGAGGCTCCAAGCACATCTTCCGTCCACTGAGAAGTAAAGCCGTGGCCCCGGAATGATGATACTGATAATCTCTTTGGACAGTGTTGTCCCACAGAAAAGCAAGTCCTAACCATTTTCCCGCCTATGGTAGGCTCGGGTGCCATCTTGTTCCTCTGAGTGGACACAGGGGTGATATACTGGACAGTGATTTTCCGCACCCGGTTGCCAGCCAAAGCAGCAACCCTTATGCTTATTTAGCGTCGGTCTACAGCTCGTTTGGGAATTCCACCGACGCCCAAGGGACGAGCCGTTACACCTGGAAAGCTTGCTTCATCAACCCGTTGCATAATAGAGAGGGTTCTTTTACGTGCAAATGCCGTCCTACACCACACTGGACCTCGATTTTACTTCTCCACCGAAATAAGTCGCACTCCAGTATCGAACCTAGAACCACTGATTGGGATACAGTCTTGCCCCCAAAAATTTCACAAATTTGATAATAACGTGTAACTGCATGGAGACAACCAAATTGCACGCTAAAAGAAAACAGAAGACAACCTCGTTGAGGACATGAGTTCAATTCTGAACTGAACAACAGGTAATTTGGACCAACCTTGTGTCGCTAAAGGGCTCAGAGGTTATCAGAGCACAGCACTAACAATTCCTAATTATTCACTTCTACAACGAAGAACCAGAAATTCAGTTTCACACAAAGACGCCTTTTTTGACTTCAAACAACCAAGGTTGCAGACACATGGGACAGTTCACATTCACGGCCAAAAAAAGCACCCCACTCGCAATCTTTTCTTCTAGAAAATAAACATCTAAAACGTCTTTTTATTTAAAAGAAGAAACCTCAAAAAACAACAGTGAGAAAGAAAATCAACAACTAACAAATAAAAAAGTCACAGATGTTACATTGTTATTTTTTGCCTTTCTTTGTGAATAAATTAGATTCTAACTCAGATACAGATTAAGACGGTGGTTATGAGAAGGGGTAAGTACTGAGCATATTTCTATCAAAAGCTCACAAAACCACGAAATAAAAAAAACAGTGGGTCTATTTATTGCACATTCCTCTTTCAGGACAAGAAGCTGAGTAGTGCATTCACAGGGTAACGACTAATAAAAAGACGAAGGAAAGCAACTCCCACTTATCTCCTCTTTTTGTTAAATTGCGTCTGGTATTGAGCCTCAACCTGCAACAGCACCACCATCAAGCATCTCTATAATTACACTTCAGGTGCACGATTTTGTCTAGGTTTGTCAAAGGCCCCACGACCTCGAACCTCTTAACACACAAATTCCCTGCGGCAACCACAGAAACATCACAGAAAAAACAAGTCAAATCCATTGCCCAGACTTTTACTAACCGAATTTTTTAAATCATATTGTACTGCACTAAAGATTGTAAAGATTACAAGATTGCTGAACTCCTGTCCGTTCTAGAGGACAATAACCACAAGATTGACGCACCGCAGCGAAAAATTAAGGCAAAATAAATGACCATTTTATTTCAGTCATACATTGCCGTTATTTCTCACTCCCAGGGAGTCTTGCACTTGACTGTATAATTAGTCCTATTAGACAAAGCAAGCATTTAAGTGGCATATGACTGCCTCGGTTGCGCAGTGGTTAACGTACTCGGTAAATGCGTCAACGGTTCTAGGTTCGACATTACACCGAAATGGGTTGGCTTCTTCCAGGCTCAAGAGCTGCCTCGAGAACACCTTCTTTCGGAGGAGATTTAAAACTAAGGCTCCGTGTGCATTTGCATGTAAAGGAACCCTCTCTATTATGCAATGGGTAGATGAGGCTAAATTCCACGGTGTAGAAGCTCGCCCCCTGGCGTCGGTGGAGTGCCCCAACGAACAGTAAACCGATGATAATTAAGCACAGGGGTTGCAGCTTTGATCGGCAACCGGCTACGAAAAAAACACTGTCCAATATATATATATATCACCATTGTGTCCTTTCGGAGGGACAAGATGGATACCCGGCCCTGCCTTAGGCGGGAAAAGTTTGGAGTTGCTAGTTGCATACTGTAATGTAGCTGCAGTTAGGTCAGCAGAATTACCAAAAACCTCTCTTCTCCGACATACCATCTTCTCTGTGCTCCAATTTGGCAATGTCTCACTGGCCAATAATAAGCAAAGCAAAAATCAGATACGAACCCTTTCTCCGCCTATGGGAGGGTCGGGTACCCATTTTTGTCCCTCTGTGAAACATGGGCAGTCAGCCCCGCCTCGATGCATGCAGAAAAGGTGTTTTTGCGTGCAAGTAACACGGTGCCACGGATTTCCTTGCCATAAGACAAAAGCCAACCCACCTCGATCCAGGGTCGAACGGAGTAGTCTCTACAATTTCGCCACCGATGCGGGTCACCTACCAACAATAAAGTAGTGAAATAACACAGCTGAAAAACCATAGTCAACTAGCCCTCGCTGGCCTCACTGGATTCGAACCTCTTCTTCGACAAATACCTACTGTTAGCTCAGTCATACCCAGTGACGTCACTAGGGGGGTGCGGGCCGCACCGGGTGCACCACTCGCACCATGGGAAACGGGGTGACACCAAAGCAGAAGCGGTTTTTTTTTCGGGAGAAGGGGGTGACACCATGGTGTCACCGCACCAGGTGACGCCAACCCTAGCGACGCCACTAGCCATACCGTCAAACTCTACTACCACAGAGGTAGTAGAATTTGCATAATAACAGTGCTGAAATCAGGAAATTCCCGTCTTCAATCGTCCATCCAAAACTACATCGCTTCCCAAATTTTTCCCCGATGGTGGAGGAGTAGAGTGGCGTATTGCGTTGGACACACCAGTTCTCATCTGATCACTGAAGTTAAGCAACGCAACCCCAGCTAATACTAACGTGGGTGGCCGCTTGGGAAAACTGGGTACCTCTAATACCCAAAAATCGTTGCATTAGTGTAGTGTCTGTTCAGTCTCTGCACTAGAACTACTCAGTGGACGGCGCTCTAATGACCTTGTAGTTGAAGGACCCTAAAACATCAACGAAACAAGCGGACGGTATGGTGCTAGACAGGTTTGCAGGTTCAATCCTAGCCGAGGCAGGTGGCTTCTTTCGAGCAAGATAGAGGACTAAAGTGTGCCTTTGTTGGACGAGAAGTAAAGCTGTGGTCGCGTGTGCACGACACCGCCTGCACGTAAAAAACCATTTCTACACGGATTAAAATACTGTATAGGCTAGCTGGGCAAAATTCCCAAGTGTAGGAGGGGGCGAGCTCTCACTGGCATCGGTGAACGAAATCTGACCTAGGAAGACAAAACGCCAACGTTAAAACAGCAGACTGCGTAAAAACATCGCCCAAAAGATCGCCTTTGCGTTTTGGGATCCGATGTGACAAGTGACCCTTTCCAGGGTTGCTCGTATGATCTCTTCAACTCACCTGTAGTCTATACTAATCCCTGATAGCTCTTGCAAACAGTAAGAATGTCCTGTCAGTGTTAACTGACCGGATGTCGGTCTTAATTTTTTCTGACCCCGCCCATCTTCCTCCAAGAGTTTTAACGCGGTACCTTTATTTTCACAATACAAATAAAGTCCTGTGAAAGACCCCATAAATTGTCTTTTCGATGTGATTTTGTACAGGAACTGGTCGTTCTCATGTCGGACAAGGAATTTCGACTTCAAATTCTTCAATGCTCGTTAATCAGCTACTTAAATTGGGAACATACTTAAGCAGTTAGATCACAGAGAAGTAAAGGACAAGGCCACCACAGGGGTGTGGTCGCAATAGATAAATGAGACAGGAGGGGGAGAGAGGGAGGAGTGTGTCGAACCTGGGAATACCGCGAAGGACGAGTTACGAGGAGGAAGAGAACGATAATTGGCGTTTGCACCCTAATATGGGACTTAAAATGCTAATGGACGACTCTGTGATTTCATTTTAACTTAATAAGCATCTCATGCAAATGAAGTAGCATGAAATCATTTCTAGTCGAAATACAAGCAAGATAACAGTGTTGGCTCCCTGCACAGTTGTATCATTGCACCCCGCTCACCCAAATAGACGAAATATTGCCCAGGTTCCCTACTACAACAATCCTATTCAGAGAGTTAATTTAAAAAATAATGTAGGCATGTTTTTAATATTGGAGGGGGAAGGAAAAGGAGAAAAGATTGACCCGGTCCACTGCATACCAAACCAACTTTTAGTTTAGAAGGAACACCGTGGTCATAAACAGGCACTACAATGACCATCGTATTATAAGATAGCTCAACTTCGTAATGGAGAACTCATGTAATCCAATAATCCAAGTTTAATCAATAGATTCACCGAGTATCTAGCCCTGGAGGAGGAGGTGTCTGAATCTTGTGCACTGCTGCATTATTTCTGCTATGCAGAAGGTCTATTATGATTCACTTCAGTAGCACAGTGGTAGGGTGCTGGACTACTGGAAGAGTGGTTCCAAAACAAACTCCTGTACCGAGGCGGTTGGGTTTCTTTCAGGCGACAGAGGTCCCGTTACACCTTCTGTCCGAATGGGAAGTAAAGCCATGGTCCCGTGTGGCCTGTACGATTACGATGTCATCTGTAAGTAAAACAACCCCAACTACATGAAGTAAAATATAGCCCGCTACGCTTATGATACCGTCGGGGATGGTCCGATTGGCCATAGCACAATCGTGCCCAAGGTTATGCTCTTCCTTCAATATGGAAGATTAGAAAAATATGTCCTAAAGCCAAAAAGAAATTAATGCAACTGCTTCTAGGATCAAATCTGCACTCTTAGCTCAAGAAAGAAGTACCGTATCTTTCAATAACCAGCCAAGACCTGGAAGAGTTGGGTTTCAAGATCCTCGTTAGAGGGGAAGGGGGAGTGAAATGCGCAGCCACGGCGCACATCTTAAGGATACTAACTCAAAAAGAAGAGATAAAACGGACAGAAAAGGCATCCGAAGAACCCTTAAGGTTAATCGTGAGTCACGTTAAGCAACCTTTCACATTTCTCCTCTTCAGCAAACGTGCATAACTACCTAGTCACGAAACCTAGAACATTCGAACGCAACTTCGCATATCAAAGCGTCATGGTGTGGGGGCGGATGACGAGATAAAAGTATCATATTATCTTGCTGACATGCTATATCTCACGTATGCTGAAAATGAACACATTTTCTGGAAATGTTCCTCATTCATGTAATCCAGTCCCAAATTTTTTGACTAGTAACGAAGGCAGAATTAATACTTTGGAATTCACATTTAGTGGAGTAAACCCTTAAGAATTCGGATGCTTGTGATGCTACTTTGTCTTGCGAACGGAGAAATCAGGAGAGTTTCCCAAGAATACCACACGATGAAGTTGGATTTGTTTGTTTGTTGGTGTTTTAGGGCCCTTCAACTACAAGGACATTAAAGCCCCCTCCACAGCACAGTTCTTGTGGAGAGACTGCACAGACACTAGTGTCTAGCACAGACAGTACTGGTGTGTCCAACGCAATTCGCCGCTCCATGAAGTTGAAGGACTGCCAGGAGTGACCAGTAGCAAGTCAAGGTTCAGGAGGGAGAGAGCGGGCGCAAAAGGACTTAATCCTAGAAACTTCAACGACCAATGACCACAGTACTTTTAACACATATCCAAATTGTGCAGTATTTCGTTATTCTATAGAGGCAGTTCTAAAACGTCAGCAGTGGATTCTGTGGCAAATCAAATACTTGGAAGGCCTAAGCACAACCTAGTGTTGAGGGCCCTTAAAGCACATCTCTATTTCTAATCTTTTGCAGCCACAAATATGAAGCTGCTAGCTTTTGAAGGGCCCAAAAGTGCATGCTGTTACGTCTAAGGTGATTGTTGCTTGGCAATGGCCCTCAACCATTGTTAATCGAGGCACATGACCTTTTGTTATGGTGCGAGAGGTAGCAGAGTGTAGGTATTAATAGCAGAAGGTTCAATGGTAATTGATTTGCACTTCTTCTTCTTAAGCTATGTCCTAAGTGGCAGCGTCTAGCGTGAGGAGGCGTGCGTTTAGAGTGTAAGCACTACCATTCTGCCTATCATTAGTATCCAGCATGGCAGCGTGCTTGGAGCTCTGAAAGAGTCAAAAAACATGGCGGCAAGAATGTGGTGTTAAGTGTTTATCGATGACTGGAAAATAATGTGGTATTCCATGGCAAAATCATGCTGCATGATGAGTTTTTCAGATGTTTGGAGAATTTATGCTTTTTATTGCAGTTTTATTTGTTGGGTATTGCATGAATTATGATTTCATCATGAGTGGTACGGCGGTGTATGGTGTAAATTCGTCTGCTTTGCGTAATTTACGTTGTACACCGACGTATCACTCAAAACAATGATCATAAAAAATTACAGTCATAAAAACAAAAAAATTAGATTCACAATTAGATTCGTCACTAGATCCATCCGACCTTTCCATTCGAAATCCCACACTACAGGTAGCTTCAAAACTTCGGCAGTGGAGGCAACGAAGGCAGTCATATTTAAAAAACGCGCCAAGAATCGCGAGGAAAGGAAGCAGTGATCAAACTCATTTGATCGCTGCTTCCAACTGGAGCGACTAGGTCGAGCTCCCGCTAGTCGCTTTACGCTACACGCGACCATTTTGGACATCACTGTTGAAAAATATTAGTTTGTCCGCTTTGAGTGGTAGCGCACGCACGCTCGCTCACGCTAGACACTGCCACTTAGGACATAGCCTTAGGAATTAGAGACTGCTGTTAATCATTATCACAGATCCTTTTTACTAACAACAATTCTCCATGTTGTACAATTTACACTGTTTACAGTTGACATTTAAACAACAAGAATAGATTGAAACTTACATGACTGTTTATTCTACTAGACTGATTAAAAACCGACTGCCCCTTGAGTATAAGAGCTCCTCTTTTATATGCATAATCATTGTGACATCACACATACCTTTGTCACAATGATTATGCAACAGTTTAAAGTATGTAATCACATGACAACTCATGCAATATGCAGCAAAAACGTAACAATGATCGGCCATTGAGTGGGCTCTGTTCCAAGGGGCTTTTGCACCAGCTAGCGGACACTCCAATCACACAAGGCTGGAATGGTGAAGAAACAATAAAAACAGTTCCTCCCAGTTCGTATGAAATGCATTTCACACGAAAAAACGATCTAATAACTGCTCAAGACGTCTATGTTTATTTTTTCCGACGTTTAATTGGTGTCCAAGGCCATTACCTGGAACTCATATCAGTCCTACAAGGCGACCTCGAAAAAAGATGAGAAAATAAAAGACTAAAAATAGTACTGCTCGCGAAAGAATTTGGGAGCCTCACGTTGTCTGAAAATGACCGTGCATCCATTCATTCAATGCAATCCACTTTTTTGCTATCGCAATACTGTAGGACAAGTTTCGTAAGTTTCGTTGACCAACGGTCAATAGAGAGTTAATGGTTAACATGGACGATGACGATACGAACGATACGAAGTCAAATGAGGCAAATGCGCAAGCTCAATTGCTGGTCTGCTTTTCGTGAGCATGCACAGTTGCCTCATTTGACCCCGTATCGTTCGTATCGTCATCGTCCACGTTCACCACTAACTCTCTAATGTCAGGTAGTGCAACGAAGCAGAGTAGTTTGATTAAAGCACATTTTAGTTGAAGAATAAAAAGCCCTTGATTCCGAATAACATAAAAATTTGGAGGTTTCATTAGTCAAATTTCATATGAGAAAAGAGCCGTTGTAGCTAAAACTGAGGATATGCCCAGGCCAGCTTCATGAACAACCTAGAAAGGTTGGCGATATAGTCGCCAGTGATCACCGTATTACATCGACCCATCTAACAGCGGCTGGTTACTGCAGACTCAATCGTTTTAATCATCGTGACACTTTTATGCACACAAATATTGCCTTGTCACTAGTTCGCCGTAAGCAATAAAATATTTACAGAAATGAAATTCTGCGAACAGATGCTGAAATTCAGCCAAGTGAGCAAATACTTGTCATTTATGACGTATAAATTGTTGCAATGTTTGTTTGCATGCCATCTACAAGACACAACTTATGCATCCCATTGCTGAGCATCAGTCACAATGAAACTATGGAGGAGGAGGTGGTAGAAATCGGATAGGAGAACCAGTGTAGAGTCCAAGCAACTCGCACAAAGCATGTAAACATCTCAAGAATTTTAAATAACACCACCACCAAGAAAGCAGTAGGATTTAAAAAAAAGTGCAATGATTATGGAACCCAAGTGAGAGGTTTGTAGAATGGAGAGGAGCACACAGGAGGAGGGAGTGCGGGAAAGTGGGGGGAGGGGTGCTGAGAGCAAGCAACAAAGATGACTACAAAGGTATCTTAGGATGAAGTGGGAGAGAGAGTTGAGGATACCTGAGAACCGAGAGCATTACAACCGAAAATTAATTATACATTTATTGCTTAGTATCTCATGCAGGCACACATTTTCAGAAAGCAAGCAAAAATTTGTGGCAACCATTTGAATTCTTCAAGTAAAAGTCAGCTATCCTCTGGAGGTAAAATAAAGTACAACCGTGTGCAATTTATGTTTAAAGGGGAGTCGAAACTGTTTTTTGTCAGGGGGAGAACGAGGAGGAGAGCAATCTAATTCGCTTTAATGGCACCCCTCGAGAACGTGGATTATAATGTGCCTCTAAGGGACTATGGGGTCAATCCATAATCTTCGTTAAATTAATCCGCATTTAGGGTACCTTTTTCGAATCGCTGCCTCCATCTGGTCGAAGCCCTTTCACTAGCAACCACAACACCGTTGTTATAGAAACAACGTGGTAGAGTCGCAGAATGCGCATGCGTTCTCCCTGCAACGCTATTGGCTGTGTCCTTTTAAATTCATTCTACGCGCGTGCATTACTTCGACAGGTAAATTCATGACGCCATTTTTCTTTGCCGAATGGTCATCCAACAATTTACGATATTAGCGACGGATCACTGGACTTTAATTTTAAGTTTATAAAACGGATTATACTGTATATTTATCTACACTTGGCAGAAGTTAAAGATGTAGGAGACAAGGACTGGAAAACGTCACCGAGAGAGAAAGAGGACAGCTAAGGTATTACAATATTAGCATTGCCTACCCATCATCCTACTTAGGGTTAGCGTTACGAATCAAGTAGAACACCATACGCCAAATATAATAATCAAAGCTGATAAAAATACAAGTTTGACTAGTCTGCGTGTTTCAATAATGTTTAGGTTGCGGTTTGCGAAATATAATTCTGCGTTAAAAACTTGTTGACGCATAGCATACCATCTAACAAAATATTTAATAATCGAATTCGAGGTTGAGACGACGGATGGTGATTGAAAAACAACATTCTTAATATTTACACCGAGCTTCCTCGCTAATATTTGCTCACCTGTACAACACAAATAATTTTCAGAATTTGGTTTCACATAAACTCACTACTTTAGTGGAAAGATGACTTCGAAAGTTTAAAAAAAAAAATAGGCCTGGGAGGGTGTTTGAAAAGGTATTGGAAGAAGCGAGAAAATAAACAGTGCGATGCAGAGAAGTGAGATCCCGGAATTTAGCAGTAGAGCCACCAAAATGGACTTTGCATTTTCAAGGTCTTTATGAGTGAAGAGGGATGGGAGAGGATAGAGGTAAAGGGTTCCTGAGGGAGGGGGGAGTAATATTCAAACATTCAACGCCAACGGTAACTCTACAAGCCACGAACAACAAACAAAAAACCAAGCAATCTTCAAATTATTATTACTATTAAGACTCTTTGTTCGCACATGGATGTGGAATGCAAAGAGAACTTCGTAATAAGACATTGACCGGTTGTCTTGGTGGTTTCGTGCCGGTTGCAGGAGCTTAGAAAGTAGCTTGCCCTCTTGCATCGGTTCGGCCCAAGCCAATCAAAAAGGTTGTACTGTAGTGCCATTTATTTCAACTCCCTCATAGTAATACCATCATCATTATTACTAACCATTTTCCCGCCAATCCCAGGGTCGACTGCTCCTTTTTGACCCATTGGCCCACATGAGCTGGTTTTTGAACGGCATTTTGCGCAGCCGACTGCCAACCTTTAGCTGAAACCACTATGCTTAGTTTTTCTTTCTTGGGGCACTATTTCAGCACCAACGTAAAGGGCGCGACCTCCTACACCTGGTAATTTTGTCAATCTATTCGCTGCAAGTAAATAAGTCGGGTTCATTTACGTGAGATACAGTATATGCTCTGTGGTGCAGATGGCATCGTGCACACCACACGGGATGGAGTCTTTACTTCCCGTCCGACGGAAGGCACGCTGAAAGCCTGTTTTTTTTTCTGCCTTGCCCCCCCCCCCCCCCCCCAAGTAGTCAACTGCTTTGGTCTAAAACTGAACTGATGCAGTAGGCCAGCAAGCTACCTCTTGGCTACAGAGGTAACTTTTCCTCTGTCCCTTCCTTTGGTGCAAAGACATAATAACACACAGTGGTTGACTGGAAATCATTGCACAGACTGCAACAAGTGTGTGCTTGGAGTCTCCGGCTGCCATGGGCACCCATTACAGTAGCTTCAAGTCTGTGACGGCAAAATGTGAAAAACAGAAATTTATTTTTAAGGAAATGGTTGTTTGATCAATATTTTTATTAAGTAATAAAGTTACTGGAGCGCACTTAGAAAAAGGGTGCTATATGCGCCACGAGGAGAAACGCCTTAGTTATTACCGGGGACTGAACACGAAACAGCCTTAGAAAACTGGCTGAACCAAGTACCGAGTTTCATCATCAGCATACCCTTATTCTGCTTGTGGCAGGGTCGGGCCTGCGGGTTCTAGTCCTCCATTCACTCCCATCTTCCATCAGATCCTCGTCTACCCCACACACTACGATATCCTTACGGACAACCTGCTGCCACGTCTGCTTTGGTCTTCCTCTGTCCCGGGCGTCCTATACCACCTTAATCTATTCTCTCCCATCTTTTCTGTGATGTCCCCCACCCGCTAAGTGAGAGGGTTATTGCGTTGGACACATCAGCTTTCGCCTGATCATTGAAGTTAAGCAACGCAACCCCAGCAAGTATTAACATGGGTGGGTGCTTGGGAAAACTAGGTACTGCTAATACCCAATAGCCGTCGCATTAAAGTAGGGTCTGTGCAGTCTCTGCACTTGAACTATGCAGTGGTTCTAATGACCTTGTAGTTGCTCTCAAACACCAACAAAACAAAAAATCCACCCGCTAATTACCTCTAATATGCTAATTCCTGATTCTATCTACTCTCGACACCCAACTGATGTAGGGTGGGTATTTGCTTTCAGTTAGTTGCATTCCATGAACCAAGTACCGAATTTACTAAGAATATTAACCGACTATCTCTTTCCTAATCCTCTTCCTCCTCAAGTGCTGACAAGTCTTATCAAAGGACTGAAGCCTGGAGCATCAACAATACTATCTTTGATTCCGTGAGAGTATATTGTCGGGCTAACGTCTGGCCTCAAGGTAGAAGCAGTTATAAATAACAGAAGCCCTAGGAATTCCGCAATAGTTAAAATCAACATAACCTCCATCATCATTTAAAATAGTAACAAACTCAAGTTGTAGTAGGAATAGGGATGTAGGTAGGGATCGGGTTGGGTGGCTGAATGGATTACCAAAAATGAAGCAACCGCTTTTGGTCCTTAAGAAATTTAGTCGAGGAATATCGAGACGCGGTCGCCGATAGTTAAGTAGTTGAGCGTTTCCCTCGCGAACGCACATTTGCAGGTTCGATCCTTTTTTTTCCGAACAAGAGTCTCCAGTATGATTATTGTCCTAGATGTGAAATACGACCATGGATGGCCCTATGCGACGTTGTATTCTTTATGTGCGGCTGAGTTGCGTTGGACACACCAGTTCTCGTCAGATCACTGAAGTTAAACAGCGCAAACCCAAATTAGTACCAATATGGGTGGTTGGTAGGGAACGTTGGGTGCTGCAAATTTACCCTTTCCTACATTCCCTATACCTTCCTCCTCACCCGCGAGCAGCCTGCTTGGCTTACTTCCCAACACCTTAACATAACATACTAACAAATGAAATCTAAATTCCATTAGTTTGATTAGTTTGTGGGTTGGGGTGTAAGCCAGGCAGCCATAACAGGTTAACCCCTTAGGAGGCTGCCCGCGGGAGATGAGGAGGTAGGTGAAAGGAGGAGAAAGAGGGTTAATTTGCAGCACCCAACGTTCTTACCAACCACCCAAGTTGGTATTGACGTGGGTGTTCGCTGCTTAACTTCAGTGATCTAACGGGAACTGGTGTGTCCAACGCAACTTGGGATTTATTTTACGTCAGCCTATCTATTGCTGAATAGAAATTTACGGACGCACGACTCCCACAGCTGGCAAATTAGAGAAATCTCGTGCAGAAAGGGTTCTTTACTACACCGATTGTTGTTTGTTTGTTGGTGTTTTAGGGCCCTTCAACTCAGTGCTTCAACTACAAGGTCATTAGAGCCCCGTCCACAGCATAGTTCTTATGCAGAGACTGTACAGACACTACACTACTGCAACGATTTTTGAGTATTAGGAGTATCCAGTTTTCCCAAGCGGCCACCCAAGTCAGTACTAGCTGGGGTTGCGCTGCTTAACTTCAGTGATCAGACGAGAACTGGTGTGTCCAACGCAATTCGCCGCTATTACTACGTCGAGTGGTAACATCTCAAGTCCGACATGGGCTTCATTGCACATCTGATGAAAGGTGCATATAAGACTTCCCTCTCATCCGAAAGAAGCTATCCATCTCGATCCGAATCTGCGCCCAAAGGTTCGAAGTCACACTACCTTGAGCCACGAGCCAACCATTGGCGTCTGTAAATCCGGTCAGGGGCAGGGCCGGCCTTAGGGCAAAGCGACCGAGGCGACCGCCTTGGGCCCCGCGCTGGTGAATTAAAAAAACTTGGTACTGGGGCCCCGCTATCGTCTGCTGCCTTGGGCCCCGCAAACTCTAGGGCCGGCCCTGGTCAGGGGCATATGGAGTTCCTCTCCACCTTCTGACTACTGGTGCCGGTCTGACTACTTCAATGGCCCCCGTCTTTTTCATGAACAGATGGTCATAGGTTCGAACCTCTCTAGCCCTTCATTTAGCATTAGGATGGTCGCGGGTGGTATAATGCATCCAACCATCTGTTGAAAGCAATGGCTGAGGGGGTAACTTGGAAATGACGCCTTCTGGCGGTGGCGATAAAAATCGTAGATAACGCATAATCAATTAACAGATGGCGCTACGATGAGACAATAATAAAAGCAAGTCCGAATCTAAGGTTGGCGCCCCTTTATTTATATCTAGGCCTCATAAAGTACCTTCACAAGGCAGGAGAAAAGGGGGAATATTTGACATACGAGCCTCTTTATGATACTGAAAAGAAGTAGTGTCTTGAAATGCAATTATGGCACAATGGTTTGTACTTCTGTACTGTATATATGCTACTTACAGACAAAACGTGAATGCAAGGACCAAAAAAAAAATGGCTTGTACGTCCACGTCCATCCACTCTTTGTCGTCCCTTTATGTTATCACGCATCCGACAGTGACCTGGTCATATGGTGGCTTGGCCCTTATCTCCGAATCGTCTTTGTTTTACATCCAAACACAATTCAGCAGCCAAGTTTTTTTTGGGTGAATAAATTACATACAGTATATATGATGTCTTGTAGAAGGTTGAGAGCGGGCGAGAGAGAGAGAGAGACGGGCAGGGGTGCAACCCAGGGGAGCAAGTAGAAATAAAGAGAGAGAGGCCAAAAAAAAAGACAGTTTGGCCCCCTCTAACTCCTGATAGTCCGAGGCAGTAGCCAAGGCACAGTCAGTACTTGGTTAAGAACGGCAAAATATTAGCAACAACTCCACATGAAACGAGCGTCACAGAAAGACGGAGAGAGTGACCCACACAACTGACCCCCTTCCAAACTCATACTGAGAAAAGAAGGGAAAGGAGGAAAAGGAAATGAATTATACAACTGCTGATAAAAAAAACCCCATTTTCTGACAATATAATAAAGACAAAAATAAAACTTTCGAGAAAGGCAACGGTTCCAATCACTTGCTTATTGTCATTATCATTATTATCATCGTCCAGAAATCACACGAGGAGAGTTGAAAACCTCCAAAAAATAGTGCCATTAAAAAAACCGCAATTTCAATAACACCCTCTTTCAATCTATATTGACATTCAGTGGTCCCCTTTTCAGTCCCCTATCTCTCAAAATAATATTTTTCTCCACTCTGGGAGACTAGATTACAGATGCTAAAGAAAACCACGTTTTGTAGCAGCAGCAGTAGCCTGCAACGCTGCGAAGGTGAGGCAGGGTCGACGATGGGCTCAGAGGGGATGAGGGATTGACGGGCCTAGAGAATAGGATACAATACTACCCTAAAGCAGGCCCCTTGAGCAGTTACGAAAAAAAAAATGAGACAAAAGATGCCTAGAGGTCGGGTAAAAGAGAGAGGGGGAAGGGGGAGTGACTATAAAAAAGCAACGGTCACAATGGCCTGCAGGGCATCGTGCTGCCACATTCGCACGATACAGCTTTCGTCAGCCAAGAGATTGGAGCCTCGTATCTCTACTAGCAAAACATGCCCCTCTGCAACCCTTCCCCTCAATCCCCCACCCATTAGTGGGTAGAGGGAAAGGGGCGAGACAGGAGATCTATGAAACTACAATTCTACAAAGTAGCTCGATTTCTTTTACTCTGACCGCAGCCCCACTCATCATCTCGGTCTCCTTCACCTGAATAACGAGGATGGATGGATACATGTATCAAGAAGACAATTCAGGGGTGGAGGGGATAAATGGGGAAGGGAACGAACGGAACAACAGGGAGAATAGGTGGGGCGGTGAAAGGACAGAAGCTAGAGAAAGCATGGGCTCTGAATTCAGTTCAACATGTACCTGTTCACATGAAAAAACACCTGCACCGCAATTTCAACGATATCAAGCTACAAACACGGATTGCGTGAGTCGGAAGGGGGAGTTAGAGCCCTGGTTGTACAAGGTAACGACTGTTTCCTGAGAATCAGACCATTTGAAGATCTCCGGCCTAAGAACAATACAAGGGCCAGCTCCTTAACCTGGAAATGTCGGATCTTTTCCGAGTATAGAGTTCGTTTCAGTGAAGATGACACTATACACACCAAGGCATTACTAGTCTTTTTCCAGCCTGTGGCAGGGACGAGTATTCATTTGTTCCAGCGAGATACACAAGAGAGATCTGCTTGACGTTACTTTTACGCAGCCGGCTGCCAACCTAATGCTGCAACCCTTGTACAGTACACGTCTTTATCATCGGCCTATTTTTGCATGTTGGGGCACTTTTCCTCCACCGAAACCAGGATGCGAGGTCTTACACCTGGAAGTGTTGCCGAACTACGCTAACATTTCGCCCCATGTAGAAAGGGTTACATTACTTACATTATATAAGTGGCTCATGTCACAAAATCCACTTGGAGCCACCGGTTTACTTCCCATCCGATGGAATGCTCGAAATTCAAACCGTCTCGGTTCAAGGATTGAACCTGGGGTCACTGAAGCAGTAGTCCAGCGTTTACGATTATTCTTATTACATCAACATAAATCAAAAACTTTATCGTGCTTGTTTGCAGGATTCCAAGTTCGAATCTGGCTGAGACCCGTGTTTGCTTTTCAGTTCTTTAGTCGGACACTCGAATGAATGGGGAAAAGTATGTCGTCCCGTGTAGAGAAAGGTGTACAACACCTGCGATCAAGAAACTGGTTTATTTAGAAATGGAGAGGTAGATTCCGACGTGACCCATAGGATTAATGCCGGATGGCTGAAGTTGCGGCAGGCAAGTGGAGTCCTGTGTAACCGCCAGGTCCCATTATAAATCCCTATTTGCTCTATGGCTCAGAGTGTTGGGCAGTTAGGAAGAACCATGAAAGGAGAATGCAAGTGGCTTAGGTGTCACGACACCACATGACTGGGGTGTTATGTTAGAGGTAGCTTGGGGTGGGAGACATCGCGGAAAAGATGAGGGAGAAGCGGTTGAGGTGGTATGGGCATGTGATGAGGACAGAGGAGGAAGAACTTATTAGGTCCATTATGGGTCTGCATGTGATTGGGGGCACCAGGGGTAGGGGAAGACCAAAACGGACGTGGGAGCAGGTGGTGCATTGTTGTTGTTTGTTGGTGTTTTAGGGCCCTTCAACTACAAAGGTCATTAGAGCCCCGTCCACAGCGTAGTTCTGATGCAGAGACTGCACTGACACTACACTAATGCGATTATTGGGTATTAGCAGTACCCAGTTTTCCCAATGTTTGTTTGTTTGATGGGGTTTAAGGTCCCGTCAACTACGAGGTCATTAGAGACCCGTCCACTGTATAGTTCTAAAGCATATACTGCACAGACACTACACTAGTGAGACGATTATTGGGTATTAGCAGTACCCAGCTTTCCCGAGCGACCACCCATGTCAGTACTAACTGGGCTTGCGTTGCTTAACTTCAGTGATCAGATGAGAACTGGTGTGTCCAACGCAACTCGCCGCTCCCCCCAGTTTTCCCAAGCGGCCACCCATGTCACTACTAGCTGGGTTTGCGCTGCTTAACTTCAGTGATCGGACGAGAACTAGTGTGTCCAACGTAATTCGCCGCTCCTCACAGGTGGTGCAGAGGGACATGGAGACATGCGGGATGTAGAGGGACTTGGTGGAGGATAGGCGGGAGTGGAGGATAAGAACCCGCAGACCCGACCCTGCCACAGGCGGGAGGAGGGTACGATGATGATGAGTAGTACCATTCAAACCTGCCTCGGTAACGCAGTGGTTAGCGTGCTCGGTGACCGCGTCAGTAGCTCTAGGTGCGATACTGGACCGAGGTGGGTTGGCTTCTTTCGGGCGAGAGCGGGGCCCCGAGTGCACCTTCTTTAGGATGAGAAGCAAAACCGAGGTCTCGTGTGGTGTACGATGGCATTTGCACGTAAAAGAATCTCTCTTCTACGCAACGGGTAGATGAAGCAAAATTTCCAGGTGTAGGAGCTCGCCCCTGGCGTCGGTGGAATTCCCCAACAAACAGTAGACCGTGGATAAATAAACATAGGGGTTGCAGCTTTGGTCGGCAACCGGCTGTGGAAAAACACTGTCCAATAGATCGCCCTTGTGTCCATTCAGAGGGACAAGGGCCTTACCTAAAGCTTTTCCTGCCTATGGAATTGTTGTTGTGTACAGTAGTACCAACCGAACGAGAAGTGGGCTCCATTACACACCAAGGTCATTTTCTTATTAGCGAGAGACAGGTTAAGGGACGGAAGGGGGGAGGTGAAGGAAGGAACGGAGGACGAAAGGCAAGAAGTTTTTGCCAACCCCCTTCTTCAAGACGGTCTGTAGTTACCGAGGGAAATAGTAGTCGTTGTTGTTGCTAAGAAAGGTACCCTTCTTTCCCTTCATCATCCCCTCTCTCCTCCTCCATCCCGTCTCCCCTCTTTCAATCTTCTTAAAAATTTTAAAGAAATTGAAAAGCGTGACATGTGATGAACTATTAACTGCCATGCTGTTATTATTTTAACATGACTTGGAATATCAAAAAGGTTGTTGGTTAGAAAATCTCAACAAAAGACGAAGCCCCCCCCTCTCTCTTCTCTCAGTCCCCCTCCTACTTTTAATAAAACCCTCAGGTTCAACAACTCTTTCACAGTTTTATTATTAAATTCTTTCTAGTTCATTTTTGTCAAAAAAAAAACCCCATCTACTTGGGTGTAAAACCCCATCCCCTTCTGCAAGTTGCATGTCGTTTAACATTTTCCTTGTTGATGGACAGTGGCGGGACAGTTCACGCATATTCATCCAGGACAAGGGGGTGGAGGGAGATAAGAACTACTTTTGTGAACCATCCATCGCCGCTACTTCGCCGCTTCCATGCCTTAACTAGTTGTGTACATGCGAGTCCCGGCGAGATGTTTTCTACCAGGGGCGAGAGGGAGAGATGGCGAGAAGTAGCGAGGTACCTCAAGTCCACCTTACCTATAACAGGTGTAGAGAAGTATTAGGCGAGCCCTATGTTAGCTGCACACCCAAATCTTGATTGCTTTTAGTGAAAAACAAATCGCCTAGTAAGGGGTTGTATTCTCTGGGGTTCACCAATCCAAACAATGATAGGGTGCAATAGTCCAAGAGTCCACTTGTTGTTTCTTGGTGTTTAAGGGCCCGTCAACTACAAAGTCATTAGAGCCCCGTCCACAGCATAGTTCTTATGCAGAGACTGCACAGACACTACACTAATGCGACGATTTTTGGGTATTAGCAGTACCCAGCTTTCCCAAGCGGCCACCCATGTCAGTACTAGCTGGGGTTGCGCTGCTTAACTTCAGGGATCAGACGAGAACTGGTGTGTCCAACGCAATTCGCCGCTCCCCAAGAGTCCACTAATGACAGTGGAATCATACGGATTGGTGCCTCCAGGTTGTAGGGGTTGGGGAAACAGACTTCGTGGGTGGACTACGCAAGGCCCACATCAGCAGGGTAGGTCTTGAGGTTGTAGTCCAGGGTGGAATCCAATCACACGGAAAGGTTTTTATTCATTGACGCATAGCAGAGGTTATCGCATCTTATTTTCCAAGCACAAAGTCTAACAAGAAAAGTGCTATTAAAAATTGTTCCATGGAAGATCAAGATGGTTCCACATTAGGTGCGACTTCCTACATTTTAGGTTCGGTGCTGGGGTAGCAAGAGGACAGTCTCTTCAAATGTGTTAAAAAATGAGTTGAGCATGTTGGCGCTTACAACGTCAATGAACCCTTTCTATTACCACGTAGACTGACAGAAAATTAAATATTGAGCTTTCGCCCTCTGGCGTGGACAATGAACAATGTGAATCACCCTTATCCCGCGTGTGACAAGGTTGGGTCTATATGCGGGTTCTGACCCTCCAATCTCGCCTCACACCACCAGGTTCCCATCCACCCCACACATCATCATATCCCTTAGCACAACCTTCTTCCACGTCTGCTTAGGTCTTCCCTGTCCCGGGTGCTTCCCATAACCTGTGTCCCTGTGATGGACCTAATTAGCTCTTCCTCCTCCCTTCTTTTCATCAAATGCCCATACCACCTCAATCCATCGGAAGTGGCGAACTGCGTTGGACACTCCAGTTCTCGTCCGATCATTGAAGTTAAGCAACGCAACCCCAGCTAGTACTGACATGGGTGGTCGCTTGTGAAAACTGGGTACTGCTAATGCACAAAAATCGTCGCATTAGTGTAGTGTCTGTGCAGTTTCTGAGTAAGAACTACGCTGTGGACGGGGCCCTAATGACCTTGTCGTTGAAGGGCCCTAAAACATAAACCACCTCAATCTATCCTTTCTGACATTCAACAATGTGAATGTGTTGATTTTAATCACCAGCTGAGAGGTCAAAGGACTTTACTGCCAAAAACGACCCACGACGCCAACGAAAGCAACTAACGGCATCTACCAGTCACTTGAATAACTGTTTAATTTCAAACAACCAGGATGGAGGGCGCCACCATCAACCGCGGTTTCACGTTGCTTACAACAACCATTACGCCATCTACTGATAACTGCAATAAACTTAGACCAATATAAGGACGTGTGCCCCTGGCGGCTTCCGCGTGTGCTACCTGCACCTAACGTCAGAGTCCACCAGGTTTCGTTTTCGAAAACTCTGGATTCTAACAATTATTCAACTGAAGAATATGCAAAAAAGCAACTACTAACCTTTTCCCCGCCTATGGCAGAGTCAGGTACCCCTCTTTGTCTCTCTGGATGGACACATGGATATTTTGTGGATGGTATTTTTAATCAGCCTGCGCCGACCCGAGCTGCAACCCCTATGCTTATTTATCGTTAGTCTACCGTTCGTTGGTGCACTCCATCGACGCCAGGAAGCGAGCACCCACACCTGAGAATTTTGCCTGATATACCCGCTGGATAGTAGAGGTGTTTCTTTTTCGTGCAAGTGACATAGCATACCGCACGGAGCCACGGTTTTACTTTCCATCTGATGGAAGGTGCACTCGGTGCCTCTGCCTCTCCACTCGAAAGAAGCAAACCATCTCGATCCAGTAGGGAATCTCGAATCACTGACGCAGTCATCGCACAGACTACTTCCTGCGCCACCAAGGACACAAGGGTCAACTGTTAGGCAAGGCAAAAAATGAGGCCGCAGGGTGACGCAGCGTAACGCAGCCCTGTGAAATTCTGCCAGCAGGCAATCACCACACATTGAATCGCAGTTTTTCAACATACTGGTTTGCAATTTGCGTCAACTAAAATGGCTTTCAACATAACAGTGATTGCCTGCTAGCAGAATTTCGCACTGCGTCACCCTGCGGCCTCATTTTGCGCCTTGCCTTAGACGTTATGTCACGTGGCTGGTTACCGACCTAATGACACAGGCCTTGCACATTTAACATCCAAGTAACTTCTTTATTGGGATAATTTGTTTTACCGACGCCAGGAGAGGCGAGATTAAATATATGAGTACCTATCCAACGGAAAGCGCACTTGCAGCATCTCCAGAATTGAACTGGCAGCCAAGGATTCAGGAGTCCAGCACTCTGCCGCTCAAGTCCACTCCCTCACAGCACACAATGGAAGTACTTAGATACAAATGAAGTAGATACACTGTAGTGTAGGACGGTGCAGTGTTGACGAGATCCTAGACCAAAAATGCTTTTCAACAAATGATGGTCTTTTCTTTGCTGGACAGCCATGCCGTACGAAAAATTTGTCTCTGGTCAGGCAGCACTGTCCCCTTCGAGAGAGTGCATTAAACCTTATTCATTATAACTTCCTTGATGAATACTGTTTTGCGACGTGACTGCTCGAGCTAATGTGGATGACCCGACCCGTTGTTGTCCGTCACCAATGCATGCTGGACAAAAGTCGTGTGACAAGGACCATCCTCAAACCACTATTCCCAGTACCCATGCCCCCCACTAAAACCATATAAAAAGCAATCAAACGTAATGGAGTAGCCATGACGTCATAGAAGTGCAGAGCATTTTGCTTCAAGGTAACCAGAATTTGCTACTCTCTTTTCTTTCGTCTCCTCACGTGATCGTCTTCAACGTCGTCCTCTTAATCCTACTTCAACAATTTAGAAACATTAAAATAATTACGATGTCAAAACACAGGAAATGACTATCACCCCAAAGGGCTGACTTGGCTGACTGACTTTCTCAACAACAACAACTAAAAAATCTTTTGAAAAAAATATCAGAAACCTGCTGCTGCTGCTGTTGCACACCTTGGCAGAAAAGGAGGGAGAGGGAACGAGGGCAACTGCAACAGTCAGAGTGGTCACACTTGGATGACCATCCTGTAAACAGGGCCAACTCGTAGGTGTGTATGTAACTCAAGATTTAACAGAAAAAGAATAGAACAACAACAAAAAAAACCAGTCAAGACATTGATGCGCACCACCCCACGAACAATGGATAGGAAATCGTGGGACTGACCGACCCTCTGCTGAATGAACGCCAGCAAATAAGGGGCGGCCTCATAAATTACCACGAACTAGTAAACCTACAATAGCAAGCCCTTCTCTACTATTTCATAACGTAAAGTTACTGCCGAATGTTTATAATAACCTCTTACACCTGGGCCGCTTCCCTACATTTCGTTTTTTTTCTGTTGGTGTTTAAGGTCCCGTCAACTACAAGGTCATTAGAGACCCGTCCACTGCATAGTTCTTATGCAAAGACTGCACAGTTCTTATGCATAGACTGCACAGACACTACACTAATGCGACGATTATTGGGTATTAGCAGTACCCAGCTTTCCCGAGCGGCCATCCATATCAGTACTAACTGGGCTTGCGTTGCTTAACTTCAGTGATCAGACGAGAACTGGTGTGTCCAACGCAACTCGCCGCTCCCCCTACATTTGGTATACTACACCTTACACAGGAAGATAAGGTGCGGTATAAAGTAAGGTTTGTTATGGGCCTAAGGGTTTTAGGCTGCCGAACACCGAAATCGTAGGTCCTTAAGATGTAGGCCTAAAAATGAATAGTAACCCGGCTATGGACATGCAAATATAGAAATAAACTTAAATTTGGGGCAGCTGTGCGCCAAGTTGCGTTTATGTGCAGCCAAGTTGCATTGGCCACACCAGTTCTCGTGAGATCACTGAAGTTAAGCGGCGCAAGCCCACGTTAGCACCAACATGGGTGGTTGAAAAAGAACGTTGGGAGCTGCAAATTTCCACTTTCCTATTTCCACTACCAATCTCCTCATCTCCCGCGAGCAGCCTCCTAAAGGTTCGTCCTGTTATGGCTGCTTGGCTAACTCCCCAACCCATTACATGAGTCCAGTATACTTGAACTGAAAAAGCACTTTGTCTCCTTGACGTCGTGGATCCGGGCCTATTTGGTCTATTTGTCACGATCGCCACTGGTTTGCGCTTCGGTGAGGACCGTGACACTGCGACACCTTGTTTTGAGCTCCGGGTTAGCTAGTTGAAGCGGCTAAGAGCAACAATTTGCTGAGCTGCATACTGTACCTGAGACAAAATCCTGTAGCCCCAGGCCAGTAACACATGTTCATTAATGCAGTTTTGAAGGCTTATTTTTAATTTTAGGTACAGGGATGTGATATATCAAAATTACGCATTTTTAACAGCTTTCTGAAGCGATATTTAAAAATACCCCTACCTATTTCAGAAAAATGTAACTTTGTATTTTCCTGAAAAAACTACTGCTGAAATTTCCGAACTGTTTTAGGAAAGGAATGTCCTCCCTCCATCAACTATAACTTTTTCCTAAACATTTTTTCTATATCTTATAATTTATGAACAATGGTTACCTTAAAAATTACACCCTGTATACATATACAAAAAGAGCGCCAGTTTGGAACCTGAGATCACGAAATCAGAGGAGCCCACCTCAGGGGCTCAATAGTGCCGCGCTTAACTAATGAGCCAATGGTCGCTCAGGTTCAGGCGAGTAGCTTCCTTTGAAAGACCAGAGTGCGCCACTTTCCGCCAGTCAGGTATTATACGGTATCACCAGTGGCAGATTGACCAGGGTGCCAGCTTGGCGTATGGTAAGTGGGCCCTGTCAGGCCCCCTAAAAAATTAGACAATGTGCCATGACTTACAGTATAGTTGATGAATCCTCTGTCTCCTAGCAAGTATATAATATTTTAGACCAGGGGTGGCCAACCTTTTCAGTAGGCGGGCCAAATTTGAGATATAATATTTCCTGCCAGGCCACGCACCTAAATTTTGTTGTTGTTGAATTGTCCGAGCGCCCTTGGCATCTGTCCCAGTGCCAATGCCTTGCTATGGCTGTGCAACAAGGCACAAGATTTGGCGAAGGCCCCACCAATCACAGAAGTTTGGAAACCCCGGAACTATGAACATTTTAATTAAATGACGGATACACTGCATGTCAGGGAAGTATATCTAGAATTTGCCGCCCTAGGCAGCTGCCTAGGTTTGTCTGCCCCATGAGCCGCCTGTGGTCAAATGCTAGTCTGGTTGATACCGGCTCATTATATAATGTTGTTTTGATGATATGTACAATAATTTTATGCTCTTTGGCCACCAATGTTTTAGACCCAGTACGCCATTAAATGTCACCTGTACGTACAAGAACCCTTTCGACACGGTCTTAAATCTTGGTCGGCAAGGTTCCCAGACGGAGGAGCTTGCCCTCCCTTTCAGAGTCGTTAAATTATCTCCAGAAGTAGGTGGGACCGACTTTAAATAACCAAATAAACAAAACAAAGTCATGAAATAGTTAAGACGAAAATGCTCGCCCTTATATACTTTGTAAAAAAGCAGTGTCATGTATTATGAGTTAATGCTATGATCGAGCGTCACATGTTAGACCCTCTCGTAACAATTCAGGTTTTTTTGCATCCCCCATTATATAATAACAAACCAAAAACAGATTACAAAGTTGTGCATGTGTGGTGCCCAGGGTCTTCCTCTCGTTTTATTTTTGACTGCAGTAAAAAAAAATCACAGTCAATTAAACTTATAAGAGATTGACAACAAGCAGCAATCGAGCAACTGGGCGTATCAACTTATCAAATTTTTCTTCATTAAAGACATAAAAACTAAAAAAAAAATTATGGAGGCCCACAGGGATTTCGTGACATTTTTTTTTTTTTTGCGCCACCCTTACCCCTTCATCGTCTCCAACCTCGAAGAACAGCCAGAGATCTTAATCCCTTTTCTGACAAGGCGGGAGAATCCATTTCAAATATGAGCCTCAATTAAAGCATCGCTCAATGGGGCGGGGGTCAACGCAGCAGACCTAAAAAAAAATTAAGACGTCGACGACAACCGATAACACTATCTGACTGAGACCCCTACACATGGACCGCTGCGACATTGGTCGCTTGAACTTTTTGGAGAGAGAGAGAGAGAGAGAGAGAGAGAGAGAGAGAGAGAGACCCCCTCAAGACGCAGAGAGAGAGGAGAGAGAAAAAATCGTTAAATAAAAAACAAATAAATTAAACATTAACATATCGCTCAAGAAACACTCACCCTCGTTTCAAGAAAGGAGTCCTCCTACCCTCGCCCTTCTACCCAAAAGTTACTCTGGCGAGAGATAGAGAAAGGCCTCACACGGAGTGTTCAAACTATATAAACTACCCCGGGACCGTAGCACCAATGGGATGCTATCAAATTTCAGTACGGTATCCCGTCCCCATTTTCAAAATCCCACAAACACTCTCTTAAAAGCCAGAGATATCGTTGAGGGTCGAAAGAGGCAGTTGGAGGTGAGGAGCACACACAGAGAAAAGAGAGTGAGAGTGGGGGGAGGGGAATGGAGAGGAACGAATTAGAGGGCAGTCGAGATGTCCGAATAGCCCCCAGTCTAATATCATTTCATTGTTCAATATATAGGTTTTTTTTTCATAACAAAAAGCACTTTAAGGGTCCATTAAATTCCATTTAACAACTTCTCCAAATATTGGCAGAGTAATGATAATGTTTCTTGGATTGCATCGACGGGAATGATTGCACTCCCTTCATCCCTCAACACCTACAGTAGCAAGAGTGGAAGGAACCACTATACATACACACACACGTCCCGGGACGGTGACGATGATGACGACCATCGTCAAAGTAAACTATGAAAACAGATGCTGCAGCCTCCCCCTCCTTGTCTTCTACCACCACCACGGCAACGGACAAACTTTCTGTCTGACAACGGACAAAAAACAACTTGTGCGAGGGCCCGTGTAGTGTGCGTTGGTAGGACGTCATGCTAAACGAAGGAACCCACCCATCTACTCTACTAACCTCTACTAACGACAATAAGGTTTTTGGTTAACAGACTGAGGAAGACATTGAGTGCAGACGCGCTGTTGCCAACAATTCACCAACTGCTAGCAACCAGTTTTAGCAATACCATGTTTCCCCAATTTCTGACGCCGGGCCCTAATAATCAAAGTAGTTGTGGGCCCACAAACACAAAACAAAAGCCATCTCTGATAAGCACACAGGTCTAGGAGCTAAGAGGAAGAACTCGCCTCGGTAGCTCAGAGAGGCCCTCAGTGCGCTTTCCATCGGATGATGGGAAGTAAAGCCGTGGCCCCGTGTGGTGCGCACAATGTCTCACCTGCAAATAAAAGAACCTTTACTGTACGAGGTGCACAATTGCGGCGAAATTTCCAGATGTAGAAGCGGCTTGTTGTTGTCGTTTGTCTTATAGGGCCCTTCAACTACAAGGTCATTAGAGCCCCGTCCACAGTGTAGTTCTGATGCAGACTTCACAGACACTACACTACTGCGACGAGTTTTGGATACTAGCGGTACCCAGTTTTCCCAAGCGGCCACTTATGTCAGTACTAACTGGGGTTGCGTTGCTTAACTTCGGTAATCACACGAGAACTGGTGTGTCCAACGCAAATTGCCACCCCCCGGCATAGGCGAAGGAAAATGTGCGCCAACTAAAAAGTAGCATTAGGTCGGCAGTCGGCTGCATAAAAATACTGTCCAACAGATGGCTCACGTGTCACAACCACTGGCGTAGGCAAGGGGGAGGGGGAAGGTTTGGGGTTAAAAACCCCCTCCTTTGGGCCTTAGCTGAAAAATTTGAAACGTTTTGAACTCGAATGTAGCGAAGCGCTATACACCTTATCGACAGTCATATCCTCCTTTCAGAAAATCCTGGCTACGTCAATGGTCCCAACGGCACAAAAGTGGACACACGACCCTGCCATAGGTGCGAGTAGGAGGTAAGTCAGGATGAATTAACTAAGGAAAGGATGGAGAGCAGGACTAACGAGGGAGCGGCGAATTGCGTTGGACA
Organism: Trigoniulus corallinus; assembly: GCA_013389805.1. Lineage (NCBI taxonomy): Eukaryota > Metazoa > Arthropoda > Diplopoda > Spirobolida > Trigoniulidae > Trigoniulus > Trigoniulus corallinus. Next base: position 43,764,740 of record JAAFCE010001036.1, on the reverse strand, counting down.
CACCAGTTCTCGTCTGATCACTGAAGTTAAGCAGAGCAACCCCAGCTAGTACTGACATGGATGGCTGCTTGGGAAAACTGGGTACTGCTAATACCCAAAAATCGTCGCATTAGTGTAGTGTCTGTGCAGTCTCTGCATAAGAACTATGCTGTGGACGGGGCTCTAATGACCTTTGTAGTTGAAGGGCCCTAAAACACCAACGAACAACAACAGGACTAACGAAAGTCCGAAAGAGACGGTCAGTGGTTGAAGGACCTCCGAACACACCATCTGCTCCCTAATTAGCACCTCCTCTTACACTTATACACACTTCGTTTTCCTGCCATTGTAAACACCATCATCATCAAGCAAGACAAATGACGCCATCTTCATTATCACCTGACACCAATCCCTGCCATCTTCATTATCACCTGATACCAACCCTACACCTATATTTCCCAGTGATTAAACGGTAATTATTAGCGATAAATGATACTATAAATATCATTAACCCCTTGTATAAATTGGAGTTAAAAGCGAGGGTGAAACAAAGTCGTTTTTTGGAATGTGGTAGTTCATAGGTCTAATTTTGTCACCCTCTTCTCAGAGGGCCAAACTGCACCGAGGCGGGTTGACTTCTTTCGGGCGAGAGAGAAGCCCCGAGTGCGCCTTCTTTCGGAGGAAAAGTAAAACTGAGGTCCCGTGGGGTGTACAATAGCTTTTGCACGTAAAAGAAACCTCTCTACTATGCAACGGGTAGAGGAAGCCAAATTCCCAAGTGTAGGAGCTTCCCTGGCGTCGATGAAGTCCCCCAACGAACAGTAGACCCATGATAAATAAGCATAGGTATTGCAGCTTTGGTCAGCAGGAGGATGAGAAAAACACCCTCCAATATATCACCCTTGTATCCATTCAGAGGGACAAAGATGGGTACCCGACCCTGTCATAGGCGGGAAAGGGGTTAGCAGTTGCTTTCTCAGTGGGCTAAACATGAGGAAAGACATCTTCATATACCGTATGTCATTTTTAGTCCTCTTCTGGTCAATGGCAGGGCCAAGTAGCCATTAATTGCATTCCGATAGAGATCACAACCCATGCTTATTTACTGTCCGGCTTATCACCTCTTATTTCACTGACACGAGCTCCTACACCTGGGGAATTTGTCGATCTACACCAATATTTCACTCCATGCAAGAAGGGTTCACCAAATTGAACCAGACTCGAACCTGCAACCATAAACTCATGAGTCAATATTTTTTCTGTAAATAATCAGGTGCTCTTATTTTTTTCTACACATCCTTTGTTTCCAAAATTCTAAGTAAAAGGATTCCAAACAGAATTTTTCGAGGCCATCGCTCCCTTTGAAACGCAAATTAACCCTTTCAACCTGCAAATGAGCATTCGCACCACCGTGCTAAGCAATGACTTTTTTATTAACCAGTTAAAGATCAGTTTGTTTGAATTTTAAATCGATTTTTTTTTCAAATTATCAATAAGGATTAGAGGATGGGCGACAGGTAGACGGTGGAAGAGGTGGCAAGGATAAGTGGGGGGACGGGACACAACAATCAACTTAGAGATGTGAAGGTGAAGGAAGAAACCAATCAAGATGGCGTCTCAGTCCACTTAATCAGTGGCATTTTCTCCAACGGGACGTGCGGAGGTTGACGATGTTAATGAGAAACGACGTTGAAGCATATCAAACGTGCCTGGAATTAATTTCGAAGGGATTTCGGGATTTTTAATCATTTATTACGGATGCCACCACACCCACCTCCTGCTATTTTTTTGGACGGGATCACGGCCCACTCCACTCACTGCTACATTTTCTCGTCGCCGTCGTTGTCGTTCTGCACCAATGATGGTGCAAAGACATTAAAAGGTATCTCTAACAAATGACGCACGTGAGGCAACTCCACATTCCTCAAGTGTACCTCTTGTCCACCATTGTAGGGTAGAGGAGGGAGGACTAGAGATGGGAACGACGTAGAGAGTGGACTTAAACTAAATGATAAATTCAAAAGAGCCACTAATTGATAAATGAGGGGTTTCCTGCAAGTTGCATTCCAGTGGACTTCCAGTATCTCAAAAATTCAGCATACACTTAGCATTGCCACTTCCATCTAAGGTACGTCTTCCGGTCCATGTGGGAAGAGGCAGGTGGGTAAGGAGGGAACTGCATTCAAAGATTTCCTCTCGGTACTACCATTGATCCACAAATCCGATAGGGCAGAATCCATGTTGAAGACATCACTTCTGAAGATGAACTTGTTCATGACCTCCACATTCCAAAGTTTCGCAAGTCCTGACCTCCTCATCGTCAGCTCTCAAGAAGATCTGGGGAGACACAAGGATGTAGCTGCATTATGATACCCTCTAAAACTCGCGTCACACGTCCTTGCGTGCATTCCACAATGATAACGCTTGACCATCTTCAATCTACTGACCGTGCCAAGCCGTTGACCTCCTCCACCTCCTCTTTCCGGCTCGAAGACAGGTCTCTTTGGTGATGGTGACTGGATGACCAAGGTGACGTGAAAGATGTACTATAATACAGGCTAACTCTGCTCTCTACCGTTAATTTAACATCTAACTACTTCTGAAGGTAGTTGGTAAGGATAATGAAGGAAATGGGAGCGGCTTATTGCGTTGGACACACCAGTTCTCGTCTGATCACTGTAGTTAAGCAACGCAACCCGAGCTAGTACTGACATGGGTAGCCGCTTAGGAAAATTGGGTTCCGCTAATACTCAAAAATCGTCGCATAAGTGTAGTGTCTGTGCAGTCTCTGTATTAGAGCTACGCAGTAGACGGGGGTCTAATGACCTTGTAGTGGAAGGGCCCTGAAACACCAACGAGCGAACAATGATGAACGAAATTTGCCGAGGCCAGGGAATTCTGTCAACCAATGTGCATATTTCACTCCATACAGAAACCACACACCACACGAGGCCTACCGAAGGTGCATCTTAAAACTTCTCTCTCGTCCAAGAGAAATCCCAGCATGGATAAAACCTGCAACCACAGCCTCACTTCATGAGGTCACTGAGATGTGTTTTAAACCTCGCAAGCAATTCTCAGGGAGTGGGGAGAAATGCGTTGGACACACCAGTTCTCGTCTGATCACTGAAGTTAAGTAGCGCAACCCCAGCTAGTACATGGGTGGCCGCTTGGGAAAACTGGGTACCGCTAATACCCAAAAAAAAAATCGTTGCATTAGTGTAGTGTCTGTGCAGTCTTTGCATCAGAACTATGCTGTGGACGGGGCTCTAATGACCTTTGTAGTTGAAGGGCCCTAAAACACCAACAGCAATTCTCAGAGTAACTCCAACGTCTCGCATTCTTATGAACGAGGAATAATAATACAGAGTATAGGACTATAGGTGAAGGCGGAAATCGAAATTCGAGAGGGTTAAGATGATGTAACATTTGTTAGGGTAGGAGATCCTAAGACATTTCTGGGACACGAGAGCGTGGAAGAGGTGGTTAGAGACAGGGAGTTATGAGAAAGAGGAACTGTCAGAAGATGAACAAGGGGAGAAGGTAATTACCGAAATGTGATACTCGTGGTGGCGCTGGTGTTTCTCAATCCCAGTGTATCCCGGTCCTAATCTAGGTCACGAAAAAATGTATATACTCCACTCAAGCATTTTTGGAATTCTTTAACCGTCCAGAATGACCACAGCGCCTAATCGCCCACCCTGAGCGTATATTTTTCATTTAATAGCACATTTTATTACGAGTGTGGCTGCATCTGCGTCTTACCGCTTTTCCTCTGGATTTTTTGTTTGTTGGAGTTTAAGGTCCCGTCAACTACGAGGTCATTAGAGACCCGTCCACTGTATAGTTCTAATGCATGTCCTGCACAGACACTACACTAATGCGACGATTATTGGGTATTAGCAGTACCCAGCTTTCCCGAGCGACCACCCATGTCAGTACTAACTGGGCTTGCGTTGCTTAACTCAGTGATCAGACGAGAACTGGTGTGTCCAACGCAACTCGCCGCTCCCTTTTCCTCTGGAGTCATATAAGGGGTCTATTATTGTATTATTTACAGTCGAGGGTTCCAATCCGCTCTAATAAGTTGATGAGTTTTTCTTGTTAATAAGAAACGAATCGAAATCATACCACGCCCTCTTCCGGTCCGAAAAAAGAAGGAAGTGGTTGGCGAAAAGCTGTTGCCCCTCTCTCTCTCTCTCTCTCTCTCTCTCTCTCGGCACCTTCTCCTGTCTTCGTGGGAAAGGTATGATGATGTTAGATGTACTATCAAAGAACCCTTTCTACAAGGTGTTTATTGATCAAGGGACCAACTTCCTAGGTGTAAGGAGTTCACCCCTCCCCGTAGTAGGTGGAGGGGGTGCCGCAAGTAGCTGAGGTACTTCTAACTAGCCCCTCCTAGATTGTTTCGCCCTAAAACGAAATAATAAACAGCGGCGTACAACAGCTGTTATTCTCCCTCGAGGCTAAGAAAAAGGAGGGACTGTCTTGAGAAAGGGAGGAGAAACAACATACCCTCCAACTCGTGAGGGTAACTGCAATCAATTCAGAGTTGAAATTTTGGAAGCACCGATGAAGGTTGAAGAAGGAAGGATATCACAAGAGCCCAGTCAACACTCCTATTTTTTTCCCAGAAGGAGGGCTTAAATAGGACCTGAGAAGGCAGAGGGTAATACAAGGAAACTGTCGACTCGGGAAAGTACTGCCTAGAGGTCAAAGGGCACCACGTTCTCAACTTTAAGATTCTTTTACTAAAGAAAGGGTGCGTAACTCATCGTGAGGGTCTACCCTTTAGAAGGGGGTGGGGAATAAATGTTAAACAACATTTTATTCCATTTTTGACTGGTCGACTGGCGACATTTTCTCAAAATGTCCAATTGCATTCTCATTCTCCGCGTAGTCTCATTTTCACCTGGTACCCCAACAAGTGACAAATGTAGTGGCCTTCAATCGCCCCTGACACCCTGCAGGCCTTTCGGTGCCATATTATCGACCGCATCTAATTTTCTGCGTTGGTGAATTATGCAACTTTAACCTTTCGGAATCTGAAGTTGCAAAGGGACACTCGCAACATAACTTCTAGGTCTGATCTGTACCTTTGTAGATTCTGTTGGTGTTTTAGGGCCCTTCAACCACAAAGGTCATTAGAGCCCCGTCCACAGCATAGTTCTTATGCAGAGACTGCACTGACACTACACTAATGCGATTTTTGGGTATTAACAGTACCCAGTTCTCCCAAGCGGCCACCCATGCCAGTACTAGCTAGGGTTGCGCTGCTTAACTTCAGTGATCGGACGAGAACTGGTGTGTCCAACGCAGTTCGCCGCTCCTACTACCTTTGTAGAGCTACCCAAGTGTCTTTCACATCATCGTGGGAGGTCGATTTCTTAGATGAAGTCGATCATAAGCCAAAATCAACGCTATACTGCAAAACTACAATTCCTAACGCTTTTCCCGTTAAGCAGGGTAGGGGGTACCCATCTTTGACCCTCTGGATGGGTGATCTGTCGGACGGTATTTTTATACAGCCGGCTGCCGACCAATGCTGCAACCTCTATGTTTAATTATCATCGTCGACCTACTGTTCGCTGGGGCATCTACTCGTTGCATAGTAGAGAGGGTTCTTTCACGTGCAAATCACATCGTAAACCACATGGGGCCACGGCATTAGAGAGTTTTCTGGCTGCGGTTCTATCCGACGTACGCTACGTAATGCGGACAAATTGTCAACTGCGCAGACTCAGACCCTGCATGCGTCTGCGCAGTTAACGATTCGTCTGCATTACGTAGCGTACGTCGGATAGAACCGCAGCCA
>JAAFCE010001036.1:43543154-43758546 GCA_013389805.1 Trigoniulus corallinus | reverse complement strand
GCATTACGTAGCGTACGTCGGATAGAACCGCAGCCAGAAAACTCTCTATTATGTTCCATCCGAAGGAAGGCGCACTCGGGACCTCTCTCTTGTCCGAAAGAAGGCAACCCACCTCGATCCTGTATCGGGCATGCACTCTTCTGCGTCACCAAGACGAGTCTAATTTCAACCCTACCGGTGACAAAGTAAAAAAAAAAAACGCACCATGAGATGTCGATAGATCATGCTGGCTGTGACATTTAGAGGACAACAATACTTTAAACAATCCAACTCCTTCTCATCGCGAAGGATGGTGCCTCTCAATCTCACAAATAAGATCTACACATCACTTAAAACAAAGGAAGATAAACGAAACCAGGATACGAGACATAGGAACCCTCATAAAAAGTAAGACGCTTGACCACCGACGACATCCGGCCCGCCTTCGCCAACTGCTTTTAAGAGATGCGGGTTGAAAAAAAAACCTGCCCTGTACCAATGACGACTTCAGTACATTTATGAAGTGCATAATTGTACCAGAGGTTCAGTGGAAAGCGTACTTCATTTAGTTAGTCCATTGTTGTAGGATCGATCCTGGTCGAGACAAGAGCTTCTTTTGGGCGAGAAGGGATCCCAAAGCCTTCGCCACCTGCACATAATAGGACCCTTTATGTATCATCATCAACCTGCTCCCACGTCTGCTTTGGTCTCCCCTAGCCCCGGGTGCTTGCAACCACTCCCATTCCTGTAATGCACCTAAAGAGCTACTCCTTCCCTCTTCTCATTACGTTTCCATACCATTTTTTTCCGCGATGTCCCCCACCCCCACGTTAACTCTAATATACAGTCAAACCTCGCTATAACACACCCTGGTTATAACACTTTTCGGCTTATAACACATACAAGGGAAAGTCCCACCCAGCGCTAATGCATAAGTATATAGAAATTGATTGGCTATAACATACTCGGATATTACATATAACACACAACTGGTTTGGTCCCTACAAGACTTTTAACGCGTGAGAGACCTCAGATATAACAAACAGCTATAACATGCAACTAAACGGTATACCCCCAAAGCTTAATTAAGGCTATATGGTGCAAGAGTTTCGCCATCTAGGATCAGTTTTCCAGAGCAATGGGAAAATCGATTCTGACAGGGCCCGTAGGGTTAATGCAGTATGGCTGAAGTGGAGACAGGCAAGTGGGGTCCTGTGTGACCGCCAGGTCCCAATAAAGATGAAGGGCAAAATTTACAGAACTGTCATTAGGCCCGCTATGCTATATGGCTCAGAGTGTTGGGCTGTTAGGAAGACCCATGAAAGGCAAATGCAAGCAGCTGAGATGCTAATGCTACGCTACATGTGTGGGGTGTCATGATCTGACAGAATTAGAAACGACTACATTAGAGGTAGCTAGAGGGTGGCCGATATTGCGAAAAGACGAGAGAGAAGCGTTTGAGGTGGTATGGGCATGTGATGAGGAGGGGAGAGGAGGAGCTTATTGTGGGACTGCAAGTAGTTGGGAGCACCAGAGGTAGAAGAAGACCAAAACGGACGTGAGTGCAGGTGGTGCAAAGGGACATGGTGGCATGTGGGGTGGAAGGGGACTTGGTGGGGGATAGGCGGGAGTGGAGGATTAGAGCCCTCAGACCCGACCCTGCCTCAGGCGGGAGAAGGGTGAGATGATAAAAGGATAAAATTCTCAGTTTTAATACATCTTGAAATTAGCATATTTTTGTTCAGTTAACATAGCTGTGGCATCATTTAGCATTGTATCTGTTATAACGCACACTCGGTTATAACACACAGACACGGGCAGTCCCGAAGGTGTGTGTTATATCCGAGTTTGACTGTACGCATTCTATTGATGTTGCTCTTCCTCGCTGTCCAACACTAATCCATATAGCATAGCGGGTCTAACCACTGCCCTGTAAAACCTCCCTTTAAACTTGAACTTGATTCGGACCCTCCTATCACAAAGGACACCACTTGCCTGTCTCCACTTCATTGATTCTATGGGCCACGCTCGAGTCCATCTCTCCATTGCTTTGGAACGTTGGCCATAAGTACTTTACCTCTTTGCCCCTTCTTCACCAGTTCGCCCCTAGAGAGGACGTCACCATTATTTTCCTGTCCTTCCCAATTGAAAGCTAAATACTCTGTCTCCTTCGTGTTTATCTTTAGTCCTCCCTTTTCAATGGCTCCTCTAATATCGTTTAGGTCCTTCTCTACTTGTTCTCAGGAGTCACTAAGTTTTCCAACATCGTCGGAAAATACCATGCACTGAGGGGCCCATTCTCCTAAATCCCGTCAGCAGTTCGTCCATAACCGGAAAGAAAAGGTATGGACTTAGTGCTCAACCTTGGTGCATCCCAACATTCCCTGGGAAGCCCCCCCCCAGTATTTCCTCCAAGGTGTCCTTTCCCTGGCTATGGAACCATAATAAATATCCCGAACTACTTTATTCGAAAAAAACTCTTCTTCTACCCCCCCCCCCCCCCCTTTTCGATAAAAAGCCATCCAGTTTTCTTATTGGTATAGATCCTGGCATGGGCGAAAGGGGGGTTTTGGTCTATGGCTAGGTCAGTTATACGTTCTTACCCTCAACCCCTTCTATTCCCAACAACATCCCCACAGACTGACATACGGCGCCTTCGACCTGCTTAGGCATACATCTGTCCGTCTACTGCTTTTGACCTGGATCCATTTGATGGTTAGTAGTCTTCTTGGGAGTCCTAATCTGAATTTTCTATTTGCCTCCTTAGAGCCCTTTAACTCAACTGTGCCACAATCCGGGCCTGGTGTAATGTGAATCTGATGGAAAACTTAATTTCTAATTGTAGAATAGCCCTGTCCCAAGGTCTCGCCACTAGTAAGTGGAAGCACTCATTTTCCTAGCAACACCAGAAGCAGCCACCAAAGAGGCCATTGTTTGGTGGTGGGGTATTTTTGCAACTGTCTTCCAGGCACATGATTGGAGGAGCAAACAACGTAGTCCCAGACACAAACCAACAGGAACAACTTGTCAACCAACAAAAAGTAGATTGTGGATTTTTTTTTTCAAATAGACCTCACAAATCTATTCCGGCCGTAATCCAAGAGGTGAACAAGGGGAGAGAAACGATCGTTTTTCTCTAAGGAGAGAAGATTACAATTTCAGACCAGCTAACTCTATCCTTGTAAGAAATGGACCATTTCCAGAGCAAGACTGAGAGCAAAGTGTCCAACGAACCTTCCAATCATACCTCCATTTCTCTAAAAGAATTGACAACTGCGAGAATTTAAAGGCAGTATCACCACCACCTCCTGAAATCGGATCGCTTCCTAAATATGACCACCATTTTCCCAACAACCGGTGCTGACCACCAGCGTGCCTTCATCATACCCTGCTTCCTCCCAAACTCTAACCCATGCTTGAATTAATGCATCGTAGCCTCTAATAGTATCCTTGTACTGTAGTTGGAACTCCGGGAGGTAGAGCGCAATGAAGTCAGGCACAGGCCACCAATAAATAATAAACAACTAGTGGTGTCTCACTGAGTTTACCATGTATGGATTGGTGGCAATCAAGAATAAGGGCTAGAGATCTAGGGACTCAACACCCCCGCCGCGGTGGCGTAGTGGTTAGCATGCTCTGCTACCGCGTCATTAGTTCTAGGTTCGATACTAGACCAACACCGATACTAGACCGAGGTGGGTTGGCTTCCGTCGGACGAGAAAGAGGCCGCGAGTGTGCCTTCTTTCGGATGAGAAGTAAAACCCAGGTCCCGTGTGATGTACGATGGCATTTGCACGTAAAAGAACCCTCTCTGCTATGCAACGGGTAGATGAGGCAAAAATTTCCTGGCGTCGGTAGCATTCCCCAATGAGCACTAGACCGACATTTAATAAGCGTATGGGTGCAGCTTTGGCCGGCAACCGGCTGGAGAAAAACTATGACCAATATATCGCCCTTGTGTCCATTCAGAGGGACAAGATGGATACCCGACCTTGCCACAGGCGGGAAAAGGGTTAGGAGTTGCTTTTATCTAGGGGCTCAACAAATACCATCTGCAATGAGAGTGACCGAGCTAAGTTGAAACAGCGTTCCAACTACTATGAAAACCGGAAATGTAATATGACGAACTGAGTGGAAATCACAACATGAACATCAAAATTCCAATGTACAATTTACCTGTCATATCTAACATAACACTCCTTTATCAAATTTGAAAATCTGTCTTCGGTTCGAATCCCGACAAATAAATGTTCCACTTTGATCGATTGATATCCGAGTAAGAGAGGAGGCACATGAAGTCCACACATTGCCTGTCAATTTTAGAGACGCTTTTTTTAACTTGCACTTCAGTTCCCTCTCAATGGGTCCTATAAGGTTCAAAGTCATCAAGGGATCACTTGCTGCGGGTCCTGGGAAATGGCGCAACATGGCAGATAAAGTGTCCCCCCCCTTTTTCACTCTGAATAAGAAAAGAGGGTTACTGGCAAAGAAGGAAGAAACAGACTCAAGGGAGGGGGAAAGGAGAAGGTAAGGAATATGAGCAAATCTTTTGCAGCGGCCTGACCTCTAACAAAGGACGTCATAAGCAACGGGCTCTCCTTGGGACTCGAAGAAACGTGGGAAGCATAGTAAAAGTTTGTGAAAAAAGTTGGCTTTGTGGGTTTTCATTCATACGTATCGCAGTGCTTAGACACCCAACAATGGCCCAATTTCTTGAAAAAAAAAAAATCATTCGTGTAACAAAAGAGTCTCAGGGAAAGTGTGCAGGCACAGAAAGGAAGGAAAGCTGAAGAAATGAGGTAAGACACCAGAAGGGGAATTGGCTACAAAAAGAGGATGAGAAACCTGACTTTAAGAAAAGGACGGGAGAATGGGAGTTGATGGAGTGGCGATAGGGAGATGCGGAGGGAGAGTAATTCGACATCACGTCGTCCACGAAGGAGAATCACCCCGATTTTCAATTCTTTCTTGGAAATATTAACTTGTCAATGCAGCACCATGCTCGCACTCAAGGTCCCATTGTCACTAGCCTTCCCTTTGAGAGCGGTCGTTCAGGCTTCTAGCAGTTCTAGACCGGTTAGCGACGAGATGCGAGCCCGTTTCACTCTACTGTGATGTGAAAAAATAATACTTACTAAAAAAAAAACAAGGTCCCTGCGAACCCAATAGCCATATGCCCTGTTGCTAAATTCCAGTATTTAAAGGGCAACACTCTACCTCTGCTTCCTCTTTATGCGTTACACCCTTGTTTCAACTTGGAACTAGTTTTGAGTTGCCATATTCCACGCGACTGAAGGGTGGGAAAACAGTATCAGTGGTTTTTATTTGGATCGTGGTTCTCTACCACATTCTCCCCCTTCGATGCAGCACCCGTCCGTCCCTCAACCCAAAGAAAAACGAGTATATGAATGCACTTTACTTGCATCGCCAAACATCATTCTCAGGCAATTCATCAAAGCACTAAAAAAACCTACTTCTCTCCTTTGTTTGCTGCAATCCTGGACACCAGTCCCACGAACGAGTAACAACACCCTCTCCCCCCTCTCTCTCTCTCACTCACAAAGATTACTACTATGTCCCACCTTCCTTCCTTCCCAGTTTGAACCTATTTTTGAAGGAGACACAGAGAGGACAGAAGTGGCGGGAAGGGGCCACCGACCGATAGCCACTCCTTTGGGACACCTGAAAGCGTGACCAGCGCGTGGGCAGCGGAATGTGGGACCACTAATCAACACTCTATCAGTATGCACGCGACATCGCTTCATAAGAAATACCGCCACAACAGGTGTGCAGGGACCAGCAATAAACATAAACAACCCATCCTTTTCTATGAAAAAAAATGTCATATATTATTTATTATCTTTAAGAAAATAGTCGCTAAATTGCCCCAAAAAATTTTAATGCAAATTCTCGCCCCTGTCAATAGCCCTCCCCCCTCTACGATATCTCAAAATATGGACAATGTGACCATCCTCAAAAGCAACATGCATTTAAAGCAACAGTTTGTTAGTAGTCACTCACCCTACACACTGTTGCCACCCCCACCTTACCACTCTTTCTTCAAAGACGAGAATAAGGATCAAAAGAAAGAGGCAATTCCTGAGACATACATCAAAAAAGTCTTTTAGAGTCGCTTTGAGACTTACAAAAGCCGATAATAAGCGAGTGATATTCTGTACAAAAGGACTTGAATAAAAAACACACAATAACGATGATGACGATAGCAATCACAATATAAGCAAGCACCAACAATAATAAGGGGGTAAAAAATTCTAGCATGGTCCATCCTTCTCCACTACCTCTTTCGTCTTCTAGCCTCCTCCTAACACTGGACAATGGACACACACCACCACTACATGCGATTTACTTCCAACCACCCTCACATAGGGAGTACAGAGAGTGGGAAAGGGGCAGGAGGTTTGACAGTCCCGAAATTTAGAAAAAGGACGTGGGCTTGAGTAACGATGAGGGGATGGGGATGTTGCTACTATCCAACATTCAAATTAAGACTTTTCACACGATCACTGGGCCTTGAAGAAAAAGAAAGCAGCCTAACAATTATTCACCAGAAGTGCAAAGGCATATACCTAGATACATAAAGTACCCAGCAATGACCAAAATGACGATGACCTACCCTGGAGCACCAAGAACTTCCTCAGCAACCAAGAAGGTAACCACGGACTCTCAAGACAGAAGCATACATCGGAAATCACAATAATAATAGCTGCTGAGGAAGACTAGTCCCAATCGAGAACATTATTGTTCATTGCATTTCCTTCCTTGATGACATCTAGGAGGAAATTGTTTGTTTGTTGGTGTTTTAGGGCCCTCCAACTACAAGGTCATTAGAGCCCCGTCCACTCCATAGTTCTAGTGTAGAGTCTACACAGACACTACACTAATGCGACGATTTTTCAGTATTAGCGGTACCCAGTTTTCCCAAGCGACCGGGAGCGGCGAGTTGCGTTGGACACACCAGTTCTCGTCTGATCACTGAAGTTAAGCAACGCAAGCCCAGTTAGTACTGACATGGGTGGTCGCTCGGGAAAGCTGGGTACTGCTAATACCCAATAATCGTCGCATTAGTGTAGTGTTTGTGCAGTCTATGCATTAGAACTATGCAGTGGACGGGTCTCTAATGACCTTGTAGTTGACGGGACCTTAAACACCAACAACAAACAAACCCAAGCGACCACCCACAGCTGGGGTTGCGTTGCTTAACTTCAGTGATCAGACGAGAGCTGGTGTGTCCAACGCAATTCTCCAGTCCCGAAGAAATGGAGCAGCTCCCAATCACTCAGTATGACATACCCTGGCAACTACTCCAGAGGAACAACACATGATTTCACCCCACAGAACTAACCAGGAGGTAAGCACACACAATTTTGGCTGACTCGCATTTCACCCGACGATGGAATATTGCACCAAACAACTTTTCGGATAATTTTTGGTCTCACGTGGATTTTTTTTTCTTCGTTTAAGGTGCGCCAATGTCCACGGAAGTCTTGAAAACAGAATGATGTACGAAGATTTAACAAACATTTATCTCGCACATCCCGCTCTAAAAAAAACAGCTTCTTTCCCCAGGACGCACAGTCACACACTAAACAATGAATACGGGTCTCTTGACAATTGTTAAGAAAACTATCGAAAATATTATTTGTTCAAAAGTGTGTGTATAAACATAAATATTATTTTAAATGGAACCAGAGGTGCAGTATCGCACCCCGAACTGATAGCCCTATCATTACCAAGCGATACAATCAACCTACGTTAGATAAAGAAAGGTGTGCGGCCTACACGAGACTTTTATCAGGAGATAAAACAATTACACAATATCTTGGCGTCATTTGAGTAGTAAGCGAGTTATAACTTGCAGTTTTCCAATTTCACTGCGGAAAAAAAATTCAATAAATATCATAATTAATAACTAATTTCAATTTATGAATGGTGCTCATTTTAGTTTTGAATTTCATGAGGTTGACATTGGAGAGCAGCCGGTGATATCTAGCGATAGAAATAAGCCCTGTGATGCAAAGTGGATTTTCTGGAATTTCAAAGGGAGTTATTAGCAATAACAATAAGGAAAAAAAATGGGTCGTTTATCCCTGTCCCCCTTCTACTTCACCGTCATATACCTCAAACGGGGCAACATCGTCATGCCTATTTTGTCAATAAAAATAAAGTGTATTACGAGTTAAAGTTTTACAGTTGACTTCAATTAAACAATGGAAATCTTTTCCCAAACTACAGTATTAAGGCAATGCAGCGTTTGTAGCCCACCTCCTTTTTTTTAGACGCCGAAATTCACATTGGTGGTGGTAGTAGTGGTAATAATTTATTTGACTTCTCGTGAACTTTTCTGAACTCTACCATATTCACATATACCGCAAACTTACTAATAATATTAAATCTTCGATTAAGACATGAACTGAGTTTTATCACCATAATTGATATATGAGCAGGACCTTTGATTGAAATTTTTTCTGCCCCTAACTTTATACTGTATGTACTTTAATCACGTGTTTATTACAACTACATTATTTTCGGTTGAAATATGATCCAAGTCGCCGATATTAACGACACCACTGCACTATCTAGCGATTGACATTAACATTTTTAATTTCAACTATGATTCATTGAAAGCACGAAGGCCAACGACAGTTAGTTTTCCAGTATGGGCCTCTAGAGCAGTGGCCATTAAATATGACACCTCAATGAATGGGACGGGACATTCAAACATTAGACCAGCAATTTCTTAATACTTTTTTTTAAAAATAATATAGGAGAAAAATGCATCTCCGTGTCAGTACCTGTGTGAGTTGTTAAACAATGTGCATAGCTTAGCAACCTAATTATGGGAATGTCGATGAAGGTGGTATTTTTTGGGTGACGAATACTCAATTTTTTTCCCCCTTTTCTTCCTTCCATGCATCAGAAAAAAAAACTTCCTGAGAAAAGTGTGATACGCGACGAAGCAGTTCATCAATGTACTCTTTTCTCTAGTAACAGGTTTCAAAAAATAATAGCTTAAATCAAAGAATTTGTTTCGTGATTTCATAAAAGAAAAAAAAAACTATTACCCCTAACCAGATATGATCCCACGTTCATGAGCAACACACCTTGCCTCTTTTGTTCCTATCACTACTTATCGAATATTGACACTTTTACTTCTGACTTGAGATATTTTGCTATCTCAAATAAAATTGATATTTTACTATCTATTACTGCTACGTGAATCTCTAAATTATGAATTGAATGTCTCACGCCCGTCAATTACAATTAAAAGCATTTTTTTACAAGATAAAGAAAGAAACGAAAACAAACTCTGATCTGTCAATTATTAAACTTATTCTATTTTACACATAGGACGAAAATGTTCTCCCACACACAAGAACATGAAGACTTACATCAATCTAATGATTATGACACTGAATTTAAGTTCACTAAAACGTCGATTAATAAGCCAAATCAACGCTGAATTCGATAATCGTTATTATATTCTTACCTCTTTCTTCGATCTTCGCATGACATATCTTGAGTGACAAAATGATCACTGCGAGTCGCCAAGACAAGCCAATCATTTTGGAAGCATCAATAACACTTTAAACCAACAGTTGAAATAAAAACCAACAGACAGTAAATGAAAAGTGAATCAAATTAGAGTTGAAACAATTAAGTCCACTTTAAAACATTGCTTAAGAGCATGGATTCCAAACGTCAATTTGAAACAAGTAGCTGCTGGGCGCCACCTCAGCACACCGCAAGACGAGCCAGCATCTTATCCAGGAGACAGCCACCTACGGAATTCGGCCGGCTTCTGACTTGCGCGTGTTCGACTTCCATTCACACGCACCTACAACGCTAAAAGCTAAAAGTCATTTAAATCATTAAGCGCTACGAGAGCGCTTACGTACATCTTCAAATGACAACTATATTGAAATAGGGTCTAACTCAATTGGTTTACGACTAAAGTTCCGAACCAATCGAACCACAGACTGCAATAATTGCTCGCCAAACAGCAATGGTACGTATGATAGTTTATCAGTTTTTACATTTCACTTCATTTTATTCTGCCCGTTATCATTTGCGAATCACAAAATGAATATAGTAATAAATGGCTTTCCATACTTGCTCAGAAACGTTTACACCTACTGTATTACTACGTCGAAAATGAGATCTTGAAACTTTAACTGATAAGTCATATTCTTAAAGAGTTAATGCAAAAATTAAGCAATTGAATATACATAAATTTGTTTTGAAGAATATTAAAACTAAAATATCTAAAAATCGTTCTTCTGTAAGAAGTTACTGTTGGTTGTCATTGCGGCAGTTTCATTTCGTTCGACTGGGGACTACTTGCGAGCGTACACGTTGTTCTTAGTGGACGTCAGTAAAAATGGTGAGTTTCTTTAAATTTATTATTGAAAAGAGGTGATGTCTTAAAAGGAATTAGAGCTATTTTGTCAACTTTGAAGCTATATTGTATTTTTGCAATGTATAACGCCGTTAGAAGTATATGTTTAGATACCCTTGAACCACTGAACCCCAGTGGTAACGATGTTAGGCTTATTCGATGTTTAATCGGTTTATGGATAACCGGTACCGAAAACCCGAAAAATGTCATATTTATTAGCTTCTAATGTTTTCGCAGTCAGGGACTGTGGTCTAAGCGGTGAGTATATCAACTATTTTAGAAGCTTCAGTGGAAGCTGTTGTAATAAAGAATAATATGTAATGATTAAGCTCGTCACGTGGCGCGGAAATGTGTATTCGACCCCCAGCTAAAGCATTCTCTAGCTTTCCGAATTTTAGAAGGAATTATTAAAAGAAATGCCTCATCTTATTAAACTTTTGAAACTTTCAGACTAGCAAACGAAGAAATAATGGACGCAGTAAACACGGTAGAGGACATGTCAAACCTGTGCGTTGCACAAATTGTGCCCGATGTGTGCCTAAAGACAAAGCCATAAAGAAATTTGTCATTCGTAACATCGTGGAGGCGGCAGCAGTTAGAGATATTACTGATGCTAGCGTTTACGACAGTAAGTTATATTTTCATACTGATGAACTCTGACTCCAATTACGAGTCCTTCGCTGTGCTTTATAGGTTATGCCCTTCCAAAGCTGTACGCCAAGTTGCACTATTGCGTTTCATGCGCAATTCACTCAAAAGTTGTAAGAAATAGATCCAAAGAAGCAAGAAAGGATCGTACACCACCTCCACGATTTCCAAGGGGTGTCGGGGTAAGTAATAACAAAATTTGACGAGACGTGGACGGCTTTCTAACTTGGTAAATGACTTTTTTTACTTCATCGTTTACAGGATGCACCTGTTAGGGCTGCTAACGCAACTCGCACGAAATAAATTATGTAATTAACGGAAATAAAAGCTATGCTTTAGTATCTGAATTTATGTATTCTGGTTTAAATTTACTATAATTTCAACGTGAAACTGCCGAAGAAGGATTTAATTATGTGAAGCTGCCGAGGACATTCGAAGTTTGTGTTTACTCGTTGAGGACCGATTGCTGTAAGGCCTTTGTTGAGACCAAAACTCTTGCCTAGCTCTTAGAAATCCCAGTGCTTCTTCTACATTATCTTTGATCATTTGGGATACTTGAGGTTTCATGTCACTAAGTTCTGAAAAAAATTGACAATATGATAGTTATCAGACTAAATTCGTCAGATTATTGTACATCATGCGGGCTAAGTTACCTGAACTTGTCAGAAGTTTTTGCATGAAGTCGATGTCCGTATTTAATTCGCCCAAGAATAAGGCGCTGTTTGGCCTTTCTAGCCCTGTCATGCTGACCCCGCTTCTGGTAGACGATTGAGATGAAGATCGCTTCTGACTGCCTTGAGTTGTATTGGACTATAAGAAAAATGGAGTTGACAAGTTTGGGTCCAAAACTTGGATGCAGTTGTTGAGTTGTAATTAACATTACCTGAATTGTTTCCAATTTATTGAGAAGAGCACTTGATTCTAATGTATCTAAACGAAAATCAAGACAAGGTTTATGGAATATTTCCACATTTAGGATGTTGCAAATTTCAGAATAAGCTTGCACCTCCGACAACGTTGAGAATTGCTTCTTCAGCTTTTTGAATTCCGATTCGAAACTCTTCAAGTTCAGGTCTTAAGTGATGCCCTCTGTGATAGCAGACCAATGCATTCTCGAAATTCCCACAAGCATAGAGTGCCTCGGCTTTAGCATAGATTGCCTTAAATATATATCAAAGACTCTGGAAACTTTTTCAAATAATGGCATCATTAGCTCGATTGAAGAACATACTACCTTGATGTAATACTTGTCAGTAGTGAGTGCTGTTTCTGCATCACCTAGAGCTGCCTCGATTTGGCCTAGCATTAAGTAGCACCGAGAACGAGTTACGAAGCATTCCTTACTCTCTGGATGAAATTCCATCGCCTGTGCCAATATATACATATTTATGAGAAACACCTAAAGGTTTATAAATGTATTGGTCTACAGTAATTGAGCATCCGTTGTCTTAAATTCCTGCTGAGACTCGAGAACCTGATTGGTCAGAACTTCGGATGATCATATCATATTCACCTTATTGATTAACTTCAGTGCACGATTTGCATCAGAGTGCTTCAATTCCTTCTCTGCCAGAGCCATTCTTATTTGAAATTCTCTCTCTTCTGGCTCGTCTTGTTTCTTTTCTTTCTTTTTTTTCACCTGTAAACTCACTTTTATGTCTCTTGTCCCCATGGCCACAGCAGCAGCTCGATCTTTGTCAGTAAACGGAAGTTCCTTGTCTGGGTACTTTCGCGCGTACCTCTCGATGTAGGACGCCGAGCCATCTCTATCGTGGCTATTTGCTTCTTCTGACCTTGAAGACACGAAAGAAGGAGTCTTCCCTAGAGTAGGCGGCAGTTTGCATTTTGAAAGCTTGGATGGAGTGAGATTGCCTGCGACTTCTAAAAGCCTTGAAGACACACGTCCTTCTAACGGAGGAGACTTGGGTTTGCCTTCTGGAGACTTCTGTGCAGCTAATACTTTGGCTACTTCCACAGCACTTGAGAGCCCGCCTTGAAATTTCGCAACCGTTGTCTTCATCGTCCCACGGAGACCGTCAGCACAGTCACTAACTAAAAGATCATAAACTCCCTCTGCAAGAAATAACTTTCCAGGCTTCTGTTGGCAGTCACTTCACAGCTTTTCTTTCCAAATGTTCTACGTTTTCAGTTTTACACCTGTAATTTCACTGCAGGAATAGGTGTGATTAACTATTCCTATCAATAAAAAACGGCTGTGTTAAAGTTTGTTATTCACCATGCCCAAGCAGTCAATTTTGTATATGACCACAACGTTTTTTTAATCAATATGGTATAAGAAATAAATATTTCTCTCTTTATGAGTCGGATAAAAATGTTGCTGATAACAGCTATTATTGCCAGTTACATTATTTTCTGATAACGTCCAATGCTAGCCATATATCCCGTCATATTTTTCCGCTTTCATGAACTGGTCATAGTTTTATATCCGCATACACATGGCAGGCCTGGGTTACACACTCGCAGAGACTAAACTGCTAACATCGGCAAAATTTTATCCAAACGAAGAAAATCAATAACCGTCGGCAAATACCATGGCAATGAGAAGTAGAATAGCTTGCAAATTATAGAATAAAAACGTGTTTTCGATATATTGGATTTAACCCTTTGTACATTATTTCTGAATTCATATTACAATAAAAAGATTACGTCGTTCTTGTGCATATGTGCTTGTTCACGTCTATAAGCGACCATGCACACAAAAGCCATATTTCCTACCTTTGCAATCCTCATATTTTCGTTACTACATTAGTCGTCTTCGTCAAACATTTATTTGTAATTGCACGTACCTAAGAGTGGGGGGAAAAAGGGTATATCAGAACAGATGAAAGAGGTAACGAATGTGAGTAGATTTCTAAAGAATTCCATTAATAAAAGAACAGATATTTTAGAGAGAGAACCCCATTTTTTAACTCCAAGAATGTTTGAACATAAACTGAATATACGCCAGTTTCAATTGTTGGTGATCAATCAAAAAATCATATTCAACGCATCTACTACAAAGAGTCTCTGTAAAGAAACGAACCTCCCCAAACGAAACGAAAGAAGGTCAACTCCAAAACAACTACAAATTGTCGATCAATACGAAAAACGATTGAGCGCCATTTCAGTAGTGTGCACGCACCTCCAATTCTGGTGAATTGCAGTAAGTTGCAATCCCTTCATTGGTCATTTGCTTTTCTAAAAAAAAAAAAAAAAACAAAAACAAAAAACATGCTACTACTAATAATGGCCAAAAATAATCCCCGTGGATAATAACGAAAAACAAAGAAAATTTGACTATCTGTCACCCAACTAATCGCATATTCGTTGAACTAATTTTCTTTCCTAGAATTTTATTTACGGAAGTACAGATTCTAATTGTCAAGTATCGAACGCACATTCGAATTAGAAAAAGAACGTCTCTCTAAAGAATCTCTTTTTTTACTACAAACAATTTTTTGCAAGAGAAAGGGGGCGGTGAATGCGATAAATAAATAAACTTTAGAGATGATATAAAACAGCTTAGTAGGGGAGATGTTAGTTAATATAAGATTTCTATGTAGGAGAAGGTATCACAACCTAAATCTTAGCTCGGGATTTGCAATAGCTATTTAGATCAGGTAGGAATCTGTAAGATTGACCCAATCGACGACCATACGCGATTACCAAAATGCCTTTCACAATACGACATCGGTTCACACCGAATAATTAGTGTAGGACGGATTTAAGAGACGGGGGTGGGGGTGCGAAAACAGTAGGTGACAAAAGCCAGGTTTGGGAACGAGCAGGCAGGCAGGCAGGCGGAGGCGGATCCCAAAATGAGAGAAAGAAAGAGTATGTTCCAGAAACAGCAACCATAGCTGTAATTCAAAAGAGGAGAGCAGCAAACGATGAAAATTTATCGACGGTATGCACCATATCATCCTTTTCTACAGACAACTATAGCCTACTATTGCACCAGTTTCGGTACGTTCATTTTGTATTAAACTTGCCGTCTGAAATTGCGCAGCGCCACCACTCCAATATCGACCCATTAGTGCTCAAACATCAGCATTCCTTTTCATGAGCGTTAGACGAATTCATCCCAACTTGCCTAGTTGATACATGCAGCTGGTTTCCCTTCTTGCGCGCTCTGTGTCTCTCTTTAGCTCCCTATTAACTACATCATGATTCGCGTAGCATCCAGAAGACACAGGCAGTCAGAGACAGAGTGAGTGCAAGAGAGAGAGACCATTGGAAGGCTGTGATCTTAAATGTGGGAACCTGGAATGGTCGCTGGGGAACGAAAGAAGAAAGAGCACGCCAGATGAGAAAGGAATCTTGACTGCAATTATAGCTAATGTGGACACTGCCAAAAATGCGGATGATATGGAACGTCAGGATAAGTGCATGTAGTGGTCAGCAAGCATCAATACTACAGAGAAAAGTAGGAAGCAGTGGTGCCATTATCGCAACCTTTCAGTCTGGATCTCCCCAATATCTCTGTCGTATCATTAGTACGGAAGACCAAAAAGTTCGATGCATCACCTATTATTACTAAAAAAAAAGCAATAATCTAATTTTCTTACTCAAGCTATAAGTCCCAATGCGTGTGTATAAAAGGCAGTAACGACAACTACGCCTTTGTTGCTTGGACTCCAGAGTGGATAATGTCAATTAGACGACACTGTGCAACGTGACTTGGAACAGAGGCCCTGATGATGGCACACCAAAGCTCACATCAGCGTCAGAAGACTGAGGTCGCCACATACAAACAAAAGGTGAGATTTACTTTAGTCCTTTCAAAGTATTTCACACTCTTTCGTTTCATTCATGTAATGGCTCTCTTTAACCCGATCCCAGAGAGTACGGACCTTCTGCCACCTTAATTGAATTACGGCCAGGTTCACGTAGTCACGTCGACTCCAATTAACACTAATTATAATCTTAGGGTATTAATTCTTCCTTTAATTAACCTCATAGAACAAGCCTCCTTTCGTAAGAATGGGACAATAAAGGGCCTAGCGGTTTCTCTACCAACGCAGTTGAAATCTCAAATTTTCTCATCAGCATCTTAGCATTTGGGTGCCCCAATTATAGGGGGCGCAATCGAAAAAAAAAAAGCGACGATGAAGTAGGGAACCTAAAACTTTTCAGAAATGTGCCCTACAATTTTTTTTTGAATAAAAAGAGGAGAGTGAGAGGACAAAACAGGTCAGGGTATAGATAACGTGACAGTGGGGGAAGAAAGTGCATACATAGGTGCTCGCAGAAAATTTTCCAGGGTAAGGCAAAACTTGAAGACTATATTTCGAGGAGGGGGCTATACTCCAGGAAAAGAGTCGGATCAATTTATGCATTCGAGCACATACCTGTTTTCTGCTCAATTACCACTTGACACCTTTCTTTTTGCATTTTCTTCGATAGGGGTGAGGGGGGAGCAAGCCCTGTTTGTTCCTTCTGCGGACGTCGAAGCATGCACACACACAAAGCTGTCAAAATCAATATGCCAGTTTAAATATTTGTCTCAAGTTTTTGTCCACCGCCATTAGTTATTTTAGGGTTATGACGAAAAACAAAGGGTTAAAAGAGACTTTGCTTTCACGTGGCTCAATGATGCTGATACTGCTGCTGCTGCTATTGCGATAAAATGTAAATACATGTAATCATCGTCCCGTTGTGTGATTATGAATTGCGTCGAACTATAGATACATTCCAGAGCTTGAGAGAATTTGTGGGGAGAAAACGACAGGTCACGATAAGGAAATGGGGTAATTTGAAGAAAGCGTTGGTAGATGTAGAAGACGATGAGGATGATGGTGATGATGTAGTAAATATTTATTAAGCTCTCCGCTAGCGTCTTCACTCCTTTTCTCCAGGATTAAATGTCTGTATCCATGTTTAATTCAAGTCCAATGATGGGTTATAATACGTTATTGATGGATTTCCAAGAATATATTTTGGACGGATGAACGACAACTGAGATTTCTGCTTCACATAACATCTTTAGCGAATTTTGTCCTCTTCCTTCTTTCGTCCCTTTTCTTTGGCGACCACCCACTCTCTGGATGCCCTACAAGAAAGCTTAGTCTCTGGAGAAAGAAAATAAACAGAAAAGCACTAGGGCAAATATGGTGACCAATGGTCCATTCACGGCTAGAAAAAAATGTTAGCAAGAGTCCATCAAGATATTGTGGTCAAGAAGGATGCTAATTGTTCTTATACTGAACACTGGGTATCCTTTTCGTGTTATAAGCCAATGGTTACTAATTTTTCTTCCTTTTTTTGATTTCAGGTAGCTTTTTGTCACATATAGGTGAATTAAGTTTTTAGTACTCGGTTTCATCTCTGAAGACATCCATGGTCGTCTTCTGAGTTACTATGATGATTACTGACGAATTTAGAGCTAATATGAAATTCCCAAATGTTTTTAACTGGGGCATTGCATCAGGCTATTTCGGTGAAGTTATATAGGTGCTACCATCAAATATGCTCTAGCTGTTATTCTTCAAAGACGACAGAAATTACAGCTAACAAAAACAACAGCATTCCATCCTTCCGTAGAGTCTCTGTCGGCCCGGACGGTCGGCCGCCCACACCACAACGCTAAACCTCGTTTTTTTAATACCTATAGTAACATCACTTCAATGAATGTGAGTAAAAGTGGCGACGATGACGATGACGACGAATCCAATAACAAAAAAATAATCGCCACATTTTAAGTTATGATAATATAGTGGAGGTAAAATGATTTCTCAAAGTGAGCCATCAATGCTAAAAGTTAAACGAAAAGAAGAGCAAAACGAAATAAAAATCTGTGGCCAGGTGTGGACAACGTCGGCAGTTTACAATGATACGGAGTAAGCGACATATTTAGCACCTGGAGTAGTACCTGCCTCGCTCTTGAATCCTCAATTTCCTTCCCATCTTCCCTCTCCACGTGTTTCTGCTCCTCGTAAAGTAGCTTATCACTCGAAAATAGTTGTTTACCGATGACATTTACGGGCCGGAGCCGTCTTTTGTGGTGGTAGGCTTTTTGTCTGAAAAGCAAACTTCAAAATGAAAATGTGGATGGCTTTCATGGTGGGGTTAACCCTACTAATCTTATGGATAGCCAAAAGAACGACAACAGTGATGTGTTCCGAAGTAGATTTGGAAATGACCTATGACCCAGAGCCTTTCGCGTCTCTACGTGACACTTCCAAAAATTACCCGTCGTTTAATCAACACTCAACGACAGTAGCTCGTCCGTTGGTCAATAGTAAGTCTAACAAGTGGAAGGCGATCACGCCTCCTGATCGCGGGTGGAAGAGAAGAGCTCTGCACCTCATCACCGCTTCGGACGGCCTTATAGGGCCGGCAGAGGGTGACAGTGAATTGTGTAGTTCGAACATCTCATTAGCTATTCCCATTTCGGATAGTATCACCTACTTTAGCAATTATTTTGTTGATCAGATTCAAACTGTTACGAAATTGAATAATTTCTTGAAGAACATATTATATAGTCGGAAAATGGACAACGTGTCGGAAGAAGAAACTATCGCGGTGACGTTCATCAAGTCAGTACTCGACAGTGATGTTGCATTTCACGGCTGTGCACTTTATTTGGACAACGATCTCGACGTCAGCAATAGCATTTCGACATCGCCTTCACCCCTTCCGCCCCAACAACAGCCATCCTCTTCCGAAAGCGCCTCCGCCAAGGCCTCTCCTTTACTCATCTACGCTTATCGAGATGCAAATGATGATCGAAGTATTTGTGTAAGAAAACTACATAATGTGAACGGGACATCACCATCCTCCGTCAGTGAGTACACTTTGCTAACCCCGTCCTCCTGTAAAACTAGTGAGGATTACGACGAAAAGGATGGTGCTCTGATACGCCAAATGGCACTAGACTACAAACGAGACTTGTCGGCACATAACATCAGTATTACTAATGGTAGTCCTCCTCACAGGATAAGTTCCATTTATTATCCGACAAACAGCACCAAGTGGACATCCCCTTGGTATCACTGTGCTACCAGAACTTGGATTATAACCTACTCATTACCTATTCTGGCCAACAATAACTTGTACAGGTAAGTCATGACGCCAATGTTATTGCTACTTTAAACAATAGAATCAATCGTGCATTACATAGGATCACGCGCGGATCCAGGATGGGGTTTTTGGGGTTGCAACCCCCCCCCCCCTATGCACATATAAACGTATTCGCATAATATATGCGAGCTTTAGCTCAACCACCCCTGTAATGGCTCAACCTCCCCCTCTGGCGAAAATCCTGGATCCGCCACTGCATAGGATAATGAACAACGAATACGAGTACAATGAATGTGCTTCTCTATTTCCCTTCGCCCTTTCCAATCTTGTACACTTCCTTGTGTGCATACTGCCAAAAACCTGTCCTTATGGGGTAACTCACCCAAAAAAGTGCACCAGTACATTAGTGGTTGAAGAGTCCATTGCAATAGCAGGCATTACGCGAACTAAAGAGCCCTTCTGCTCACCTGTGTCAAGTACCAATGCAGTCACCGCCCTTCAGGGATTCCATTCTGACCAAGGAGGGTGTGGTTCCTTTTCCCCGCATAAACCACAACATGTAATGTCGTGGCCCGTAGAGTGGGACTGGGCTACCAGAGTACCGAGCTTTCCTCGGTGGGCTTTTTGTAGCCTTACGAGTCCTTTTTTTTCTGTAGTTTTTCCCGGGCTTTATTTTCTG
This sequence comes from Trigoniulus corallinus, assembly GCA_013389805.1. Classification (NCBI taxonomy): domain Eukaryota; kingdom Metazoa; phylum Arthropoda; class Diplopoda; order Spirobolida; family Trigoniulidae; genus Trigoniulus; species Trigoniulus corallinus. Next base: position 43,738,801 of record JAAFCE010001036.1, on the reverse strand, counting down.
TCAAGTCTAATTTGAATATGCTTTCTAAATATGATCCTATAGATGGACCGTAGATGGACCGAATTTCAAACGTAGGAGGAGCTTGAGGTTTAGAGTGGGCATACAGACCGACATTAAATAACCAAATAAACCAGGCAAAACCCCAGTAGAGAGAACCCATTTGTTGTTTTATCCTTAAATCTCTAGCTTATGAATTAAAGCTCTCTACGCTATAAAATACGATAGGAGGAGAAAATCCATAGTATTAAATTGTCAGATTGGTGTGCCCTGACCTGATCCTTGGATAGTAAATTTAGCAATACCATTCCTTAAAACGTTTGCAATCGACTGGAATGACTATGGGATTCTCTGATATTGATAAGCCTCTTCTGTAGAACTTCTCATAGTAGTGATTCTCAGAAACGTTTTTGAGCTTAAAAAGTGGTCAACTTTGCCTAAGGAAGAAGAGTTTCTCAAAGGGACACTATCGCACCTTAGTTATGGATAGCACTGCCCGAGCCGTTGACAGAAATTTAGGAGTAGATAAGTGTTGGGCTGACCCGCCTCGGTGGCGCAATAAGTAGCGTGCTCGAGTTATAGGGCCAGTGGTTCCAGATTCGATATTGGGATCGAGGTGGGTTGGCTTCTTTCGGACGAGAGAGAAGCCCCAGTGCGCTTTCCTTCGGATGAGAAGTAACACCGAAGTCCGTTGTGGTGTACGATGGTCAGTGCCGGGGCCAGGTTCAAAGATATTTTGCGGGGCCTTCTTTTAGGAAAAAAATCATTTTACACTTTCATAGGGCCCGCGCCGGCCCTGCGATGGCATTTTCAGGTAAAAGACCCTCTCTACTATGCAACGGATAGATGACGCAAAATTAATGGATGTAGGTGCTCGCCCTCTGGTTTCGGTGGAGTGCCCCATCGAACAGCAGATCGACAGTAAATAAGCGTAGGGGGTTGTAGCTTTGGTCGGCAGCCAGCTGCGGTCCATTCAGAGGGACAAGATGGGTGCCCGACCCTGCTATAGGCGGGAAAAGGGTTAGGAGTTGCTATAAGTGTTGGTTTGTCCCACTCCAGTACTGCCTGTCCTTCATGTTTGAACAGTTCAAAGCCTGCTGACCTTGCAGGATATTTGATTAAATACTGTATACGCCTTTAATTTGAAATCGCCAACACCTAACAAGAGTCCTTGATTCACATCACGCCTCAATACTGAGCTATTGAAAAATTTCCATAAAGCCCACAGTATCCATCAAACAAACTGATCAACCACGTTATTTCAACCAAGTTTTAAGTGTTGTAAACATCACCAAATGGATGCCGACAAATTCTGTTAAATGTTCACATGTCTTTTAAGGAAAGAGTGGAGCTTTTATGCAGTAATATGTAATTACTATATGTTGTAAATAGTGGTGTAACGATGTGACGTTTGTTAGAAGGAAAAACGGAGCACTTGAAGACCCTAACTTTATAAGGACGTTAACTGAATAATTATTTCTATAAAAATGAGACAAAGAAGACATAATTGTCAGCGTGTAATTTACAGTTAATACTTACAATTTTAATCGATTTCCAATTACATTTTTGGGAGGCTTCATTGTTCATTGTGTTGAGGGAGATGGAAACGGTACAGTAGAACTCCAATTTTCCGAACTCTCACTATCCGAATCGTTTTCAGAATTTCAAAAAAAAAAAAAATTAAGAGGGAACGTACTGCGATTTGCAAAATAATGCGCGACTTGGCTGCTTGAAAACGGATACTGACAGTCAAACAGCGTACTTTGACCGAGATGTTCAGCAAGCAATGACTTTCATTTACAGTATGGTACATGTACCTATTGTATTAATGGATCTATGTCAATTTGGCACATGACAATTTGGCGTATGGCAGTTTGGCGTACATACCGATCTCTTGGGTGCCCAAATTTGTTCAAAATTGCAACGGTCATAACAACATACTGTATTTCCACAGCCATAACAACAGTCATTGCAAGTTAATAGAACAATGAATGCCTACCATAACTGTGTTATAGGGCCCTAATGACCTTTGAAGTCGATGGGGCCTAAAACACAATGACTGTTATGACCACGCGCAGATCTAAGATGGGGTTGCAAGCCTCCCCATGCACATATAAACTGATATTCACATAATATGTGAGGTTTAGCTCAACCCCCCAACCCCCCCCCCCCCCCCGACGAAAATCCTGGATCTGCCACTGGTTATGACAGTTGCAATTTTGAACAAATGTGTGCACCAAAGAGATCGGTATGTATGCCAAATTTGTATGTACGCCAAATTGTCATATGCCAAATTTTACATACTGTAAAATCTCATGTAAAGTCAGCATCTCAAATATAGTCCGCATTAGCGATGGGTATGTTTCAAATATAGTCCGCACTCATGTATAGTCCACACTTTAAAATTCCTAGAGTAGCCAGCAGTGCAACTTGTAGGGGCAATGGGATCAAATGAATTTGAACATGAAATGTCAGGTTGCTCTGACAATGAAATGGGAAAGATTTTATATTGCAATATCATATAAATAAGAACATACTGTGTAAAGTCGTATTGTTAAGTTTAATAAAATGTTCAGAAAATGAGCAGTTGTCATTGAGAACCTCTGGTTTTATTTATAGTCCACACTCATACAAGTCCGCCCTCGCATATAGTCCACACTAAATGACCCTATGTTTCGCGTATAATCCGCGGGCATTACATGAGATTTTATGGTATGCCAAATTGTCATACACCGAATTTGTATGTATGCCAAATTGACGTGATCCCTGTATTAATGTACAGCCCTTTTAAGTATGCTTAATATGTAAAAGTGTTGTCTTTTCATTTAATTAATTAAAAGCTCTTTTTTATTTAAAAATAGTTTTTTTTCCTCCCATTTTCAACATACAAACAGCAATAAATTAAATTAGACCCTTTTTTCAGAAAAAAAATCCAATTATCCGAATTTTTGATTATTCGAATGGGGGTCCAGTACCAATTGATTCGGATAACTGGAGTTCTACTGTAGTTCACAACTAGTAGCATTTGTTATCTACCTCGAATTTCCATTTTTTGACAAGAATTATAGAGTGTTATTTAAATTACCCCCCCCCCCCCCAAAAAAAAAATATTATCAAATTAACACCTTCATATAAGCATGTGACTGTTAAACCCTGCTGCTGTCTATCCACTAAGAATCAAATCTGTGACATGACTCTGTTACCCTTACTTGGTTAGGTATTAAATATCAGCCTATTTGGGGGGGGGGGGGACATGATTTACCAATGTCAGGGGAGACTTTTTGCTCGCCACGCATCTTTCTCACCTGTCTCGGCCACGATCGAAACATACTACATACAGTGAAACCTCTCTATCGGTCCACCCCTGTAATCGGTCCACCTCATAGAAAGGTCCACTTTTTTAAAGAACGGAAAATTTTCTCATAGATGTGCAGTATTTTTTACCCCTCTAATAGGTCCACCCCTGACACCGGTCCAAGGTTCACTGTCCACACTATCCACAATGTGACCCAACCCTTTTAATGGGTCCAAATGTCACCTAAAATTGTAGGGTATTGAAGGGGATCATCTCATTGGTATGCCCCCCACAAAGGTCCACTTTTTATCATTATCATGGCACTCTTATTCTGCCTGTGGCATCATCTTATCCTTATCCCCACCTATCTCCCACCAAGTTACCTTCCACCCTGCACTCCATGTCCCTTTGCTCTACCTGCTCCCATGTCCATTTTGGTCTTTGCCTACCTCTGGTACCCCCAATCACCCACAGTCCCACAATGGACCTAGTAAGTTCCTCCTTCCCCTCTTCATCACATGCCCATACCACCTCAGCTGATTCACCTTCTCTGCGATGTTTCCCACCCCGAAGCTACATGTAATGTAATCGTTTCGAACTCTGTCAGCACATGACGCCCTACTCATGTAGCACAGCATTTGCACCTCAGCCACTTGCATTCTCCCTTCATGGTTCTTCCTAGCTGCCCAGCACTGAGCCAAACAGCATAGTGGGCCTAACTACCATTCTGTGAACTATGCCTTTCAACTTCATTGGGACCCAGCGGTCACACAGGACTCCACTTCAGTCACCTTGCATTAATCCTATGTGTCACGTCAGAGTCCATCTCTAAACAACAAAATTCTTTTGCCACTGGTATCACCTCCACCCCACAGTGAATCTCACCCCCATGTCCCTGGCCACTACAATTAAGCTAGGGACTCTGTCTTCTTCTTGTTGTTCACCTTTAGGCCCCCTCTTTCCATTGCAGTTTTAATGTCTTGTAGGACCTTTTGTGCATCTTCTTTGGACTCCTCAAGCCTTTCCACATCATCAGCAAATACCAGGCACTGAGTGGCCCATTCCCCTATTCCTGTCAACAGCTCATCCATTACTAGTAGTGAATAGATATGAGCTAAGTGCGGATCCTTGATGCACACCAACCTGCATATTATATTCAGTATTTCCCCATGCTATCCTCACAATTGCAATGGAACCATCATACTGTACATATCCTGCACTATCCTAATATGGCCTTCATCAACCACTTTCTATCTTAAAACGCTCCATACTACCTGTCTAGTGACACTGTGATATGCAAAGGTCCACTTTTTTTAAAGAATGGAAAATTCCTGGTATTATGGTTAACCTCCCTAATCGGTCCACCCCTCTGATGGGTCCACTTTTGTAAATCCCCAAGGGTGGACCGATTAGAGAAGTTTCACTGTACTTCTAAACTCCCGAAAGAAAGGCTAAAGAGAAGGGTTTGACATGTCCTAAGGCTAAAACTTGAGTATCATAGCTTGACTCATACTAAAAATGGATTAGCCTCAGAAATATTTTGGAACTAACCGAAACTTTGGCTTTATGAAGCAAAAATAAAATATAAATCAATAAACTTCATGATTGCCGTTACAATTGAACCACCAGATCACATTTCAGGAAAAGGGACTTTCTTCAGTGGCCATAATACACCACTTGAAAAGCGCCATAAAAACGACGTCATTCTAGATAGGGGAAAAAAAATTTTCTGTTTGCTTACTTTCATTTCTTCATTCTATCAGTTTCTTTTTCTTACAGACCCTCAAGTAGGATACATTTTTTGATTCTTATTATTTGTATCGTCTTACTGTAGTAGGTAGAGGGCTGCTATCCCTTTCACCACTTTCTTTTGTATGTATCTACGATACTTTTGCTTCTGTGTCGAAAACTCCTTATGGTTCTCACCAGCCAGTCATATGCTAGTCCAACAAGGATGCTAATAGCGAAAATGTGCCAAAGGGACAGAGAAGAATAAATGCTGGCCAACTGAAAATACATGAAAACAAATTAAACGATACATTGTCCATATTTATTGCAGTAATAGTGAAATAGACTCGAATGTGACTAATAGGGGGATGCGGAACGTTCGCCCCTGGAACGTTTTCCCCTGGGAGGGCAAATGGCCGTTTTGTTGTTAATTTTTGTTATTCTGTTTTAGGTTAGGTAAAATGCCAGCGTAAATATCGCAAATAGTGTAAATTAGCGTAAATATCGTCAATGCCAGTCCTTGATTTTTACCATATTTTGGCCGGTTTTTTTTGTTATTCTGTTTTTACCTGGAAAAACAGCATTGTTCGTTTGGACCTTTTTCTGAGTGTTTCAAGGAATAGGTAAGGTAAAAATTCAGCAATTTCGGCAAGAATTCTACGCATTGTGAAGGACATCAACGATAGAAATTTAATAGACTTTCTGAATGCATAGCCTACAATTTCGAGTTTTAGTTTATGTATGCATTTTTTTATGTGACAGTCTTGCTTAATGTTTGTGTTTTTTATTTTATTAAAATTATTATTACAGTAAACAGAGCAACAAAAAAACCGGCCATTTACCCTCCCAGGGGCGAAACATCCGAGGGGCGAAATGTTCGGGAGCGAAACGTCCGAGGGGCGAAGTGTTCGGGAGCGAAACGTCCGAGGGACGAAATGTGTGTGGGCGAAAAGTCGCGGGCAAAACTTCCGTAAACCACTAATAGGATCAGTGGGGGATGGATTTGTTCGCTGGTGTTTTAGGACCCTCAACTACAAAGTCATTAAAGCCCCGTCCACTGTGCAGTTCTAATGCAGAGACTGCACAGACACTACACTAATGCGACGATATTTGGGTATTAGCGGTACCCAGTTTTTCCAAGTGGCCACCCATGTCAGTACGAGCTGGGATTGCGTTGCTTAACTTCAGTGATCACACGAGAACTGGTGTGTTGAGTTCAACGCAATTTGCCGCTCCCGTGGAATGGATGAAGCGAAGTGAAACAAATGGGCCTCGAGGCATTCGGAGATTCCCAATACGGTAGGTCCTGCTTATTGTGATCGTTGTGGGACCAGTGATTTTTGATAACAAAAACTGGCATATAACATTAAGCAGAAGAAGATAAACTGTACGTATGTGACTTGGTACCGACTGATTGTGATAACACTATCCGATTGATAACATTATCCTTGATTACAATATCCGGTTTCTACTGTACAACGAGAAATTCTACAGGGCAGGTCAAACCAGCTATGCTGTATGGGTTAGAGCAGGGGTGTCAAACATGTGGCCCTAGAAGCCTAGAGTTACGGCCCTCACAACCGATATCATGTAGTACAGTGATACCTTGAGTTATGAGTTTAATTCGTTCTGTGACTGAGCTCGTAACTCAAATTGCTCATATGTGAAATTATTTTTGTTCATAGAAGTTATTTGAAATGCCTTTAGTCCGTTCCAGCCCCCAAAACACGCTGTTTTCCCATGCTATAATTCCTGCAGAGTGCTACGTGATGAGCTAGGTCACATCTTCTTCAACAACCTCCAAGCCCATGCACTTTCCAAGGGACACGCTCTCCCCCACCACTGACACTTTTGTTCCAATCCTTTGATATTCCATTCAGACACAAGCCTCAGAACACATTCTTACACGCAGAGTCCTTTTTGTAGTACCCTGCCAGGCAATATTTATAATTATGAGGCTCTGTCACATCAAAGGAGTGGCAGAACTAGTGATTGGTGAAGAATTTCTTGAATTTGGAATTCACCTGCTGGTTCATAGGCTGCAGGATAGGAGGTGTCTTCGAGGTTTGGTGGGTGAGCAGATGCATTATCCAGGATGAGAAGGGCTTGTAGGGGTAGGTAAGTTTCTTAGAGATTTCAAATTATTGGTGGTGTGTAAAGCTCACTCGTAGCTCGAATTTTGGCTCGCACCTCAAATCAACAAATTGACCGAGTGATAGCTCGTATCTCGAAAAACTGTTAAGTTAGGGCACGTAAGTGGAGGTATCACTGCATGCATGTGCAGTCTGCTTCTCAGAGGCGTAACGAGAGGGGGACAGTTGCCCGCAGGCATAGTTGGAATGGGATGTTATGTGCCATAATTTGATTAAATTAAAACTATTGTTAAATACCACATCGACAATTGTCTTGATACTTTTAAAAATAAATTGAAAAAGAGAAAAAAGAAGGTCAACACTGCATGGCCCTCATGACAACGCACCTGTTACGATGTGACCCTCGGGTTCCCACGAGTTTGACATGCTTGGGTTAGAGTGTTGGGCAAGTGCGAGAGAGGCATGAAAATGCAATGCAAATAGCAGGAACAGTTTAGGAATGAGAGACATCGAAGAAAAAAAATGATATAGGAAACTGAAGTGGCATGGATATGCCATAAAATTGGAGGAGGTACTGGCCGGGTCCATCATAGGGATGCAAGTTATTGATAACGGACGACGTAGAGGTAGGCCAAAGCAGGCATGAGAGTAGTTTATACGGAGGAGTGCATACTTGTGCACGTACAAGGTAGGATGGAGAGTTAGGGATATGGCAAAGAAAGTCCATAGTTACTTCATTAATTCATCCCCTCTCTTTCTTTCTTGAATGGGAAGGGGAGGCACTTACCTTTTGCTCTATTGACGACTCTCTAAATTTCCATGTAGTGAAGTGGGATAAGCTCCATTTCATTCATTGCACAGAATCCCTCAATGACAATTATGATGCTACTTATTACAAGATTCGCTCCAACGTTAGTCATGCCACTATAGAGAGAGAGAGAGAGAGTATTAAGCTATTTTTGTGTGTCGGCCAATTAGTTTTCAAATATCACTGACACCTACATCGGGAGGGAGGAACAGAGAGAGAGAGAAAGAAGCCGCGACCTCAAATTGGACATTTTGTCTATCCACATAAATAACTTTTCTACGCAGAAAGGGTTATTTACTTACGGTTAACAATGTATATACTTCAGAATCATCTGGACACATTTTCCATTTAACTTCATGCTCTCCATAGAAATCGCCAGTGTCGTCCAATCTTGAAAATAATATCACTCATTTCCAATTCCCCATCATCATACCCTTATCCCGCCTGTGGCAGGGTTGGGTCGGCGGGTCCACTGAACAGAAGGCAAGGCGTAAAATGAGACGCAGGGTGACGGAGGTGGCGAAGGTGACGCAGGGTGTACCAGCCCTGCGAATTTCTGCTAGCAGGCAATCACCGCACATTGAAGCGCAGTTTTTCGCCATACAGTAGAACTCCAATTTTCCGAACTCCTATTATCCGAATCGCTTTCAGAATTTCAGAAAAAAAAAATTACGAGGAAACGTACTGCGATTTTCAAAACAATGCCCGACTTGGCTGCCTGAAAACGGATCCTGACAGTCAAACAGCTTACTTTGACCGAGATGTTCAGCAAGCAATGACTTTCATTTAATTAATTAAAAGCTCTTTTTATTTAAAAATAAGTTTTTTCTCCCATTTAGACCCTTTTTTCGGAAAAAAATCCAATTATCCGAATGAGGTCGGGGTCCTCTGCTTCGCACCGCTTTTTGTTATTGTTACGCCAACTTCACGCAGGAAACTGCCGCATTGCCACTGCGCTCCGCAGGGTCACGTGTCCCAGGCACTGAGTCACGTCACCCTGCGACTTAACATGCGCAACTACATACTATCATGTGAGCGGCAGAAATTTATGGTGAGTCACCCTGCGTCTCATTTTGCGCTGGGCGTAAGAGCTGGGTCACCCCAGCCAGACTTCTGGAACCCGCAGGAATTTTGGCAAGGTTGTCTCTATGGCGGATGCCGACCTACCCCACGAATTGAGACGATGCAGACGTCCCTCATTTCCAATTAACTACAGAAAATCAAAACTGAAATGAAAGAAGTGGTACATGGATAAGCAGGACATTTAACTTAAATTCCCTAAGAAAAATAAACATGTTATTTTTTTTAGTAAGATGCCACTAAAAGTTAAAAGTAAAATAAAAGTCAGTTTTCCTGCTATTTCTGAAAAGAAAGTGGAGCATAGAGAATCAACGAACTTATGGAATAAATTGCCACAATAAATCGGATCAACTTATATAAAAATTTGGATTAAAAAAACACATTCACACAACCCGGAGAAGCAATCCATCGATTACTCGCTGTCTTTAGTTCTCAATGCAACAATAGACAGCTTAATTAACAAAGCAAACTCTCTCTCTCTTGAAGGGATGAGGAGCTGATTGACTGCGTTTTATATGAGAGGCAATCACTCCGGAAGACTTAATAGCACTTTAATTAAACAAAGATTTCGTATTCATTTTCACTTTCTCTCTCTTTTTCTCTCGCTTTCTCCACACATGCTCACACACTCACATCATACTAGATGCAATTTTTCTACAAAAGAATTGTTATCGTTTTCTAAGAAAGAAACGACACTATTAGTGGGATACATGATGGTTGGTGACTTTTAAATTTCAAGGAAGCTGTGCCAGTGACAATAGTAATGATAAAACAATACCAAAATTTGCTTTTAAAAATTCAATTTTGAGATCAAAGCAGCATCAGTTCTTTAAATCACAGATGGTACTATGATATGGCACAGCTTCGTGGTTTGGACTACAGTAAAAAAAAAGGAGATTTTTTTTGCTTGGTTGGTGTTTTAGGGCCCTTCAACTACAAGGTCATTATAGCCCCATCCACTGCATAGTTCTAGTGCAGAGACTGCACAGACACTACACTAATGCGACGATTATTGGGTATTAGCAGTACCCCGTTTTCCAAGCTTTATTAGTACTAGCTGGGGTTGCGTTGCTTAGCTTCAGGGAGCAGACGAGAATTGGTGTGTCCAACGTAGTAAGCCGCTCAATAAAAGGGAGAACACTGACTAATTTAAGGAAGGCCTAAGTCCCAGATTAGTAAAGGGTCAACTTTGATTTGGATTAAAGCAAAAGAAAAATAGCCGATGTACTACAGACGGCGAATGCAGTATACAGTACTTGCCGATTTTTCTTAAAATGCCAGAGGTATTACTTGGACGCTCAGTAATCTCATGCTATAAAATAACAAGTAAAAATAACCTTATTTTCTCAATGTTTCATCTAAAAATCATTCCTCAAATGGTTTTATTTCGCCAACATTTGTGCAAGAAGCATTTCATAACCATGAAGCTAATAATAATAGTACTAATTACAGGGCCCAAGAATAATGACTATGCGATAACAGTATGTATGTATACATGCGTTGGACATAATATCTGACCATCACCAGTGGCCACGAACACACATACATACGTGCGCAATCAATAATAAATAATTACACTCATTGTATCTCTATTATTGTCATATACTAAGGAGACCAGCAAATTGCATGGAGTACATTCATATTAAATGCAATTGTTGATGTCCAAAAGATACAACAGGGGTCAACTTTCATTTTTTGATTAAATTCCTAGATTACATACTTACAACTGGCCACCATCATCAACGTAGCCTTATCTTGCCGATGGCAGAGCCAGAGTTCTCACCCTTCACTAGTTTACGTCTGCCTCGGTGGTAGCGTGATTGACTCGAGTGCCCGTGACTGAAGTAGGCCGGTGGTTTCTTTTGAACCGGAGACAGAGAGAGAGAGAGAGTCCCCCAGGTGAACCTTCTGTCTGATGAAATGCAAAGTCGGCTTCTATAAATCAAGTACCAACCTTCCCCCCCCCCCGCCTATGACAGGGTCAGGTACCCATTTTTGTCCCTCTAAGACACATGACGGTATTTTTACGCAGCCAACTTCCGGCCTAAGCTGCAACCTCTATTCTACTTTTCGTTGGCGCACTTCACCGACATCAAGGTTGATCTCCTGCACCTGGGAATGTTGCCTAATCTCGTTGCATGGTAGGAAGGTTATTTTACGTGCAAATATATCATGTGTGCCACTCGGCACACATCCACGACTTCCCATCCGATGGAAGGCGCATTCGGGACTTCTCTCCAAAGCTGCAACTCCTATGCTTATTTATCGTTGGTCTACTGTTCGTTGGGGCATTCCACCGACACGATGCCTGGAAACGCCTACACCTGGAAATTTTGCCTCATCAACCCGGTGCATAGTAGAGAGTTCTGTTACGTGCAAATGCCATCGTACACCACACGTGACCTCGGTTTTACTTCCCATCCGAAAGAAGACAACCTACATTGGTCCAGTATCGAACCTAAAACTACTGACGCAGTTACTGAGCGTGCCACCGAGGCGGGACTTTCATATCACTCAATACTTTTTATTTTTCTTTAAAAGAACCTGTGACCCACCGTGCAATTTTAAGTGACCCGAACGTGAATCATATCTAGTTTATCGTCTCAGTATGTGTGTGGGGTGGACGGGGACCCGGTGGGCTAGATATCGCAGACCCTACCCTGCCACAGGCGGGATAAGGGTATTATGATAATGGTCTCTATTTGTTACTTTAATAAACTAATTTATTCATTAATAATAATAATTTTTTATTCATAAAATTAAATAGCCCACGGACAACTTTTTGGTTCTTTTTTCGTATTATTGTGACCCGTCTTCAAAAAAAGGTTCGCCACCACTGTCCTAGTGATTTCTTCCTCAGTACATACACTGTCCTACTGCGTCCTGAACTAGTCATTTTTCCTTCATCCAGTGAAAAAGTTCATTTTTTTGAATAATAAGAAATATCTTTATGTCACCATGGAGGCATAAGAATTTTAGAGGAGCTTAGGTGGGGAATGGATAAAAAAAGGTTGGGAAACACTGAACCTCTCTCTCTCTCTCTCTCGCCCGAAAGAAGCCTACCCATCGAAGTCCAGTATCGAACCTGGAACCATTGACTCAGTAGCCATGTCTAAGGCCGACTTCTATATGAAATAAAATATACATGTAGATGACAACATTTTCCAGGTGTAAATGCTCGCCCCTTGGTGCGGGTAACTTACCTCCAAAAGTAGATAGGTTGGAATTAAATAGCCCCAGCTAAATGTACCATCTCCCGTGTAACCTCGACCAGGACACCACCACTCAAGCTATCATACTCTTTTGAATAACAATTCTATGTTAGGTCTGAATTAATTCGAGACGTACTTCGCAATGCCTTCATTTGCAAAAAAAAAGAAATTTAAATTCTCACAAGTATGAAATTTAGATTCGGAGCAAATATTCCTAGAGGAGATGAGAAGGAGGACGGAGAAATGAGGAATAAAATGAGATCGTCCCTAACAAACAAGTTTGTCGTCGCCAGAGGAAATTCACAGTACCATAAAACGTACCTTAATGTGAGATAAGTTATTTCAAAGGCATCTCATTAAAAAACGGAGATTCGTCGAAGGAAGCTGAAAGATGCAAAAATGGTAGTGACTATGAATACGACATCGACAAAGAATGCTGTAACAGTGAAAGACAAGATGATGGAGGGATGATGAAATGAGACGGGAAGAGGGTGTATGGGGCCAGGTTGACAACACCCAGAGAAGGGAAGGGGAGCACGTACAACTCCTTCCAATAATCAATTGTTTTACAATAAGAAAAATTACTTTAGATAACGACGATTTAACACACTGATAATACATATTCAAAGAAGGATTGCGCGAAGGGAATAATGTGGTCACTGAAAAAATGTCAAAAAGTGTCCTAGGATTAAAATGATGCAGATTGCGAACAGAACCCCTATTAAAAATGGTGCGATGTTTTAAACAAAAAAAAGGAAATGAAAGACTGAGATTTTTGATATGTGAGAGACCTGAAAATTTAGAGAATCTCTTTTGAAATATTTCAAATGGCCCTGTCAGTCATTAGTACGTACGCGAGAGAGAATTAATACCGTAAAGCAATTTAGCAAATGCTTTTGGCATCTTCCAACATTCACAATGATAGTCATCCTCGTCTCTAAATCATCATTACTAATTATCCCTGATAAAACGCAACATTTTTTTCTTCCAAACTAGATTTCCCTTAACACTCATTATCCTCCTGTCCTTTTTCCTTTCATCTTCAAAGCCATCCTCTTGAGCTTTTGCTCTCTTTCCAGTCAACCTTCTGCGCCATTAATTCTATCCGTCACAACTTCTCATTTCCCAATTCTTCCTGTGCCGACTATCGCTGTTACTGTAGAATTAATGGCTTCCATTAAACATGAATGCCAACTGACAATAAAAAATAAATTCATCTACTGTTAATAAATAATTGTGCAATCATTCGATCGTCGGGCGTTCCGGCAATATCAGCCAAGTAGTACACCTGCAATGAGTACAAACGTATTAGGAGTAGGGAGGTAGTCGTCGTACTAAGAATCGTCTTGGGGGAGGGGCACTTGCAACATCTAATAACAAAAACACACCACTATACAAATACAATATTGTATGAATCTCTATTCATTAGTTGACAACTTCAAAGATACTGTAAATAAAATCAAAGTCATTGTTGCACTTTTTTTACCAACCTAGCACATTTCTTGATTAATTAATTAATTACGATACCGAGAGTATAATAAATAAACACATCTAAAAGCCTCAAAAGTAATCTCAATAATAAGTGAAATTTTGTTGAGTGTAGTAGTAGTATACTGAAAAACAGAACAGGCGATAGGAAACCATCAAACTATACTTCCACTACACAGCTACAAGATGATATTCTCCCCTCCTTCCTGTCGCATACTTTATTTTGATGTTGTTGTTACTCTTAATTCGAAAATAAATGAGGAAATGTGTTTTTCTTATAGTGAATGGAACTGTCTTCGATGGTAACTAAATAAGCATTGCACTCTTAAATTTTACTCACCATACAAGTCGTCCTTACAGCTGACGAGAAATAAACACTGACAAAAAAACAAGGACCCATCTCTACCGCATCACGACGCCATTATCAATTAAAAAGCGCAATTAACTTTTATGCTTCTATGGCTTTGAGAAGAGAGTGTGAATTGTGAATGCGACACAGATGGAATGAAAACCGCGAAATTTAGGACACGTCGAGACAAAATTTACCATATGTTTCGTAATATTGCAGATAGATTCTTCTCGTAAATTCAATCTAAGTTAACTTCGATACGGAAGGAATAGAACATATCTAATTATTCGAATTATTTGTTCTATTTCATCCATTCACATACGCCTCTGCGGCGCTCTACTCTAGACCTTCACTTGTAGATCCTGATTATAACTTGGGAGCGACAAATTGCGTTGGACACGCCAGTTCTCGCGTGGTTACTGAGGTTAAGCAACGCAACCCCAGCTAGTAGTGACATGCGGACTGTTTGGGAAAACTGGGTACCGCTAAAATACCCAACAAAATCGTCGCTTTAGTGTAATGTCTGTGCAGTCTTTGCATTAGAACTATGCAGTGGGCGGCGCTCTAATGACCTTGTAGTTGACGGGCCTTAAAACACCAACAAACGAAACTGATTATAACTTGATTCGGGTGTTCAGGGTTGGTGGGAGGAAAAGCAAACACTACACACTTCGACCACCTACGAGACCACGCAGTTAAAAGCCTAGCGCAAAATGAAACGCAGTCTCCGCAGGTGACGCAGGGTGACTCACTTTAAATTTCTATGGCTCACATGATAGTATGTAGTTGCGCATGTTAAGTCGCAGAGTGACAGGACTCAGTGCCTGCTCCACGTAACCCTGCGGAACGCAGTGCCAATGCCGCAGTTTCCTGCGTGAAGTTAGCGTGACAATAACAAAATAACAAAAAGCCGTGCGAAGCAGAGAAGTTCTCTTGTTATTTGATGCAAGTATAGTGCAAAACTGCGATTCAATGTGCGGTAATGGCCTGTTAGCAGAATTTCGTAGGGCTGCTACACCCTGCGTCACCTTCTTCTCATTTTGCGCCTCGCCTTAGGCCCAGCACAAAATGAGACGCATTCTCCGCAGGTGACGCAGTGCCTTAGGCAAGGTGCAAAATGAGACGCAGGGTGTACCAGCCCTGCGAAATTCTACTAGCAGGCAATCACCGCACATTGAAGCGCAGTTTTGCACCATACTTGCATCACTTCTCTGCTTCGCATCGCTTTTTGTTATTGTTATGCCAACTTCACGCAGGAAACTGCGGCATTGGCACTGCGCTCTGCAGGGTCACATGGCGCAGGCACTGAGTCACGTCACCCTGCGACTTAACATGCGCAACTACATACTATCATGTGAGCCACAGAAATTTATAGTGAGTCAATCTGCGTCTCATTTTGCGATGGGCCTTAGGCAAGGCGCAGGATCACGTGGCGCAGGCACTGAATCACGTCACCCTGCGACTTAACATGCGCAACTACTGTACATACTATGTGAGCCGCACAAATTTATGGTGAATCACCCTGCGTCACCTGCGGAGACTGCGTCTCATTTTGTGGTGGGCTTTAAACGACGGAAAAGCACACAAAGTTCCCTTACTATCAAAACAGACAACCACCGACCTGGTTGTAATTTTGGGTTGCGTTCCCGTGAGTCACCCTATCCAATCAGTAAGTAATACTGTAATTAGAAAGGGGTGATTGAGAGATAGGTGGGACAGACATTAAGAATTTCGAAATAGAGCTAAATTTGCATATAACGATTTTTATGTGACTTGGTTACCAACCTGACGTCACAACTCTTTCCGATCGTCTCTTTAGGAGCAGAGTCTATGTCAGAAACTCTCGAGGACTTTAGCAACAGTATTCACCTACAGGAGTAGCCTACTACATTTCGTTAGTTAATTTAATGTTCTGATTGTTAACATACCGTACGTAACTTCGTGAGGTTGAGACAGATGACTTCTTAATGGACTTCCTTCTGATTAAAAGTAAAAAATTAGATTTGGTTTATGGGATTTTTCAAAAACCGTGAAAGAGCCAATTTTATGGTTGTCTAGCGCGGAAAAACAACTGATAGGGCTTAAAACAACTCCAGGTAACCCATTGCAATTACATTACGTTAGGGTTAAGTAAAAGAATTCGTGCTTTCCAAAATGACTACTAACGCATAATGAACAACAGCACCTGCTGTGCTCAAAAAGACAAAGCACGCATTCTTTTACCTAACCTATACCAATGAATTATGAACATCATTCGGAATTCAAAAATAACCTAACCTACCCTGACCTATTTTTAACATAAGCTATACTAATGAATAATAATGAAAAATGAACAGCCAGCGCCTGTATTCAAAAGACCTACGGGCTTTCGGTTTCTTTTTCGCACTAGACAACAATATACCCGCCGCGGTGGCGTAGTGGTTAGCTCACTCGGCAACTACGCCAGTAGTTCTAGGTTCGATACTGGACCGTGGCGGGTCGGCTTCTTTCGGGCGAGAGAGAAGCCGCGAGTGTGCCTTCTTTCGGATGAGAAGTAAAACCGAGGTCCCGTGTGGGTGTACGATGGCGCTTGCACGTAAAAGAACCCTCTCTACTATGCAACGGGTAGATGAGGCAAAAATTTCCAGGTGTAGGAGCTCGCCCCCTGGCGTCGGTAGCATTCCCCAACGAACACTAGACCGACGATAAATAAGCGTAGGGGTGCAGCTTTGGCCGGCAACCGGCTGCAGAAAAAACTATGTCCAATATATCACCCTGTGTCCATTCAGAGGGACAAATGGGTACCCGACCCTGCCATAGGCGGGAAAAGGGTTAGGAGTTTTTTGCTTTTTTCGCACTAGACAACAATATCTACTCGGATATAAAAAAATCCATCCTCAAAATTAGTGAAAACGCCAATATCGAAAAATTCCACAAGACGAAGCTAAGACTCAGTGTGGAGTGGTTCCAAGTGCAGTTGTACAATTTCCAGGTGTGGCACTCCCTTGGAATCGGCAGCGGATTTGTTTGTTTGTTGGTGTTTTAGGGCCTTTCAACTACAAGGTCGTTAGAGCCCCGTCCACCGTGTAATCCTTATGCAGAGACACTACACACTAATGCGACGATTTTTGGATACTAGCGGTGCAACAACAACGGGGTTAGGAGAGTGGAGACAGAGTATGGAGGGAAGGACGGCAAACAAAACGCTGAGGGTTTATGAGAACAAGCTTAAGATAGAGAAGGAGGTAATCTATGACAATACGTGGGAGAGCTCACTTCTGTTTCGGGCAAGAGCTGGGTCACCGGAGGCGAAACACAGGATGACAAAGATCACAGGTGGAGAGAAGGGCTGTGGATTATGTTGGGGTCAAGTGGAGGATGACAGGCATGTGATATTAACATTTCCAGCGCTGGATCACTGCAGGAGGGGTTGGGGAACCCCCACATTCGAAGAGGTTCGGGGTGGAGCTGCTGGAATGAGTGCGAAAGGCAAAGGTGTTGCTAGGGTGCTGGTGGAGATCTAGGCATATGAATTGGATTAGATTGGATGAGTTTTGTGGGTTGGGGAGTAGGCCAGGCAGTCATAACAGGATGAACCCTTAGGAGGCTGCCCGCGGGAGATGAGGAGGAAGGTGAAAGGACAAAGGAGAGGGTTAATTTGCAACACCCAACGTTCTTTACCAAACACCCTTGTTGGTATTGACGTGGGCTTGCGCTGCTTAACTTCAGTGATCTCACGAGAACTGGTGTGCCCAACGCAAATTGGCTGCGCACAGACTTGGGTCTAGCATGAAAAATCTCACTAGCAAGGTATCCGTCGCAAAGGATTACATATTCATATTCATAGAGGTACCCTGTTTTCCCAAGCGGCATCCCGTGTCAGTACTAACTGGGTTGCGTTGCTTAACTTCACTGATCAGACGAGAACTGGTGTGTCCAACGCAATTTGCCGCTCCCTCGGCGGCGGAGGGAAAATGACCCAAGGAAGAATATGAAGATGGTGCAGTACAGTAGTCTCGACTATCCGGCCGAGTTAAAAACAATAATAATTCTCCATATTGAAATAATAACTACAGTGGAGGCGGGATATTGTAATCACGGATAATGTTATCAATCGGCTATGGTTATCACAATCAGTCGATACCAAACCGCATCATATAAAACTGCTTAAAAATAATCTGCTTATTATAATCAAAATTCGTCTATTGCTATCACTTCTGGTTGTTTTCCTAAAATAAATTATGAAACTTCTGCTTTGGAAGAACATGACTGTACAGTTGACATGAACGAAAGCTTTTGAGGTGAGATGCCTAAAAGATGAAGGTAATATATTGGACGGTGTTTTTATGCAGGCGGTTGCCGATTAAAGCTGAAACCCCTATGTTTATTTATCGTTGGGTCCACGCGCGGATCCAGGATGGGGTTTTTGGGGTTGAAACCCCCTATGCACATATAAACTTATTCGCATAATATAAGGTGCGTTCAAAAAGTAATGAGCCGGAGGCATAATGACGGAAACCAGTACCTGTATGTTAGAAGTATTGGCCCTGGCTGTTGAGGCACTTGTCCCACTGTGACACAAGGCGGTGAATGGCTGTCTCATAAAATTCCCTGGGCTGCGATGTGAACCAGTTCCGCACGCACAGCTCGACGTCGGTGGCCCCTCAGAGCCCTTTTCAGGGTACCAAACATGGCGTATTCACAGGGAGAGAGGTCTGGACTGTATGGAGAGTGGCCAAGAACCTCCCATTTCAATTTCTGCAGGAATGCCTCGACTGTGTTGGCCGTATGAGGTCTTGCATTGTCATGGAGCAGAATGACCCCACAGGTGGGATTGCCTGGTCGTTTTCTTTTGATTGCTTGGCGAAGGGTGGTCAAGGTTTGCGAGTAACGCTGGGCATTCACTGTTGTCCTGTGCAGCATGAAGTGTATCAGAAGGGGGCCATCTTGGTCAATGTGACTGGCAGCGTTGAATGATGGATGCATGCTGCTGCTGCTCGCTTTTTATCGTCACGTGACGTGCACGCGTGCCCTCTAGTGACGGGCTGTGACCTTCCACGCTCTGGTCAGAATCACACCTCGTTACACATGCCACGATATTACCATCCTGTCACCGGTTTGCGCATTCCAGCCTCTGGCTTGTTACCTTTTGAACGCACCTTATATATGCAAGCTTTAGCTGTTGCAACCCCCCCCCCTCTGGCGAAAATTCTGCATCCGCCACTGGTTGGGTCTACTGCTCGTTGGGGCACTCCACTAACGCCAGATAGCGATGCCTCATTTACCCATTGCATAGTAGAGAGGATCCTTTTATGTGAAAATGCCATTGTACCCACATGAGACAAGATGCGCTACTTTCTTCTTCTTAATGTTGTCAGTCGGTTATTGTTATCAAAAGTTTCAGGTCCCACAATAGCTGGAAGAGGGAAACGGGGACCAATGGGATAAAAGAACGAAATTCACAAGAGCTTAGGGCTGCTGTGACCTATTGCGTTGACCTATTATTTTGATACAATGTTGCACTGTTTTTTGCCTACCTGGTCAGATAATATGAATAACAGCAGGTTTTGTTATAAAAAGGGTGTTTTTAAGAGTATGGATGTTATAGTACACCTGCTTTTTTGTAATCCGGCTTGTCCTTCCGCCTCATCAGCCCGGATATTCCAGACTCTACTGTACTGTGTTAGGTCAGTAGCTAGTTTCTTACAGTTAAGCTCAGTTTACACCAGACTAGTATTCGGCTGAGAAACACGTTTTGTTGCTGGGTCGAACACCAGTAATGGACGAGTAAGTGTCTACACGCATTTGGAGGTTTTCTCTGACTAGCCCACCAACAAGGGCTCCTTAACAGAGGCTTTACCACCAGACACTCGACGTTGGCTGTCTACACCAGTAAAGCACTCTTATTGGTGGAGGTACCCACTCGGCCGAGTGAATAGAAACGGTTTCTATCCACTCGTTCAATTCACTCGACTGAGTACTGTACTCGTCTGGTGTAAACTGGGCTTTTAAGGTGTCCACTGACGATCATGCCAAATGGAGTGGTGATTCAGTGGAGTGGAGTGTCAGGAGCGGCTGGAGTGAAATGTTGTGGGGTCATTGACGGATGATCACTCCACTCCAATGCATCACTCCTGAATTAATAGGAGGGGGCTAGTTATCGTCTGATCACTGAAGTTAAGCATAGGTACTGGCATAGGTGGCTGCTTGGGAAAACGGGATACTGTTAATATCCGAAAATCGTCACATTATGTAGCATGTGTGCAGTCTCTGCCATAGAACTACGTCGTGGGCGGGGCTTTAATGACCTTGTAGTTGAAGGGCCCTAAAACACCATGACACCAAACCTGAATTATTATGAATTACTTTAATTCAACCACCAAATTGTTTAGTAATATTGTATTTGTTATTAATAATTTTTTGTGTTATTAAGTAATTATTACAAGTGTCCTCATGGTTGAAGAATTGCTCCTTATATCAACAGCTTAATCATCAGCCATTATCAGTATGCAGAGAGAAAAAAAGGTCCCATCCATCTACCACACGTGTCGAGATTGCAATGGTCCAAAATCAACAGTGATTTGGCACTCACGAACGCTCCATCGGGCCACTACATCGGTCCATCCAATCACTTTTTCACACTCATGGTCGATTGGAGTGATGGACGGTTGGAGCAGAGTGAAGGATTTTTGGACAGATGGAAATCCGTTCGTTTCTCATCACTCCATCCAATCCACATGATATTATGCATTCACGATAAGTAATTGGAGTGGAGCATTCATTTTGGCGTGGAGGGATTGGAATTTCGTGATCGTCAGTGGGCACCTTTAACCTTTGTGTTTTCGCTTTTAGTGGAACAAGTGCGAAAGGTTCGGAATGATGATGAATTCCGAAGCGTTTTAAGATAAATATGCATTTTAATTAAAAGGGTGTTTTGCAAAAATTTGCCTCGGATTTTAATTCCGGTTTCTCGTCACTTAGTGCAGTCCTTTCACTTATGCGACTGAAGTTACTCTTTAGTCAAATACGTAATGAGTTTGCCAAATTTGCAGTGCAATAAGCACGTGAGGAGCAGTGTGATGAGCACGTCTATTTTGACGGACTCTGCGATCCATCCAAATAGACTGCAAGTTCCATATATACTTTCATCCTACTGTCCACTTTATTCAGAGAAGGAAGAGGTGGTTCTAGAACCATCACGTTGGTTCCTTCACAGTCTTTATTATTCTCCACTGGACGTCGAACTGGGTCGATGGCTGAATTAGATGTAGCGTGCAAAATACTAGGCCATGTTTGTCACATACACAAATATCCTTACTTTTGTATTGTTGTGAGAATTTAGTGCCACTGCGACGCTTACAAACACTATTTTCATTGGAATTGCTACTTGACGAATCAGATAAACATGAAGGGGGACGGAGACGGGGACCACTTCACAACTACCTTGCATCCTTTGCTGTAAAGTTTACTCCTTTCCCAAAACATTATGAAGGTCTCAACTTTGCTGCCCTATTTCGTCGAAATGTCTCTCTCTCTCTCTCAGCAACATGCAAAAAACACATTACACAATGCAGTGGTGGTGGCTACTTTAAAATGCAGATCAACAAGATAATCTAACCAAAATGTAGTAGGACGCTGTGGATGGGAGTGGTCAGCCATAAACGAGTGACCGTCGATCCAAGGCACGCACCGATGGATTTCACGGCATAGTTATTTAAATAGGTGTCATTACTACATGCATTTGTATCCATCGGATGATTTCATGTTTTGGTTAAATCTCTGACCACTCCCTTGACGATGTGGAGATTATTAATTTTCCTTCTACAATGGACCTTTTCTATCACCCATCCCACCAGAATGCATGACGCAGCGCATGCAGACTACCATCCAACTCCGTTTGTCGAAGGGCAAGAACCTGTACTAATTCGTTCGGTTCGTTGGTGTTTTAGGGCCCTTCAACTGTAAAGTCATTAGAGCCCCGTTCACTGCGTAGTTCTAATGCAGCGACTGCACAGACACTACACGAATGCGACGATATTTGGATATTAGCGGTACCCAGTTTCCCCAAGCGGCCACCCATGTCAGTACTAGCTGGGATTGCGTTGCTTAACTTCAGGGATCAAACGAGAAGTGGTGTGTCCAACGCATTTGTATTTTGGTACCATACCTATACTAGAAACGGTTAGATTAGAGGTAGTTTGAGGGTGGGGGACATCGCGGAAAAGATGAGGGAGAAACGGTTGAGGTGGTACGGGCATGTGATGAGGAGGGGTGAGGAGGGGAGAGGAGGACCTTATTAGGTCCATTGTGGGACTGCAGGTAATCGGGGGCTCTATAGGTAGAGGAAGACCAAAACGGACGTGGGTGCAGGTGGTGCCTGTTGTTGTTGTTGTTGTTTAAGGTCCCGTCAACTACAAGGTCATTAGAGACCCGTCCACTGCATAGTTCTAATGCAGAGACTGCACAGACACTACACTAATGTGACGATTTTAGGGTATTAGAAGTACCCAGTTTTCCCGAGCGACCACCCATGTCAGTACTAGCTGGGCTTGCGCTGCTTAACTTCAGTGATCAGACGAGAACTGGTGTGTCCAACGCAATTCGCCGCTCCCCCAGGTGGTGCAGAGGGACATGGAGGCGTGCCGGGTGGAGGGGGACTTGGTGGGGGATAGGCGGGAGTGGAGGATTATAACCGTCAGACCCGACCCTGCCTCAGGAGGGAGAAGGGTGAGATGATGATGATGATACCTATACTAAGGCATGGGTACCAAAATATAACTTCGTAGCCTATCTCTGTATATGATGCTTAGGAGGCTGGTGGATGGGAGGGCCTCTCTTGTTGTCCTGCCCTCTGACGAAAATTTACCTATGATTATGATACAATGACTGCAAATTCCAGGTATTTTCACTGCTATAAGGCCCAAATAGAATGGTTTAGTGAATTACGACAATGCAGCAGTCTTCTATCAAACGCAGCTGGTACACAAAGTTTGTGATATTGAACGGTTCTTTGTCAGTATTAAGGGCTTGCTTGTATCGCGCTAGTTCACTGAGAATATTACCTACTAAATTTAGATCTCCATCTTGCATTTTTTTTCATCTTTCTTTTGCTCTTGTTTATCCTAGTTACGATATATTCCA
Organism: Trigoniulus corallinus; assembly: GCA_013389805.1. Lineage (NCBI taxonomy): Eukaryota > Metazoa > Arthropoda > Diplopoda > Spirobolida > Trigoniulidae > Trigoniulus > Trigoniulus corallinus. Next base: position 43,715,631 of record JAAFCE010001036.1, on the reverse strand, counting down.
CGCTAGTGAATTGGTATACCTGAAAAAAAAACATGCATATTTGAAATTGAGGCATTTTTTTCCTTGCAGGGGTGTTATCATGATACACATCAGTCTTCGTGACGTCGACATCAATCAATGCTCTCAAACCAAAGCACTTTTCGATGACACCAATCTCTGCCACCGAGAAACCATGCAGGTAAACATATCATCACCACCAATAATCCTTTCCCAAATATGTGGTGTGTGGTTATTACACTATAGTACACAGGTACTTATGTGAGGGAGCTCCTTCCCAGGGGTATGGAGGTGGCTGTAACTTTCGAAGAGTTGAAATTTGAGAAAAAAATGTGTATTTTATTATAATTTTCTTAAAACTTCTTTTAAATATACCGTTGACAGTGCATTCATTTCGAGAAAAACGGATTCCGAAGAGGGACCTACCAATGCGTTTGTCGTCCAGGTCATTACTTTCCCAACGAGACTGATAGTGAAAGAGGACCTTTCCATCATTGGGAAAGTTATTTCAATGGCACGCTACTAGAAACAAAGTATGGAAATCTGTCAGATGAGGATCTAGAAGAATTCTATGAGGCAGGATTTCGATGCTTACCGTGCTCACCTGGATGTCAGACGTGTCTAGATAATTCGCCTTGTTACGTGAAGTATGACATCTTGTGGCGAATAGTGCCTCTGGGGCTGCAAAGTTTCTGTATGACCATCACCGTCGTCTTGGCCATTTGTGTATTTCGACTTAGAAAATGTAAGGTAAGAGGATAAAAAAATTGTTTTCTTTTCTTACTTGTAAATTCATCGTGAACCTACCTTACAAGAGGCTCTCGTGAGGTTTTCTTGATAGCTTCACATTTAGATCGCCTGCAAAACAGACAACAGCCTTTCATCAACTGGAAGATAAGTTTTATAAATATCAGTTATCATCATGACAATTGTTTAATGTCCACACAGAAAAGAAAGTGTGAATGGTCGCATTTTAGAATCCCAGTTTTAAAATTATAATGCCCTTGGCATCGGAACATACATTATATTGAGTGAGTGGGAGGAGTAAAACGTCTCGGCCGTAAAGATTGTTGGAGAACACGATGGCGTTTGTCAATGTAAAAATAGTACAAAGATAAGCGATGCGATCGAAACATTGATTATCAATCCAACCAAGAGCACATTATTTAAAGACTGAGAGATAATGACCACTTTGCCTTTTGGGATCCGAGATGGGTTAAACATACAGTAGGCGACTAAGAAGGTTGTAACATACAATTCCCAGTCCCCTTTTCACGCTCGTTCCTTTCTGTCCGGTCTTTCCACTACTGGTAACTTTTGTCTCCCTATTTCTACCTTCATTTTCTTTACCAGCTACTGTTTTTGGAACTATTAGGCTAGCCTCACACTGGAGCCGACTACGTGCGACTTTTAGTCGTGCGTAGTCGGAGTCGCACATAGTCGGCTCCAGTGTGAGGCTAACCTTCAACGGCATGGCATGGACAGTTAACAAATTAGAAAAATTAAGTTCTTGAATCGTGTCTTGAACTCATCATCCCTTGCCAAAATATACCCTACCTTTTGAATCATTCCTTAAAAGCATTAAAAACATTTACTCGCAAAGGAAATAAAACAGACCACTAACACAAGGCATATTTGGTAATAACATGATGGACACGGTAAAATATTAGAATTGTTGTGTGATGTCTTTCAAAAGGGAGTGGCATGCACGTAGTGAGAGACTAAATAAATTGCTGGCATGTTACTGTTTTATATGATTAGTGGTCAATTTTGAATGAGAGTTGGTGATAATGACTACTTTAATAAATCACTAGGAAATGTGTTTTTAAAAGCTACATGGCAATTGAAACCATTTTTAAATTTTCATTACATACTTTCACATTGCTGTGTATGACAACAGAAATTATGAAATCCACTACAGCAGCGGTTCTCAACCCGTTTTGAGTCACGGAGCCCTTTCCTGGCAGCCAGTTCTTTCGCCGAAGCCCCTTTTTGATTCAAGCAATATTGAAAAATTAAACATGAGCACAAATGACTGTAAGCAAATATATAATATGGAATGTTTTAGGAACAAGTCCTTGTTCCAGAAATCCTTTCAGTTTTTAACTATTGTCAATCACTGGGCAACGATATAGACTGGCGTTTGTGGTGCCCCAGGGATTCGCAGCGCTTTGTGGCCGCGAAGCCCCGAAAATCCTGCTACGGAGCACCAGTTGAAAACCACTACACTACAGAATCTCCTCTGTAACCAAAAAGGATAGGCTTGTTAGTTAGGAAGCTACATGTTTCTCACGTAGTTATTAAACCTAACTACAGTTCACTTGCCACCCCACATAGTTTCCGGGTTAGAATGTTATAAGGTAGGAATGGGTGAACTACTGCCCGCATGAGACCTGCAGGGAGCAGCGTATTGCGTTGGACACATCAGTTCTCGTCTGATCCCTGAAGTTTTACAACGCAACCCCAGCTAGTACTAACATGAGTGGCCGCTTGGGAAAACTGTGTACTTCTGATACTGTACTTAATCGTCGCATAGGTGTAGTGCCTATACAGTCTCCGCACTAGAACTACGCAGTCAACAGGGCTCTAATGACCTTGTAGTTGAAGGGCCCTACAACACCAACGAAAGAAAAAAATGAGACCTGCATAGTGAGTTTGTGAGGATTTCAATGGGGGAGGACTAAATTTGGACTTGGAAGTCCACCCTCATGAAAATGTTTAGTCGACCCTGCTTATTGTAAGAATAGGCTAAAGGGGTGTGACATTCCGCCGACATCCAACCACTAAAATCCGTAATCCAGTAGTGAAGGTCCACTCCAGCAGCTTTTCCTTTCTCCAATTTCATCCATAGCTAGTGTTATTTTGTCTTTCTGTTTCTCCATGGTCCTCTTGAACATAAGTACCTACCCTCCATCGGTGGGAATTGGATTTAAAAAGAGAGAGAGGCGGATTGTGAAAAGAAGGATGTGGATCTCTTGTCGGTATTTGCAGTATTTTGTTGAACCCTTGTCAATGCACACTACACCAGAATTCTGCGCATTGCGTTGCTCCATAACATCGCAACTCTTTCACTCATGATTATTTAACCGCGTGCCTGTAAAGGATCGAAAGTATTTATTTGTTAGAGGAGGGCGAGAAAACTATTAATTTATGTCAGAGAAAGGCTGATAGCCGGTGATTGTCATCACCGATGATCGACATCCATTTTAAAATGTGACCTACCTAATGGCTCATCGCCGTCGATCAGAAAACAACGTTGCAAAAATTCATTTCCCGCTAGAAATTCAACAAGATTTCTTTCGGTTAGCACATCGATTTGCATTTCTATTACATCATCTTGACTTTTTTATTTTGCCGTTGGCAACGGATATTTTCGAACAAGACATAACTAACCTCTTTTTTTATTTTTAAACGAAATTGGCATACAAATACATACAACCCACAATGCTAGTCACGTTCGACAACGACTATTCTAAATCCACAGAATTCTAAACGCAAACTGACCAATAAGCACGTTTACATCACAAAAACAACTTTGCAACATTTGTTACAGCGCCGTACTATTTCTCTGGGCGGACAAATGCCGCAAGGGCTACTCATAAACTACTATCTGATCCATTAGAACAGCGGTTCTCAACATTTTTTCATCATAGTACACTTTTAATAATATAAAAATTTGGCGGCACACTAATAACGACACATTTCGGGGCACACAACCCATCATCATCATCATCTCACCCTTCTCCCTCCTGAGGCAGGGTCGGGTCTGCGGGTTCTAATCCTCCACTCCCGCCTATCCCCCACCAAAACCCCCTCCACCCCGCATGCTTCCATGTCGCTTTGCACCACCTGCTCCCACGTCTTCCTCTACTCCTGGTGCCCTCAATCACCGGCAGTCCCATAATGGACCTAATAAGTTCCTCCTCCTCATATGCCCATACCACCTCAGCCGATTCTCTCTCATCTTTTCCGCGATGTCCCCCACCCCCATGTTCCCTGACAGGGTCTCCACATTCCAGGTTCCTAACCGCAACTTAACCTCTTTAAGTGTGACAGTTCTGACTGGGGTGCCCCCAGTCAGATGTCTAGAACCCGCAGTAATAGTGATAGGGTTACCTGTGGGGGGTGCCGTCCTACCCCACTCGGGGCACACAAACGCCAAAGAAAATATAAGTTGTAACCTAACCCTATTCAAAAATTCGCCTCGGTGGCGCAGTGGGTAGCACACTGAGTCAGTAGTTTTTGGTTCGATACTGGGCCACGGTGAGTTGGCGTCTTTCGGGCGAGTGAGAAGCCCTGAATGCACCTTCTTTCAAATGAGAAGTAAACCCGAGGTCCCGTGTGGTGTACGATGGCATCTGCGCGTGAAAGAACCTTCTCTATTATGGAAGGAGTAGAGGAAGCAAAATTTCTAGGTGTAGAAGCTCGCCCCCTGGCTTCAGTGGAATGTCCCAACGAACAGCAGAAAGACTATAAATAGCATAGCGGTTGCAGCTATGGTCGGCAACCGGCTGTGAGAAAACACTCTATTATATCGCCCTTGTGTCCAATCAGAGGGACAAGATGGGTACCCGATCCTGCCATAGGCGGGAAGAGGGTTAGAAGTTACTTGTAATCTAGCCCTATGCACACATCAAGTGGGTGACTAGTAAACTAAACAACTACATAGCCTGGGTATTTGCAGTGGTGGCACATTTCATGAATCTCGCGGCACAGTAGTTGAGAACCGCTGCATTAGACCATAGGTCTCAACATTTTTGACTGGCGGGCCGGATTAGGAATTTTTAGAAGGCCTGTGGGCCACAACCCGATTCATGGTGTTTTTTTAAAAAAGTTACACAAATGGTAAATCAAATGCAGGATTCTCCACAGAGACGAGCAATGACATCTGGCTGATGCGCCTGGCATTTGTTCTCACTCAACGGCTCAACTCTGTTTTATGGAATCTTTCCGCGGGCCGGAACTTTGTTAAACTTTTCAAGGATTTCTTGCGTGGCGGTCTCTTTACAATTTTTTAGATGGCTCGCGGACCCTATTTATTCAGAAAAGGGTAAATATTAGTATTACATTCCATGGGATGGGGACATGGCAATAATCGCAAATAGCCCAATATTTCAACTGACTCCTTCACAGTCTCTTACAACCGCTTCGCGGACCCCTAGAGCAGTGTTTCTTAAACTTTTCTGATCGCGGCCCACTTGAAAAAAAAACAAAACGCAGCGGCCTACTAGTCCCTAATCTCACCCAATACTTACATGAAGAGACCTGACCAGATACATATGTAGCAATAAAATTTGTGGCCAACCAGTAAATTCTCACGATCCAGTGGTGGGCCACAAACCACACTTTGAGAACCACTGCCGTAGAGCAGTGGTTCTCAAAGCGTGTTCCGCGGAACACTGGTGTTCCGTGAAACCACTTCAAGCGATGTAGAGATACTCTGATGTGACCCGTAGAATCAATGGGGGTGGCTGAAGTGGAGACAGGCAAGCGGAGTCCTGTGTAAGAGGAGGGTCCCAATCAAGTGGAAAGGGAAGTTCTACAGAACAGTGGTTAGACCAGCTATGCTATATGGATCAGAGTGCTGGGCAGTGAGGAAGAGCTACGTAAATAGAATGCGAGTAGCCGAGATGCGAATGCTGTGGCACATGTGTGGTGTGTCAAGAGCTGACAGAATTAAGCCGGGTTCACACTATTCAACTATCGTTGACCAACTGCCAGTTGGAGGTCAATTGAGTACACATTGAATCATGTGAACTTTGATTCAACGTAGTTGAAAAACTGGCTAGTTGAAGCAACCAAAGTTGAAAGGGGTTTAACTTTTGTTGTTCAACTAGCGTCACCAATGTTGAGTCATCAGTTGATTTGAACTAGTTAAATGTGTGAACGACTTATCATCAACTGGCTTTCAACATCCGGTAGTTGTTCAACGGCAGTTGAATAATGTGAATGCGCCTTTAGGAATGAGAATGTTAGAGGTAACCTAGGGTGGTGGACATCGCCAAAAACATGAGGGAGAATAGGCTGAGGTGGTATGGACACGTCATGCGAAGAGGGGAAGAGGAGCTTCTTAGGTTACTTCCAGGAATGCAGGTGGTCGGTAGCACCAGGGGCAGGGGGAGACCAAAGCAGATGTGGGAACAGGTTGTCCGTAAGGGTGTGACAGTGTGTGGGGTGGATGGGGAACTGGGGGAGAGATAGACGGGAGTGGAGGGCTAAAACCCGCAGACCCGACCTTGCCACAGGCGGGATAAGGGTATGATGATGATGTAGTAAGTATCAATTGGTGTAGAAGGTGTACAACCTGCTTTAAAGTTTATGTTGAATTATAAGTGTTCCGTGCTAGTAAAATGTATTTTATTTCACGTACTATGGTAAATAACATCACACTTTAGCTTACAATAGTACGAAAATGGCGCTGGACACACCAGTTCTCGTGAGATCACTGAAGTTAAGCAACGCAAACCCACGTTAGTACCAACACGCGTGGTTGGTAGGGAACGTTGCGGGTGGGAGCGGCGAGTTGCGTTGGACACGCCAGTTCTCGTCTGATCACTGAAGTTAAGCAACGCAAGCCCAGTTAGTACTGACATGGGTGGTCGCTCGGGAAAGTTGGGTACTGCTAATACCCAATAATCGTCGCATTGGTGTAGTGTCTGTGCAGCATATGCATTAGAACTACGCAGTGGACGGGTCTCTAATGACCTTGTAGTTGACGGGACCTTAAACACCAACAAACAACAAAAAAAAAAGGGAACGTTGTATTTGGGTGCTGCAAATTTCCCCTCTCCTATATCCCCTACACTTAACTCCTCCTCACCCGCGAGCAGCCTCCTAAGGGTTCGGCGTGTTGTGGCTGCTGGACGTACTCCCCAACCCTTCAGTGTAGCATAATATAACATATACCTCGAACACATTCACATATTCGTCTCGGAATATTTCTGGATATTCGCCTCAACCAATACTTACTTGATACTCTACTGAGTCTTTATATTTGGATTCCCAACTCACCTGACAACTTCATACATACATTACATCACAGGAGACTCAGAGTCTGTATTATGTATCTTCTGTGTCGTTAACTTAACCAGTCATTTATTATTCATTCTGTTTCTGTTTGTTTGTTGGTGTTTAAGGTCCCGTCAACTACAAGGTCATTAGAGACCCGTCCACTGCATAGTTCTAATGCAGAGACTGCACAGACACTACACTAATGCGACGATTATTGGGTATTAGCAGTACCCAGCTTTCCCGAGCGACCACCCATGTCAGTACTAACTGGGCTTGCGTTGCTTAACTTCAGTGATCAGACGAGAACTGGTGTGTCCAACGCAACTCGCCGCTCCCCCATTCATTCTGTCGTACAGTACAAAAAGTAATTGATTAACTGAATGTTAGATCGCCTTCAAAATCACCAAATGATTTATTGTTTATTTCATACGTCTGCATTACTACGTTCAACCCATTAATATTGCAGCGTAACCAAGCTTAACTCTAATTAGGTCTCCTAATATCATCATATCATCTGCAGATAGTTATAAGAGTTAATTAAGCATCCCATGCCCCGAAGCTAGTCTGCATTCGTCCCTTTGCAATGTGGCCCATGAAGAATGCCATATAGTCTGCCAATAGTTCATGCCAGCCTAAGGCATACAAGAGATATGCCATCTGGTGAGGATGTGATGTAATGAGACACCACCTAGCGCATGCGTACAGGCAATGCGTAGACTATCCAGGAGATTGCACAAGATAAATTAACATCATCATACCCTTATCCCGCCTATGGCAGGTTCGGATCTGCGGATTCTAGCCCTCCACTTCCCCCTATCACCAGTGGCGCGCTAGCACTAGCTGGCACAGTGCATTGCACAGTGTGCAATGTGCGCAACGCACACAGGCGCCAAGGATGTCAGGAGACAATATTTGCTCTAAATATCTATAAAAGGTGTAATTCACAACGACTTCTTTCCAAATTACATATATAAATTACTTTTCTCCTAGTGTTACTTTTGTTTTATATAGCGATTTTGTATTAGGCCAGAAGACTGGGATAGGGGCGCCAAATAATGCCTTTGACACAGGCGCCAGACACTACTGGCACGCCACTGCCTATCATCCATCAGGTTCCCTGGTGCTTCCAGAGCCATGTCCATACGGCTGTATTGCTTTGGACACACCAGTTCTGGTCTGATCACTGAAGTTAAGCAATGCAACCCCAGATAGTATTGGCGTGGGTGACCGCTTGGAACTTGTCTGTGTAGATTCTGCATTAGAATTACGCAGTGAATGGCACTCTAATGAGGGACTCGATGCCCTCACCCTCAAACTACCCCTGATATACTCATCATTGCACGAGATACCGTAATAAAAAAAACTCTTTAATGACATGCAGTCGCATGCATAGGGTGTCCGATGCAGTATCTTGCGTGCTAGCATCCCAACTTATAATGTGTCGTCTCACGAGTTTCCGCGTGAAACAGGTCTAATTAGAAACGTGTATCGAGGAACATGCACTGCTACAGGCTAGACATTCAATGGCACATGCGCAAAATAGCAATATGAGAACGGTAATACAATTCCACGATTTCAGTTGTGGCACAGGTAGGATTTCAGGCTTCAGTCATCAAATGACCGCTGGTCAATAAACCAACTACTGTAGATGACATACACATATCATTTCCTATTTTCCCCCTTTCTTTCGGACTTAGATGCGACCTACAATCTCGATGCCGGATGGATGAAGCGGAGACAGGCGAGATGGCGGAGACGATCTCAATTAGACTAGAGGGAACATCGTTCTACATGTTAATGCTTAGTAGACAAGCTATGTTGTATGGGTCAGTCTTGACCAGCGCGTAATAGCCATGAAAATAGGATGTGTATACCACGCCATATGAATGTGGCGTAACAAGAGTAGATAGAAATCAATTCAGTAAAGAAGAGAGAAAAGTATGGGCATGCCATGAGATTAGGAGAGGGGAGCTCAGGGCGGACGAGAGGGTGATGATGGGATGAAATTCACAGTGGCCCGTACCTCATTCTCCAATTACTTTTTTTACACCCTAATTTACCGTAGAGTTCCCCCCTCCACGAGCCTTACGACGTCTCTAGACACCCCTGAGGAGCTGGTTAGGTCCACCACAGAAATGCGGGTCTTAGGTAGCACACACAATAGTGGTATGCCTAAGATAATCTCAGATGAGCTATGAACTAGAATGGACAAGGACCTAAATGAGAATAGGAGGGAATGGAGATCAAGAACTGCCAGACCGGATCTTGATTTTTTTCGTTTTGCTGGCGTTTTAGGGCCATTCAACTACAAGGTCATGATAGTCCATTCCACTGCATAATTCTAATGATGCATAGTCTGCAGTGTTCCCAAGTGCGTTGCTTAACTTCAATGATCAGACAAGAACTGGTGTCCAACGCAATGCAGCCTCTCCCAGACCTTGAAATAAGCAGGATAAGAGTATCACGATGCCCTCTCTCTCTCCATAAGCTTCTTTCAATTTCCCTACTGAAATAAGCTTACCGTTGACTAGACAGACGTCATCGGAGAACGACAAAGTCCATTTCAGTTTCTGAACATTCGAGTTATCTCAAATATCAGCCATATCAGTGCCTACTGCGTGAAATTAAGAGATGCGGTTATCTCCTACAACAAAATATCCATCCTTACATTTATGAATTTAATATATTGTCGTTTTGACGCTAAACGCTGAGAGACAACAAAAAATCAATAAATCGGTAACTACGTCACGTCCACTTTATAGGCGGACTTAAATTTAAAGAGACAAGGACCTTTCTGAGTTGCAATATTGATGTTTATGTCTTGGTGGAGCCCTTTGATACTAAGGTCATGTCATGTAAAAACAGCACAAAGCAACAGAAGTATCATTTAGGTCGTTCTCTTCCTCCTCCTCCTCGACTTCTGCAACCCAAGTTTACCTCTTCAACGAAATCTTTCAGGTAAATTGAGGGTGCCAAATGTAACTTAACTGGACACGGTCCAGAGATATGCTGATCAAATCAATACTTACAAAAAAAAAACAATCATGAGTATTGTCAGAAATGAAAAAAAGGAAAGTGGCATCTTTTAATACCACGAAAGATTCAACTTAAAGACCTTCGATTAAACTTGCTATAAAGATAGGATCACTGCACCTATTATGACCTATGGAAATAGTGACAGCACAATTAAGCAGTAAATATGCGTCAGAGAAATCTAATAGATACGTGATAATGACGTAGATAGTTGGAGAAGAAAGGGTTAAAAAAAAACATGAGTAGAATGATTAAAACAAACTGTTAACATATTAACTCACCAAAATCCTGGATGTTGTTTGCTGGGCCTACTAAGCATCAGCACTGAACCCACCATCATCAATACAAAATATTAGTAGAGAGTGGGGAAAATGACTAGAAAACAACACATAAAATTCGACAACGGATGAAGTGAAAATGTAGTAATAAACACGAAACGAGGTTTAATCTAATTTTCTTGTTTGGTAAAACGACGAGGTTTTCTACTGCTAGAGCCATTTCAGTACACCTTGAAAAAGTGGAAAGGAGTGGTATTGTTTTTTATGACAATATTAAATTCAAGTAAATAAGACTCTGTTTATTAACGAACCATAAAAAAGGTTAGAGAAAACGATATACTAAGTAATAAAAATGATATCGCATATGTCTACGAAATAGGTCGATCGAGAGAATCACATAATACAAATCAATGGGAAATTTATACATGTACACCTGACGTGGATGACAAGAGTCCCTCGGTGTCATTTTAATAACGGAGCAATATGAGGAGAAAAAAAAAGAGTAGTAGCATGGGTGGAGAAGAAAACAGCGTGTGTGTAATGTGTACATGTTAGTGTAACTACGTCAAAAGGTGAAGGGTCCTATCCCAAAAGGAAAAAGAGGAGGAGAACAAACATGGCGGAGTTGATTCTTTTCCAAGATTGTTTCATTTAAAAATAGTATAACGACTGTTGGATATCCAATATTTCGATGCGGACATTGTAGAGAGAAATAATTAGTAATGACAAACGAAGAAAATGCACCCAGAAGAGAAAGAGAACATTATAGATTTAAAAAAAAAAGATTAAAAAAAAACAAATGTATTTATATGGTGTCTAGAGTACATTTCAAATTTCCATCATCGCTCACTCCCTCTGGTACCAAATAAGGGAAGCTAATTCTAGTACTGTATAGGATAAAAATCGGAGGAGGAAGTAATAGGAGACGGGAGGGTGTGTAACATATTAGATTGAGGGCTGAGGGGGTAAGGTAGCAGGCGGTATGAAGGGAGTGAGTTTAAAGGGAGAGCAGGGAGGGTGAGCGCTTTAAAAAAAGCAGAAACTAAAAGTAAAGTGGTAGAAATCGATATGAAGGCGAGAGTGAGAGAGTAAGCGTATTCTGCAACCTAAAAATTTTTCACTTAAAGTGGTGGTGTTGTTGAGCAGGAAAGGCAATTGAGTCGAGTCCATTCTCGCCAAATGGTAGAGGGAAAAAGGGAAGAACCAGTGAGGAGGAGGCGGAAGGAGGAAGGGCGGAAGTGAAACGGAAAACAGAATTGGAATGTGATGAAGAATGGCTGCCGACAAACAGCCTCTTTCTCATCACTCGCCGCTGAACGAGAAATCAGAAAACAAGAAACATTACGAGTGTAAGAGAGAATTAATATACAAACACACAAGTGCGATGACTAGGTCGGGGGAAAAAAGGTTGAGAGAAGAGATAATTATCAGCTAAAGACAGCAGTCGAAAGGTCTCTTGAGAGCCCTTGCTCCTCTTGTCCTACTCTCTTCATTGACCTCTCTGCATCTCTTAACGCCGCCTCATCATGCGGGAATAAACAATAATAATATCAGCAAGTCAAACAGCATCACTGTTATTCACTTCTTTCTACTTAGCGTCACTTGTGTTTAGATGATTTCTTTAACGGTCGATCCAACTAGGGGTTGTCTCCCAACTAGCAAGAGAATGACGAGGGGGAACCTGATATACATAGAAATTATTCAAATGATATGGTAGTTAAGTATGCGGCTGTCTAGTTAATTGCTACAGGATCAATCCTGGCACAGGACGACGATTGGTCACCGATATGAGGAAAAAAATCATACCCTGCCTGTGGCAGGGTCCTCCACTCCTGCCAATCACCCACCAGGTTCCCATCCACTCCAAACACTATTACATCGCTTCATACAACCTGTTCCCACGTCTGCTTAGTTCTTCCGCTGCCTCGGGTACTTGGGGGCAGAGGCCCAGAGTGCATCTTCTTTTGGATGAGAAGTAAAACCGAGGTCCAGTGTGGTGTACGATGGCATTTGCACATAAAAGAACCCTCTCTACTACGCAACGAGTGGGTGAGGCATAAATTTCCAGGTGCAGGAGCTCGCTCATTGCGTCGGTGGAATGCCCCAACGCAGTGTCGTAACGAGGGCGTGGCGAAAAAGGCGCTCGACACGGGCGCAACTGGGTTTGGGCGCAAAACTTTTAAGTTTTTTGTCATTATTGGGTTACGGGGAAGCGCAAGCTAGACACTCGCCACAGAGTTAGCACAGGTTAGCAGCTTCAGCTTTGGTCGGGAATCGGCAGTCTAATATATCGCCCTTGTGTCCATTCAGAGGGACAAGATGAGTACCCGACCCTGCCATAGGCGGGAAAAAGGTTAGGAGTTTCACATTGGTCTGGCTTTATATACTATAGGCTACCCTGTATATGTACATGCCACGTGCCAAAAAAAATTGTTCTGCGTGTCATAGGTTCGCCACCCCTGGTGTGTGTGTGTGCAGACTTTGCATAAGAACTATGCGTTGACGGGGCTCTAATGACCTTGTAGTTGAAGGGCACTAAAACACCAATAAAACAAAAAATGAAATTGCTCTCAGAATTAAAGCCAAATTATCTTTAAATGCTATCCAGTATAATACCCAACGTTGATGTATAACTTGTAAGAAGGACTTACCTTCTTACATGAGACCTATGCAGGGTAGCAACCATGTTCGGACTGGATAAAAAATGAGGCCCAGATAAAAACTGCAAGAACGATTATCTGTAACCACTTAAAACTAGGCCCACAGACAACAACAACCCACCAGGGATTGACAGCACCCCGGTGGGTCAACCCAACTATAGTTTCTAAAGATTTTAGTGAATGTGCCAAAAGCTTAGGCCAAAATGTATCAAATCACCCACAAAAGTATCCAATGAAGAAAAAACATGTTAAAATATTAAAAATAAAGAGATTACTCAAAATTACCTCAGATTCTAAACAACTGCCTCATTTTTATGCATTTATATTAGACTGTGTTTTCCATACTAGAACGAGGTGGGTTGGCTCCTTTCGAGCAAGGGGGAAAGCCCCCGAGGGTGCCTTCCGTCGGATGGGAAGTAAAGCCGTGTATGATGTCATTTGCACGTAAAAGAGCCCTCTACTATGCAACGAGTAGTGAGGCACCGGTGGAGTGCCCCAATGTAAGCCGACGATAAATATGCATAGTAAAAATAAGCATACCGTCCAGCACATCGTCCATGTGTCCAGAGGGACACAGATGGGTGCCCGACCCTGCCATAGGCGGGGGGAAGGGTTAGTAGTTGCTTTTTTTGCCTCTTAATACATTCCTGCCGCCCTCCAAGAGGTGGCCACCGGTGCCACTGAATTAACGATTTAGCTTTTAACTCAAGTCAAATCTGAATTCCGTTCAATTCCATTAATAGCTAACGCAACATAAACAATTTTAGATTAATTTATAACAAACTTTGACAAGAATCCATTTGACCCATCTCAAAATATTGCCTAAATTTATAAGTGCGTTGCAGACAGTGAAAGGAACTTGTCACTTGGCTATTATATACAGGACTAGTTTATCCATTAAGCACTTTAGGTATAGTGCCTAGGGATTAAAAGTGTAAATTTGTCACCAAAGGCTGAAAAGTGGCAACCCCGGACCTATGCATTGGTATTTACAGGTTCGAAACTCGATCAGCTAAGTCATGTGATCGATCTCTCTTTTATACTCGAGGGAACATATTTCAAGTAGGTCTTACAATGGGCTACAAAATAAGATCTAATCCACAACAAAAAAAACCGTTTCTAAAATCCGAAAAAAATCAGGATCAGATAATTCCTCTCGTATGAATTTCTTCTGGTTGGATATTAGCGACTGAAGAAAGAGAAGGTAATGAGATCTGTCTTAAAATATTTTTTACGTTCGTTAAATAGGAGAGCCTTAAGCGTAGGAAGTTCTCATCTTTCAAACTTGTTATTGCCCTTCTTTAAACAGGACCTACAATACAAAATTTATTTTCAAATAATGACGGTCCGTATGCTAAACTGCAGATATCTAGAGAAGTCGAAAATTGCAAGACGACAGAGAGAGAAAGAGAAAAATATGTCAAGCACATATCGAAAAAACAAATCATGGCTTAATCTTTAATCAATACCAAGTGCAATTCAAGTCATTAAAACGATGACTTCCGCTCCGTTCTGACTAAGATGAAGAAAAGAGGCCGATCTATCTTTTCTACAATCGCATTCTGTTAAATTTAAAGATAGCATAACTGACCTTTTTTCGAAATGAGGGGGTAAAACACGTGTATTTAATATCACTCTTACGTATTACGCGGCCCATTAATCATAAATGACCTAAGTGACATATTCTTGGCCGACCTAAAAGCGTCATTGACTTGTGAGATGACAGCATCAGCCTCTCGCTGCCCCTTAAAGAAGGCAATCACTGCTAACAACGTCTCACAGTGAAGCACATCATCAATTGCCAGATGAGTTAGGCAGTTTGTGCAGAATCGTAGAATTGCCGATCGGGTGCTTTGCCATCCGGTGGGCATCTGTAAAATGGCTCAACATCAACTGTCAATATTAAATATTATCCGCCTCAGTGGCGCAGAGGTAGCGTGCTGTACTGCTGTCAGTTGTTCCAGGTTATATAACTGAAGGTGGTTTGCCTTCTCCAGCGCCTTCAGTCGGATGGGAAATAAAGCTATAACTCGATGTGGTATAAAACATGTGTGTAGTTCGACGTAATATTGAGGTGTTGGAGCTCGTCTCCCTGGCGTCGGTGGAGGAAAAAGTGTCGCAATGAAGGAAATGGGTCGACAATAAATTGGCATAGGGTTGGATGTATCCATGGGACTAAATAAGCCCCGACCCTGCCACAGGCTGCAAACGAGTTAATGATGATGAAAATTAGTAACATATTAAATTTCTTGACCCTTTCATTGGGGGGCAACTCGGTCAGCAATCATTGGCGCTGCCTGGTTTACCTTATTGGTTTATGAATATCAGTTGCTGAAGGCTGTTACTAAAGGTGCATTCTCACGAGTCAAGTTTTTACTTGAATCAATTTTCGTTCACACATTTCAATAGAAACTGATCAGCAGTTTCATTGTACAAATGGGGTTTCAGTTACAATACAAATGGGGTCAAAAAGGAGTTGTGTGGATAACACTGTATTTTGGTTGACCCCCAATTGGTCCACCCCTCTGATGAGTCCACTTTTGTATATCTACAAGGGCCTTAAACAAAAGACCTATTGTTCACTTGAAGGGTAATGGTGAATGACTCACCACTTGATCAAGAAAAGTTTGACTGGGTCGACTAAAATGTTGATCAACTCGATTGAAACAGAGGTTCCCACTACAGTTTTCATTCAAGTTTTGTTGAACAACTACAATTGGTCAACAAAACTTGACTCGTGAGAACGCGCCTTAAGGACATCAATCAACTCCAGGAGGAGGAATAGGTGGCTGCGATTTGCGATAGGGATTATAAAAAAAGTTTTGAATTAAAAATTTCAAATTCCTATTCTTGAAATTATAGGTGATCGCCGCAGGAATGTGGACGGTGTTAGAGATGATCGTCGTCGGGGCCATGCTACTCTATTCCACGGTAAGAAAACTTCCTTTTCCTGACATTTGAAATGAATAATAACAAAATGTTGTCTTTTCAATCATATCATGTCAATTACAAGCTAAACAAGTGGTTGTAGTGGTGGTGGCCAGGTGGAAGGGGAAAATCCTGTAAGAATGGTAGCTTATGATCAGTGCCGGATTTAGATATTGAGAGGGCCTAGGCTATTTCAATTTTGAGGCCCTTTTCAAGCTCTTCTGAGACCCTTTTCTTAAATTTTGAAGCCTGCTAAATGTTGAGGCCCTACACTTCAGCCTAATTAGCCTAATGGTAAATCCGGCACTGCTTATTATTAACCGTCGAATTTATTTTACTTAATCAATACGGCCTTTGAGTGGAAGTCTTAGTTTCCCTATACTGCCCTGCCATCTCAAATTCGGCTCCGCATTATGTACCCAACTTTCATTCTCGTCTCAGAGTTTATTTTTCCTCCTCCTTTTCCTTCTGAGTAACCTCGTTGCACTTCACATATCAAACACGTGGTAGAATCGATATCGAAATTAATTTAGCGGTTCAAACATGAACCTGCCATGGAAATGTTAACTTTGCAGGGATCCAATATCAATATGACACGAAGGAGAAAGACAGTAGACTTCAGTGAATAAAGGTTCAAGGGAAGGGGGACTGGAGAAGTAATCGACAGTCTTCCAGAGATATCCCCTTCGGATATGAACTCATTGCGCGTTGCTGCTATTTTTACATATCCCAAAATGAAATCACGAAGGGGTTAGATAGGAAACACTAGGATGATTCAAAATCGGTATTAACAACAAATATTATATCCATTGAGAATTACCTCAGATCGTCTCGCCTCCTCCCCCCTTCTAACCTATTCCTGAAAGTATTTATATTGCTGCAGATAGTTAATCTTATAGGCAACTCTACATATAAGAAACCAGTTAAGATTTTCTCAAAGCTAAAGTTAATTGAATAACTCACGAGCTTAATTGAACAATTAGACTTGCCTTTATCTTAATTTGATATGAAACTAATTGACGTTAGAGATGTTTAAAATGTCCCAACACAGAAATTCAATAATACTGGTCGCTAGCCATTACTGGCTAGTAACGTATTTGATTGGGATCGTAGTTCTCGGTTAAAAACTTTCGACAATAGCTAAGATGGTCTCAAGAGTAAGTAATCAAACTCACCTTTTAGACTATGAAGTGAGTAAGCAGCAAACCTAATGCCTCATTTAAGAGGATAAGGGACTTGAGAGCTACAGCGCCTTCCGCAAAATGGTGAAAACATTTCTGCGGAGTTCAAATCCTTGGATGCTATGTAAAATGAAGAAATTCGACATTAGAAAGATTCAGCATCGGCAACAGAAGAAACACAATTAACTAAAATTAACAAAGAGATAATTCAGCGTTTCATTGCTCCTTTGTGGCCATTTTACTCGCCAAATTAATGCACTTTTATTGATTAATTGTTGAATTATAGGTAATGATCCGGTACTTCGAGCCTGAAACACTGCACTGTTTTTTGGAACCGTGGTTCAGAGAAATGGGATTTGCAATTTTTTACGGAACGATTACTTTGAAAATGTACAGGTAAATACAAAAAATAGACAATAAAACATTTAGTGGATTATATATCTGTTAGGGTGAGCTCAGGTTGAAGTGCGTTACCTTACCTTCGGACAACAAATGTTATTCAGCATATTAAAACTGGATTGATAATCCACGTAAAGTCCCCATTTCTAGACGAATCCGAAAAGAGAGAAAAAAAACCTTCATAAGATCGATAATAATATAAGATGCTAATACTGTACTGTGGCTTTCAGAATATTAGTCGAGTTTCGTACCAGAAAAGCTCATCGATGGGTCATCCGTGATAAAGATCTTCTCAAGTACCTGGCTGGCATCATTCTGGTAGTCGTCGGTTACATGTCTGCCTGGACAGCCATCAGCGTAGACCACATCTATGAAGGAGACAGCGTCATAGACATCGGAGAAACGGAAGATGAAAAGCTCAAATATACCATTTGCAAATCCAGATGGTGGGATTATGTTACTGAGACAGGTATGGGACAGGCAGGAGGAATGAATGCCTTCCTTCTCTTTTAAAAGAGGTCTTAATAAATATATGCTGTCACTTATGATTTTAGGAGAATTTGCGTTTTTGCTATTCGGTACTTATATAAGTTACCACATCAGAAATGCCAACAGCCCTTATCAAGAAAAGCGTTATTTGTGCCTTGCAATTTACATTGAGATGATAGTGTCCCTTTCACTCCACGTTTTCAGGTGAGAATTGATTAAAATTTTTTTTCTGAATGTGGGATTTTCAAACAAGATTATCTCTAAGGCGACGTTCTCGCCTTCCATAAATGATTCCAATTTTAAATCCGTTGTGTGAAACGTGGGAGAGCTCTTTACGGGACAACGATCACTGCAACGACATCATCACTGGTACATTACTTCAGTATCTCAATTTTTTTCCACGTAAAACGGAGAATTGGGAACGGCTTATTGCGTTGGACCAGTTCTCGTGTGATCACTGAAGTTCAGGAACGCAACCCCAGCTAGTACTAACATGGGTGGCCGCTTGGGAAAATCGTCGCATTAGCGTAGTGTCTGCGCAGTCTCTGCATTAGAACTATGCAGTGGACGGGACTCTAATGACCTTGAAGTTGAAGGGCCCTAAAACATCAACAAAATAAAAAAGTGTTCCGAAAGGAAACAACTTTTAGCGTACTACATTATTAAATTGTAAACAGTGTATATTTCCACGGCATCTTTTCGTATTGGTTAGAAGCTTTAGCAACAGCAAATAACATCGTATAGTTCTGTTGTTGGTGGTGTTTTTTTAGGGCCCTTCAACTACAAGGTCATTAGAGCCCCGTCCACAGTGTAGTTATGATGCAGAGACTGCACAGACACTACACTGATGCGACGATTTTTGGATACTAGCGGTACCCAGTTTCCCCAAGCGGCCACCCATGTCTGTACTAGCTGGGGTTGCGTTGCTTAACTTCATGATCAGACGAGAACTAACGGTGTGTCCAACGCAATTCGCCGCTCCCACGTATAGTTCTGCCTTCCACGTTTTGGACAGATAACAATGACGAACCGAAGAGCCGATCATAAATGGTGCGAACGTTCCCCAGCACTGCATTTGTTTCTTCGTTTGACATTTCTTTCTCGCATTTCATTCTAGGCACCATGCGTGGCTATCTCTTCATCCTGATTACATTTTTCTCATGTATTTCGGAAGATGTCAATTAACAGTTTCTGTGACATTAATTTTTATATTTGGTCCCAAGGTAATTGCTTACTTTTTAAACACACACTTTCACCTTGACGTCACCTCCCAATTTGAGTTTGAATATTCCCTTTGCTAACAGAATAATACAATGGTTTGTGTTGCTTCATACTCTGCATAGATGTGGTATCATTACAAACCTCCTCGTGAAGGAGATGTGGACCATGGTCGAACTACTGGGGATGGACACGATCACGTAGCTCCCGAAGTTCTCAAACTACAGGATGGAATTACTTCCAACGGTGAGGTAGATATTGGAGAAATTAATCTGGCTGATATGGACCCGGAAGATATAAGGGTGAGACTTTCCCTAAAATTCTATCATGAATTGTACATCCACGGGAACTCTTCAAAACTCCAAAGCATCGACACACCTTAATATGAGGCTTTAAGTTCTTTCATTACTGGTTGAATTCATTTAAGGACTCCTACCTACCAACCCAAAATTAATTGAGGAAGAGATTTCCGTGACGTGATCAAATGACCCATCGATAAAGCCAGGAACTTCTCGTCAGTCGTTATATCATTTTAAAAATCCTAGGTGGACAGCAAGTGACCATATCAGTGAATGCATACATAATTCACTAGAGACAGTATTTTCAGTTATTAGTTTGCTTTGCACTTCAATGCCAACAGTTGTGAAAGTCTGAATTAACTCTAGATTGTGGATGTAATGAGTAATCTGTTAACTGGAGAGGAAAGCTAATGAGTTTTTGTAATTACTAAAGGCGTTTCATTTATAAGTTATTTCTTTGCTGCTCATTTCTAGGCTGAGCTGAGAAGAGTGTACACGCAATTACAAGTCCTTCGTAATAAAACTATGAGAAAAGATAATCCTCACATTTCCAAGCGTCGAGGAGGGAGGAAAGCAACTCATCGTAGATTTTCACTACAGGTAAAAGACAACTTCTAATTTTTCTCCACAAAATTAAGCAATTAATTTTTGGTGTTATTTTTTTTATACTTCTCTGTGTAATAATGAGGTTATTTTTACTCACTTTTATACTCTGATTTAATTCGACCTTACGACATTTTTTTGGTGCATCTATTCCGTCTTTAATCATCTTTTTGTTGTCTATTGAACTGCCTGATATAACGTCGGTCTTTCAGATATCCGCAACCTTACAGTTTATTCAATAAAATAAACTTAATTAATAAACGATTAATAGAATATATGATAAAATAGTAGAAAATTACTCGAGATTCTATACTTTTATGACTTCTCAATGATTTCTGATGAGCAATGTTATTGATATACCCAGGTAAATATGCATGGTTCCCCTTTGAATGTATAGCTGAAATTTATCAAATACGCAAATGTAGACACTAACTATTTACTAATAAGTGAATATTTAACACACAGGCGTAAATTAAGACTTATTGATCGGCTTTAGTACTTAAAATCAGTTATGAACCTTATTAAGTAAACTGCCATTACCGAAGAGAGCATGAGAATGATGTTTCATGGAAAGGAAATTGATGACTTCACATAATATACATATGTGTATGCATCAAAAAATTGTTCTTACAACTTAAAATTATTATTGCCAAATAAAAGTGCTAAGTAGATCAGTTGTATTAGTGAGGAAGTAATCATGGCACAATTATTAACCAGGAGCGAAACGTAATTAATTTAGTTGTACGCCGAGCTCTCTTTTTTATTTTAGCCACTTAAACATATACAGTAAATATGAGCGTCCGCAGAAAAATTTCCCGGGGCAATGTTTCAGGAATCGGATCAAGTTGTGTGTCCGAATGCATTTTTTAGGTGCTGAGGAAGGGGATAAGCGCCCGTTTACCCTCCCCCTCTGAGGACGCTCATGCATATAAATTATAAATAACTGGAAAAATAAACAACAGTTAAAAAATTTCAGGAAAAAAACGTTGTTTCATTTAACATAAAACATGCAATAGGAATCCGATATAATATTAAAATGAGTTTTTCATTTACTACTTTAAAAAATAAGTAAAATAAATATTAATAATACAATGATTTATTGCGAGCTCACATAGTGCCTAAGTGTATAATCTTAGTTATCGATAACTATTCCAACTTCAAATGTTTCTATAAGTTTGCCCAATTTCATTTTCAATAAAAAAATATTTTACCTGCTAAGATGTAACTGGCTGTAAGGATGTTGGTTTATAAGAGTCCAACCCAAGAAGTCCTTAACATATCGCAAAACCGATGCTGAGGCTCTTTCAGTAAATGAAAAAATAACCTTTTATCGACTTTAAACTACTTTATTATAAGTAGGGCTTGTTATATTTCATAAGTGTTTATGGGAGATACATACCATGGATGCCCGTAAAACATCAGCAGAAAAAACATAATCAGTCAATCAGCATTAAAGGCAATTAAAGATATGAAATAAAGATAAAGCAGATCAATATTAGGTGAGGTCTTGCTTCGTACTTGCTTCCTTACTCTGCTCTACAGATATGAAGGGTTGTGGTCCTCCTTTTCATAGTATACTACATGATGAACGATTCGTAGATTAATAATAGATAAATGTAAATGCTGTTTTAATGTGTGGAATCTTATTACCCCCTGTTCAAGATGCAGTACTCCGAGTACACAGCCATATATCTCCAAGGAGGATATCACGTCATAAATCAACAATTATTAGTAGTTTTAGAGTTGGTCTATTGAAGGCAGTGGAGTGGGTTGGTCAACCGCAACATAATGCCTCTTGATAGTACACATTCTTTGGAGCAAGCTTCTCGTGTCCTCAAAGCATACAGTACATGTATGATGGGGTTGGAATGAAATCCTAATAGTATTTCAGAGACTTGCATACGAATACTTTAACATTATAATGATTCCTATGAGTCAATAAGTCATGACAAGGAAGTATTAAACAGTGTTGGAGATAATGAAGTCTCGCCGCTAGAGAAGTCTAAATTAACAGCAACTTTTCATCAATGCAATAATTACAATAAATGTCATCACAACCGCTATTATAAAAACCATTAAAACATTCCAGTTAATCCTATTCTTGCTTTTCATCACACCTTAAATTCCTCGCCGCAGAAACTTTTCTTTGCCTTCCTATGCTATCAAATTATAGATATACAGTTAAAATATATACTGTATGTGCTATATTTGAACGAACAATATACTATCTTTCTACCCGTTAATTTGCCATTTTTGTCATTTAAAAACAAAGATTTTAAAAGTCCTTGTGATTTGTGGTGCTGATATACATTTCAAAGTAAAACTTTGTATTGTAGACTTATCATACGGCATAAACAGTTACGACAATACACAAATTTTTTTATAAACTCTTTTAAACTGAACCTTTTTGGGTGATTTAATTGGTATTATTATGATTGTGGTGTGCTAAATGCATTAAAAACCGTAGTATGCTTTACAAAAAAATACGAATACTCCCATTCCAGTCGCTACTCCATGGCCATCCAACCACAAAAATGTGTGTTCTCAAAACCTGATATTTTTCTTTCAGGAAGTCCATGTGACTCCTAGCACCAAATATTCCCATAAAAAGAGCTGGGAAAGGAAGGAATGGTTCTGAGGCGATAATAGTTTTAGGTAGATGGAGCTTCTATTAAACGCTCTGAAATTCACCTCTTAACTTGTGGTAACATGTTATCCTCCCTTGCTTCATTCCCGATTTTTTTTTGACTTGAATCCATTTTGGTTTTGCTTTCTCTTGCTTAGTCGTCGTTGAAAACAAGTTTGCATGCTGTATCTTTCAAAACCTCAGCGGCATGAAATCAACTATCAAAAATGCATGCTATTATCAAAGTGAATGGCGTAGGAAGTAACTTGTGATTAACCCTTCTTTCCAGCATGTTTTGATTGTATGGTTAAAATGCACGGTTTTATTGAAGGCCCCTTTTCGTCGCTTACTAATTCAGATTAGTTATGGTCGTGGAGTAACCTAAACATTACCTGTAGAATGCCCCCTTCCCTAGCTACATCAGTGTTATTACAAGATACAAATGACTTTCAAAATATTTTTCATTTCACGGATGTTTTCCTACTAGTGGCAGAGCCATCTTGTAGTTCTTTTATTACGTCACCTCCTTTCATTTCAGACATGACGTCACTAAACACACACACACACACACACGCCATTTAGCAAATATAGCTAAGATATCATTTGAACTACTGAAAAAGGAAAGCAATTACTAATTAAAAACAACAGTTGATTACACTTAAACTGCTCATACTGTATATGGACTGCTTTAGTTGCCTCATGATGGTAATTCTGGAAATGGTGACATGCAAGTAGTTTGACACGGTATTAGTGAATGCTGATTTACACTGTAAGTTCCTTTTGCATTTGTAAAAGATGGCCTTGATGGGATTAACCTGGATTACTAGCAATTCACATTTGCAAATTCGATATAATGTTCACACACACATACAATGGATAGATCACAGAAGCAGTCTTTCCGACAACTTTATTATGCAGTGAGAGTGGGTTGGGAGAGTACCCAAGGAATATACTGTATTTAGCCAAATTGCTTCTAATACTACCAATTCTAACTGCTGGCTCAATTATTCAACCAATCTCATCCCAAAAACTCGCAGTCACGTGCCCTAGGTATAATCCAAAATACTCTACCAATGTGAACTAGGCTTTAAAACTAATGTTTCCCGTGCAAATGACAAACATTTGACGCATCAAAAGAACACTATAAAGAGGCAACTTGAGCGAAACACTATTAGCCATGAATAGGCCATCACCCCTGTTTGAAATTACAGTAGTAGACGGATATTGTAATCACGGATAATGTTATCGGCCAGTTATCACAATCAGTAGGTACCAGGGACGTAGCCAAGGGGGGGGGTCATATCCCCCCTTCAGAAAATCCTGGCTACGCACTGGTAGGTACCAAACCACATGCATACAGTTTATTTTCTTGTGCTTAATGTTATCAGCCAGTTATTGTTATCAAAAATTACTGGTCTCACAGCGATCACAATAAGCGACGCCTACTGTACTTTCAAATAAACACTCAGTAAGGAACGGGATTCGAATCAAAGATGAATTTTAGTTATTAATGGCAAATACGTTGAAGAAAAACCATACAACTGCCTAATGAGTGCTTATCCAACAGCAATTGTCTATAATGGAAATAATACGTAATTAATAGACCCTTATAATTGTATACCATACATATGCAGGCATTTCATCGACATCGACATCATCATGACCAAGAGCACGAGACTGACGTTTCGAAAACTCCAGAGGAATCCACCGGCAGTGCAGACGGAGGAGGTGTTCCAGGGAGTGACCCAACTGATACCAACAATGCTCCAAATCCAGCCACTCGCAAATAAGTGAATCCCAATAGCTCATCCTCTTACAACTCAACGCAAAGCATTTACAGACTGCACAGTTCACAAGAAAGCAATTATGTTCTACCTACGTTAGTGCCATTATAATCAATTACAAATTCAGCTGTAAGTGTGCATCTGTAAACCAAACCCTTTCATCATCATCTGGTCAATTTGGTGACTAGTAATTATGTAACCACAAGTCAGCATTTATTAGAACCATGTATTGCAATGCTACCCTTCCAGTGAAAAATATTAATTAGATGTAAACATGGACCACAGCAGTTACATTACAAACCACTCGAATTTTTTCGTGCAGTGGTCAAGTGTAACGAAGTATAACGATGTCAAGTACCACGAGTTTGCTACCAAACGATTCTTAACAGAATACATGGCTTCCTTTTGAAGCCGTCATTTCGATGGATACATTTGCATAGTATAATTATGTATAAAAGTAAAATATCAAGGCAAATAAAATATTATTTAAAACATCCTTTTAGACAAGGAAATTTGGAAGTTTATTAACAATTCACAAAAAAGCATTGTCTCAATCCTTTGCTTGTTTCTTTTTTCTCTTCTTCTTTGGTGGTGGTGCATCATCATCTTTTCTTTGCTCAGCTGGTACAACAATAACATCTAAGGAAAAACATTACGTGAAAAAAACCCCCAAGCTTCTTTACCTGTTACTCGCATAACTTACCTGGAGATTTAGTAGTTGAAGGAGAGTCGCTTCCTTCAACTTCCTTCGCCGACCGCTTTTTACTGGTACTTGGTATGGTTGAATCAACAGCAGTATACATTTTAACTTCACTGGAATAAAAGACGTGCTATCTACAAACGTCATCTCTCCAATCAAAACAACAATTATATATTATTACCTCCTGTTTTCGTATTTATCCCACTTTGCTTTTGACCTACCCGTACCACTAATTCTTCGTAACTATAAAATCAAAGGTATATGAGATTCTGTGGTCAAAATAGTAGAGCGTTTTCCTCAAAATAAATTACATTTCCTTCTTCTAGCTGCTTCAATCTCATTTCAAGTTTTGCTCGATGATCTATACCCAAATCCTGCGACGTCTCTTCCCCAAGAGCATCAACACGACAGGCTAAAGACGTTTTGGAGGCCAACATCCTTGACATCTTAAAATTTAAAATGTCCACATATAAAAAGGGTTAATTGCAAAATAGACAACTTTAGTACTACTCACTTTGCCTTTCAGTTTCGCATTCGCTTGGCCAATAAGTTGAGCATGATAGATTAAACCATACTTGGGAGTGTCATGTTGCGTCTTTAAGGCACGGAAAAGAGCCTTCTCAGCACCTAGAATCTGGACAGTCGATGCAGGATGTTTCGCCAAATTTAATAAGGAACCTATTTACGTACATTATTGACACCCTTTATGACATAGCCTCTCTTTAATAAAGTTAACGTACAAGAATCTGAATCAAATTCAAGTATGTGATAATTCCTACCTGCATGAGAAATAAGACGAGCTCCTACCATATCTCCGACTAATACTGTCAAGTTTGGTGCAATTGCAAACATGCGATTCTGCAAGTACTCATACAATTGATTTCTGTACTGAGACATCTCCAAAATCTGATTTACCAATAAGAAAGAAAAAAATACACTTTTAAATCTACGTAATCATTATTTGTATTATTCCCTCTAAAGCCATGCAACTTTATTAACCTAGTCAGAATTACTTGGTTTTATATCTTTCCTTACCTCTCTTCTACCATTAAATACCAATATTTTATTACCCATCCCTAAGTTTCGACTTTTACTTCGCCTCCCCTACTCTTCCGAACCTCATCCTAAAACCCAATATAAACAATCCAAAACGAAAATCAAATTTTCTTCTTTATCTCATTCTCGCGAATACTATACCCTCTAGTAACTTTATGGAAAGCCAAAATATGTAGGACGTTACTACCATGTGCAATTCATTGACATGCCAAGTAGGTGCTTCGATCACTACCATTCTTACATCTCACATGCAAATATTTTCCTAAATTCAGATCATCATCCCAACATAATAAGAACCAAAATTCACTGACTTGATCACACAAAAAAAGTATGTTCATAATGTCTTCTTCGGATATTTCAGTACCCATGGAGATCTCTGCTGTTTCTTTTATCTGGTCTTCGACATCTTTAGTCAGTAACTCCGAAAGATCGCAACTTGAGGCATTTTCTCGCATTCCTAGGTTAGAATTGTAACACATTACAAAAGTACTACTAGCGCCGTGAGAATCGCAGTCTTTACCTAGTGCTTTTACAACTTGTATATAAACGACATTATCACTTAAAATCTTTCCCAATTCTGGAAAGTGCCATCCGTACCATTCTCGACATCTCATTATATAATTATTTAACTCCTTGTCCAAATCGTCAAGCAGGGCTTTGAAAACAAATAGTATAATTATTGACCAACTGACAGAAATGGTGGGCATGTATATGCACAACTTACAAATTGCTTGGACAATCATGGTATCCACTTTATCGGGACTAAATTTAAGTTTATAGCGAGATAAACTGAAAAAGAAGTAGGAAGTTAAAGACAATCAAAGCCTGCGCATTAAATGATGAAATAAAAGCTTGTAATCAGAGGTAATGACGAAAGTAATTTATCAGGTTGCCAACAACACTACATTTACTATCGGGGGTCCCAACAGACAACATTCAGCAAGGCGGTAAGTTACAAATGTGAGTGTTCTGGTCTTTGTGCTACGTTTAAATCCTTATTAATCGTAATCGCTGTCATTTAGTAATCAAAGCGATTGAGATGAAGCAGTTATTCTTATGTTGCTGTTAAAAACAAAAATCGAACGTTGCATGTAATAGATACCAGTAGCATGCCAGCAGCGCATCTCAGGTGTTATTCTAATGCTGTCCGTTGGGACCACCCCGACAGCAAATGTATGCCCAAAAAGGTTTATTAAGTTACAAACCTATGCGCCAAACCCAACGACATTGCTGCTAGCTCTCTCTGAGATATTTCACCAATAAGACTATCAGCTTGAGAACGAATACACCGCATTAACTCGTGAACTGCCGAATCTGACACGCACGAAATATTAAGCTTCTCCTATACGGGATGAAAACAAATGAATTTAGAGAAATACCAACGCTAGTTAACGGCATGCTAAATTAAACCCATTTGATTTTAACTTGAGAGCCAAGACACTGGTTCACAAGTTACTTCTATGACACCCTGACTTATTTGGTTTTGACATGAAACCGTCAATTTTAGTTTGAGACATCACTAACATTTCGTTAGTTCCACTTTTCAATTTCTAATATTCAAAATAAACAACCCACAAACCCCAGAAAGACAAGTTGTGCGCTCCCTCACCTTGATAACATTTCCCAATTTGGCATCAGCAACTGCCAATGTCTCATGGGCTTCTTTAACAAATAATTTCTTCAGTAATTTTTTTAGTCCTTTACACATTTTCCCTTCCACTGAAGCCGTCGCCACTGAAAAATCCAAGAGTTACAATGAATGCGGCTCAAATTCAACAACTGCAGAGTATTTAGCATCAAGAATAAAAAAAAGTTTTCATACTGGCTAAGGCGTCTGTGGTGTCCTGGAATTTCTGAAAACATTTTAATGCCAGCCTGCAATAAACAACCCACGTGAACGTGGTGAGAAAATGAAAACAGAAAATAAACTATTTCTTAATTATAGGATGTTATTTGTAGCTTACACTTTACTGGCACCTTCAGGCGTTTCGAAATCTTCATATAAATTCGCGGTCTGTTTCAATTTCTTCTCATCCAGCAACTAAAAGAAATGAGACCATCACACCACGTGCGTCGTCGCATGTACATACCAATGCCAATATTAAATTAAGAAAATGGTTCACATGGTATAAAACTTCAGATCTACTTGCTACAATTACCTTAAATATTGCGTAACCAGCGGCTGTTTCGAAAAGCACTAACATTATTCAAAACATAAATGCAATTACTAATTCCGAAACACATTCAAACAAAACGAGAGTCCTAAAAACGTTTGTTTAACGGAAACCGCGAACTGCAGGAGAACACCAACTGAAACGTAATATCCGGCCAAGTCGTAGTGACGATTACGTCACTAGCTTCGGCCTTCCTTAAACGGAACGCACTACGTGATGTGGGTGAACTGTGCGTAAAAGTTATAAATTATCGTCAGGTAAAAAATATGCTATACTGTGTTTAATCTAATGTTGGTATCAAAATATCCAAATATGTAATGCAAACGTTACTATTTATAAATAACATGAAACTGAAAATCGAATATCATAATAGGAAGGATTTGGTGCTTACTCAAGGTATGATGAGAATTAATTACGCAATTATGGAGGTGCTAGAAGTAATTCGTAAAGGGCACGAAATATGTAGACGTCGATTTTAACGTAAATATTAAAAGTAGATTTTTTGGTGTTATCATTTAACGTACAATCAAACAAGCTAGGCATTGAAAGAGATACCCGCTTACCTATCCTCATTGAGATACGAACACTGTATAGGGAAACGTATCATAAACGACTTCGTTAACGACGTTTACTGTTTATCTTTTCAGGAAGCAGCAAGCATGTATTTTGGGACTTTTATAATCTGCCCTAGAACATGACAATCTTTAAATTACCTGAATGTAAATGGATTGTTGAAGTTTGTTCTAGTAGCATGAAGAAAATGCCAGCCCAGAAGGGATATAAAAGAAAGTCAAGAAAAATGGCAGAAGATCTAAAAGAGGATCAAGGTACTTCGTCAAGCCACATTAAGAAAGACTTACTATTGCCAGACTTTGCTATTGATCCTAGTACAGTGTCGTTTACGCAAAATGGAGATAATCACGATGACAAAGTTTTAACCCATTTGACATCAGATGAGTTCCCTTGTGGTAGCGACTACCAATTCAATGAAGAGATTCCAGTTGTTGGTTATGTGAGTGACTCTAAGACTTCTGCAATGCAACTGTTCAAAGAGGATAGTTGGGAAAGCCCTCTTCATAACAAACTTAAGGATGTGACTGTTATTAGTGGAATGCCATTAGAACAACAATCATATCCTAGCAATTTTGAGAATACTTTATCTCGTGATTTCGTCAAATCGCAGCTAGTCACTAAAAATTGCGTGTGTTTAGACCATGATACTTCTCCATCCGGATCTTGCAGTGAAATTGTAAACTGTAGCAATAGAAGTGAAATGTGTCCAAGTTCATCGAGTACTTCGGCAAGAAATTCCAAGACTAATGACGTTGAATTAAACATTAACAGGAGATCGGGATCACAGCGATGTTCGCGTAATGAGCTTGGCAGCTCCGATAACCATGGGCCATGGGTGTGTGAAATGAACGAGTCAAGTGGGAATGACAATAGAAAAATCGATGTTAAAGATTCGAGGTATTCCGGATTAGTTTCATTAGGCGACAATGTTTCTTCACATTTGCCTCTGCCAGTGACTACCGAATGTGATGTAAATAGAAGTCACAGTGCAATTGATGATTTAAGAAAATGTGGCTCCATTATCCTAGATTTTGATAAGGAACCAATTCACATGACTCTCGAAGAAGTTCGATCATCAATCCCTACAGTTAGGAGGACCTCAGTAATGCCGCCTTTAGAAACCCATGAAGGAAATGTAGACAATTGTTTAGACTGGAACAAAGTTGATAATGACCGTCACTGTAAAACCAATGGAAAGCTTCGGCGAAAGAAACTTCAATTTGGCTTATGTACAAAGACTGTCAGAAGCACAGAAGATGAACAGAGTTTACAGAATTACCATGTACGCTGCTTACCGAGGTCCTTTAAACATACGTTGTGCCATTGGTTAGGGATTGATAAAAATCATCCTAATATCTCGAATGTCGAACCAAACTCGCCATATGAAAGCAGTGAGCATAACGCTGGTGCACATAGTGGTTCCATTGTTAACAGGGCTCTTCCGCCAGTTCCACCTGAAGGAGTAAACCAAGATTCCAGTGAAGTTTACTCATTAAGTTCTAAGCTTCTGGAAGGGGACACTGTCGTTCCTGACTTTGCATCTAGTATTCAGAAAGTAAAAGACGTAAGTAATATTATATATTGATGATGTATTCACTCTAGATGGATTCATACTAGGCTAACGAAGGATTGGGAACATATTTTCTATGGAATAACTTGTTCGGTGGTCAGTTCAAAATTCTCATTGCAGTCCATATTTGCGAATCTAATGTTTTCACAGTCGACTAACATCTTTTAATGTACCGGATCTCGACCTCGGTGAGAATAGCGGACTCGGGTTAATAAACTCAAAACTTCAACAATACTGATGTTGCACATTCTGGCATATGATGAATGGGGGTGCATGAGATGAGAAGAATTGAAACCCACCTATGTTTGCCTAGTATACATCCGCCTTTAGACATTGAATCCAACTGTTGCATTTAAATTGTTCATTTTTCACTTTATATTAGTATGGATGGTATTGGGGCCCTATCAGCGGCGAAATGGCAGAAAAGATTTTATTGAATGAACCAGATGGCTCATTTATTGTAAGAGATAGTTCAGATGAACATTACATCTTTAGTTTGACGTTCAAACTGAACGGCTTTGTTCGACATGTCAGAATAGAGCATGATCATGGTATGATTGGTTACATTCATCCTCTGCCCCAGCAAGGCAAAACATTGTACCTATAATTCGTTGTTTCATCGTTGTTTCACTAGGTAACTTCAGTTTTGGAACATTTACAATATTCAAGAGTCACACCATTGTTGAATTTATTGAAAATGCAGTTCAACATTCTCGCAGTGGTCGTTACCTATTTTTCTTGCACCGCCGTCCCCTCTTAGGACCAATGAGAGTTCAATTGTTACATCCTGTGTCACGTTTCAAACAAGTTCAGTCACTACAACATATGTGCAGGTCAGTCTTCAACTTTATACTATAGTATTAGTTTTAGATACTTTAATGCATGACTAAAATTTTTTGGTAAATTTTAGGTTTGTGATTCTAAAAGTGGTTCGCAGAGATTTAATCAAGATTTTACCTCTTCCGAAACGATTGCAAGACTACTTGAACACTCCTCATTATTATGCTGAACAAATGCAAGATTGGCCAGTCAGTGCAGCCAACAGCCAGTCACCACATCCAGTTCAACATTAATTTTGTTTTATGATTGTGTCAGTTGCATATCAATGTAATTATTATTGACGATTTAAATTAAACACTTTTGTTTTTCATTGCAGTGTGTAACTAAAGTTCTCTGGTATTAATATGGGTGCCGTTTTCACCCTTTTTTTGGTCTCACACTCCTATACGCACACCTCATCGCTAGTTTACTTATCTGAAATGGAGGAGGAATATCATTTTGAAACGGTAACATCATCAACGAAACGGGGCAATGTGACAAACGAACAAACTGCCTGAAAATTATGTAAATCCCACCGTGTCTTAATCTGCATTTTCGTCCTGGGATGCAAAATGTTTTATAAAAGCCACTTCCTAAAACTAATCGTTGGTTCGACATTTTCAACAATAAAACCAATTTAATTCATTTCTGAAATAAAACTTGAAAACATATAAAGCTCCTTTTTATGATTAATACTAATCGCTCGCACAACAAAATGTTAAATTACTTGTAATATTCAACGTGAAAATGTCACAGCGCAAGTTAGGAAGCAAAATAAACTAGTTACCGAAACAAATTTAACAGTAATACATGCAAACATCAGCTAAGGCAATTTATACGCCATAAATAAAAAATACTAATTTTTGCATATTAGTACGGGCACTATTAATCATAAAATAATTTCATTTTTGTAGCTTTGGCCGAGATCTTTATGAGGCAGAACGATGGAGTTCAATAAAACGACTTCAGAAGGCACATGCACATTGCAACCTAAGAATAAAGTCAAGTATTAGAGCAACGTCAGCTCTTGCTAAGACGAAGAACAAAATATGTAGTTACCAAGTATAGTAATAGAAGGATTCAATCTCCCATCAGAATTAAAGAGAGGAACATTTTCCATCTTTGCAAACGGCTTATTTGGATTAGGATCACAAGGTGTGCCTTCTACACGACACCAAACTCCAACCACACTATTCCAACCAACAATACTATACAATATGCAACTGTGGTCCTAATTGTTACCCAACAAACTCGAATTAGAATTGTGAACGGGATAGAAGATACAAATCTAAAAACTTACCTGTATTGTTGCATCCCCCAAAATGATAGATTCTCTAATTCTTACACCAGCTCCAACAGTGACATTTTGTCCGATGCTGACATTTGGCCCTAACTATAAGTAATTAAATTAGTAACGATATATGGGTGGTGAAAATAACGCAGAAGTAGCACACTAACTGTAGCAGTTGCATGAACAGTTGCAGAAGGATGTATGAACACATCTCCAATTATGGTTGGTCCATTAAGCTTGTTCTGTGCTAACCTATCAGGATATTGTTTGTGGTACAGATCTAGATAATGTTTGTTGGCGTAAATAGCAGATCTGAAAGATTAACAAGAAAAAAATGGATATTACTAAAGCAATCGACACTTAAGTCACAATATAATTGCATTATACCCTGCAGTCTTCATTTGACTCCACCACCTCGTTGTATGAAAGACAAATAATTTTCCGGTGCCCACAAGTGGCATTAAAATATCTTGCTCTAGTCGCAAACTATCTTTACTACGTCCATTGTCGCCTGTATCCAAGGAACACCTGCCAGAACAGACAACAGATAAATCGGAATCCTTTGTTAAGAGAGTGAAGGAGTTGACACTCACGAATAGTAATCATGTTGCTTCTTGTCAAAAACAGTAGCAATGTGTTGAAAAACATCCACAGAACAAATATATACACCACAATTTATAGTTTGGCTCACAAATGTTGACGGTTTTTCGGCATAATGAAGCACCTTTAAGAACGCATCAATTAATTACAACAACACTAGAAGTCACTCTGCACAATATTGCAGTCACAACTCACTCACCTCATGGGTGTCTTTATTTTCTACAATGCACCCATAATTCAACGACTGCTGCCTGGTGGCCTAAAACCAATAAAGCATGTAATATCCCATGCATACTCAATATATTTGGCTTTGTAAAAAACAAAAAAAATATACAATTCTACACCTCTGTTCCCATGATTGTTATAAGCGCCTGATTCATTTTGTCCTGATGAAACTTCATCATGTCAACTAAAGGGAAGTCTCCACAAACATCACCGTGTATCAAAATAAAAGAACTTGGATTCCCACTTTTTATTTGATCTCGAAAATGGTAAATGCCCCCTGCTGTTCCAAGAGGAGCATACTCCTGCAAATAACTACCAAGAAATGTAAAATAAATAAATGTGGGGAGGGGGGGGAAGTTGAAGGAGAGTCAATAGATAATTTTAAGAGCTCACCGTATACTGATTTTATATTTTTGTGCCATTGATGATATGAAGTTAGAAAGGGCATCATTTGAATGATACTGATAAAACCCAATCAATAGAATTTCTTTCACATTGGGCACCTATAAAGAGTAGATAATAAGTGGGGTACATTTACCTACAGATCAAAGAGAGAGAGAAAATGCTTACTTTGCAACATGCATCGATGTGGTGCTGAATCATCGGATAACCTGCCACTGGAAAAAGTGGTTTCGGCACGTCTAAAGACAGGGGCCGAAATCTGGTGCCTATTCGTAAGAGAGCCACTTAAGTAATACTTATAGATCAAATGATAACACATATATTAAAAATGTTAATGCTGACACACGTGGCAATTGATATTATTACGCAAATACAACATATTTTCAATAACTAAAGAAAAAAGTGATGATGCAAAAAAAAATGTTAAGTTGACCACTTGAGGAAAACCTTCAATTGCGAAGTCGCCGAGTAGCTTACAATGTCACCATTTCTATCAGCTCCATAAGCCACATGACAAATAATTAAATCGTAATCAATCAAAAAAATAACGAAAAGTCATAGAAGGTGATTTGCCATAAATTTCCGCCACTTTGATGATTTAACAGGTCATTTCAGTCTTTTGTCGGGTTTACTATGATGAGGAATGGTAAAACATGCGAATAATTCATCAACAATATCAGGGTTAGAAATCAAGGCTGAGATAAAAAAATCATTTCGAAAGAAGGTTTCTCCAAACTGAACGATGGACAGTTTTTTTAAACGATCCTGCGTCGTTGCATAAAAAATTTTAGTCGTAAAAACACGAAATTAACAGGAAGAAGTCCATACCTGAATGTTACCTATCCAAACTGAGGTAGGGGGCCTAGGTCCTTCTGATGGCGAATGACATTAAAACTAAAAGGTACATTCCATACTTTGGTAGTAAGAACACATTTCTTTCCCTGTGTGGGTCAGAATGGGTCAGAAAGAGGAGCTATTTTAGGTTCATCGTCGAGATACAGGTTATGGTAAGCAAACAGGGAAAGACGATAGCAAGCATGGGAGTACTTTGTAAGACAAATCATCATTATCATCATCTCACCCTTCTCCCGCCTGAGGCAGGGTCGGGTCTGCGGGTTCTAATCCTCCACTCCCGCCTATCCCCCACCAAGTCCCCCTCCACTCCGCAGGCCTCCTTGTCCCTTTGCACCACGTCGGTTTTGGACGTCCTCTACCTCTGGTGCCCCCAATTACCTGCAGTCCCACAATGGACCTAATAAGCTCCTCCTCCCCCTCCTCATTGCATGCCCATACCACCTCAACCGGTTCCCTCTCATCTTTTCCGCGATGTCCCCATCCACAAGCTACCTCTAACGTAATCGTTTCTAATTCTGTCAGATCTTGACACCCCACTCACGTAGCGCAGCATCCGCATCTCAGCCACTTACATTTGCCGTTCATGGTTCTTCCTAACTGCCCAACACTATGAGCCATACAGCATAGCGGGCCTAACGACGGTTCTGTAAACTTTACCCTTCAACTTTATTGGGACCTGGCGGTGGCACAGGACCCCACTTGCCTGTCTCCACTTCAGCCATCCTGCATTAATCCTATGGGTTACGTCAGCATCTATTTTCCCATTGGTCTGGAAAACTGATCCTAAATAACGAAACTCTTGCACCACTGGAATCCCCTCCCCCACAAAGAATCTCAACCCCCTTGCCCCCTGGCCACTAAAATTGAACGCTAGGTACTCATTCTTCTTCATGTTCACCTTAAAATCCCCTCTCTCCATTGCTATCTTAATGTCTTGAAGACCCTTTTGTGCATCCTCTTTGGACTCCTCTAGCCTTCCTAAATCATCAGCAAATACCAGGCACTGAGGGGCCCACCCGTCAGCAGCTCATCCACTACTAGAGACTTTGTAAGACAAATCCCGGAACTGAATAGGATAATGGTGATCTGGCAGGGTTTTTTTCGTTGGTGTTTTAGGGCCCTTCAACTACAAGGTCATTAGAGCCCCGTCCACAGTGTAGTTATGATGCAGAGACTGCACAGACACTACACTAATGCGACGATTATTGGGTATTAGCAGTACCCAGCTTTCCTGAGCGACCACCCATGTCAGTACTAACTGGGCTTGCGTTGCTTAACTTCAGTGATCAGACGAGAACTGGTGTGTCCAACGCAACTCGCCGCTCCCTAGGTATTAGCAGTACCAAGTTTTTCCAAGCGGGCACCCATGTTAGTATACCAGGTATATTAGCTAGGGTTGCGTTGCCTAACTTCAGTGATCAGCCGAGGCACAGAGGGCCAGATGAGGGCACAGAGAACCAGAACCTTATGCAGAGGTGGAATAAGGAGAGTGACCCAAACATAACTAGAAACAAGTGATAGAAAAATTCGGCAACCTGAGTGAGGAAGAAATGACGTCTGCTTGTTACTACGAAGTGAGAAGAGATGAAACTTGGCATGACAGAAATATGAATATGTAATCCTTTGTGACGGATACCTTGCCTTGTGACGGACCCATATGTCTAGATCTCCACCAGCACCCCAGCAACATCTTTGCCCTTTGCACCCATTCTAGGTCTTCCACCGCAACACCCACCACTCCCAGGACCTCTTTCAATGTGGGGGTTCCCCAACCCCTCCTGCAGTGGTCCAGCATTGGACATACCAATATACTGTAGTTGCAAATACTACAGCGAGGGAAAAACACAAAGAAATTCTAGGAATGTGGGCTCCGGTGGGGTCCTAAGAATACTGGAAAGGAAGGCTAGAACTCATGAATTAATTGATGGCCCTTTATCTTTATTATCACTGGGACTGCTAAACCGTTTCACGGGTAGGTACCCGTGTGTTACAGGGTTGTTCATCTGACGTCGACGAATCCCTTTCACTCGTCTCTTAAAAGACATGTAGGGATGCATTATAAAAGGTGGGGTACCCATTCAGTGCAAACTCACACAGACTCTTCATCCCATTCCAAACATTCCTTGGGGCCAGCTAGGTGCACACTTTGGGAATTATTTTGAAGGGAATCATTATGACGGGCGAGGAAGAGGCAATAACACTGCAAAGACTAGCACAGGACAAAGTTAAGGAATGGTGATTAGGGCAGTGGCGACAGAGAATGGGAGGGAAGGGTGGCAAAAAAAAACGCTGAGGATTTATAAGAACAAGCTTAAGATTGAGAGGGAGGTAATATATGACAATATGTGGCAGAGCTCGCTTCTGTTTCGGGCGAGAGCTGGGTCACTGGAGACGAAACAGAGGATGGCAAAGATCACAGGTGGAGAGGAGGGCGGTGGATCAAGTGGAGGATGTCAGCATGTGACACTGGCTTGTCCAGTGCTTGATGACTGCAGGAGGGGTTGAGGAACCCCCACATTGGAAGAGGTTCTGTATTTTATAGGTCCTCCTTTTCAACATGGGGTACACCAACAGTACATACGCAAAGACCATGTATCGACAAGTGTCTACAAGTTTTACACCAGATGACGGGGGGGTAGCATCTAGAAACATTCAAGTACCTAGAAAACTCCGGCCAAAACTCCAAAATGAATTGACGCTGGAATCATGAAACCACAACGGCAGCAATGCGAAACGCTATCAATTACAGTAGTTTAATATTTTGTGTACTAAACCATTCACTTAATATACTGTAGTTTAAATATTTAGAATTCTCCTAACAACTGTAAAACTGACAATTCATACATCAACAGTTATAGCGTTCAACGCTTCAAAACATCTGAAGATGTCACTCACAATTATTCATAAAAGTACATTGAAGAATAAACGTACCTTTCTGCAATCCCCCAATTAATATAACTGCTTTCAACATGATTCCCTGGTAATTTCGAACCTTCTCACATTGAATTCAGCACGCAATAAAGGACACGTATAAATCGCGCCGCGAAATGACGCCAGACCAAAACACCGCCCACGCCATTGAGCACGTCATTCATGACCGGGGAAACCTCCCCGTCTTTATGCCCCGCCTGCCATCTTGATATAGAACACCATTTCTATTCTTTGAGAGAACGGAGGACCGAGCGCCATTGTAGCATAAGTGGATCTTCACGCGAAGTTAACAAGGACCTTCATAGCCCCGAACAGCAACTACTGAATATTTTCGCACCTATAGCAGGGTCGCGGTGACGTCACTAGGGGAGTGTGGACCGCACCGGGTGACACCAAAGCAGAAGAAGCGACTTTTTTCGGGAGAGTGTGGGGGTGTGTGTGACGCCAACCCTAGTGACGCCACTGTAGGGTCGGGTACCCATCTGGACGATATGTTTGTCGGCTGTTGACTAAAACTGCAACCCCTATGCTTATTTATCGTCAGTCAACTTCACCAATGGCAGGGGTGAGTTCCTACAACTGGCAATTCGACCTCTACGCCTTGCATAGCAGAGAGGGCTCATTTACGTGTATATGACATAACGTAAACCACACGGGGCCACGGCTCTCCTTATCCAACGGACGGCACATTCAGGACCCCTCTGTCGCCTGAAAGAAACCAACCCACCTCGATCCAGTATCGAACTTTGAACCACTAACGCAGTAGTCGAACACGCTACCTCCTTCAGAGTCACCCAACAATACATAAAAGTCTTCATACCAGTCTGCCACAAAATTGATCGTCTCCGTAACTTTAAGTGAAACATAAAGGAAATTTCGAAACCATTATGAAACAAACACTATGAAGGCATTCGTCAGGACTGAAAATAAAAATGTAAAAACTGAATGATTGTGGTCTTTATTAGCCTAAGACCCGTGAGAAAAAAAAACTTAAAACAATTGTCACACGTGGCATGTCATGTTGGTGGAAATTTGATGTTGTTGGATACCCGATACAAAAACAACTTTACAATTTAAAACAAACGTACACATTTAGTTCTCCTGTCATCTATTTGTTTATCCCATTTGTTTTATGGTCTCTTATGCATCACCCACCATGGTAAATCGTTATGTATTTCCTTCAAACCACTCCTAAGTTACTTCCCAAACATAACAAATGAATGTCCCGCATCTCCTTTTGTTTAATGTCACTGTTGGATGGACTTCTTTTTCTAAGTCGCATCGCTGTACTAAAAATTGAAACTAGGTTAAATATCCAAATTGAAATTCCGTCTTATCACTTGTTCACTTCAAATATCACGTCAAAATGAGGGCAATTTACCTGTTCTCCAGTTATTTTCAGAAAAAGAGCCTTATTTTTTACTATCTTCTTGCTATCCTTCTATTATTGCTGTTATTATTTATATTATTTACACCGTTTGAATGATTGGCAGCAGGAGGTCGCACTGTAACAGGAACGGGTGGAGCTGGCTGTACACCTCGATTATTTCTTTGAGCAGAAGCTCCATTATTACCACCTGAAAGTACTAAAACAATTCTTAAAAATGAACATTAAAAGCAAGTTAGACAGCAGCATTTAACACACTGTTATTACTGGCTGGTGTAAGGATAGTTCTGTTGTCAGATGGACTCGGTGTAGTTGTAGTTGGAGTCGGCAGTTGATTACCCTGCAGCTGACTAGTTGGAGAACTTCTTGATTCCCCCTATTGTGAAGAACCATTAAAAGTACACGAACTAAAAATACTGTAAGAGCAAGATAGTAAGATGACTGTCTTACCAGTTTAGCCTGTTGAGCTTGTATATATTCAGCATTTGGCTCACTCATGAACGGGCATTCTGAGAAAACGAGGCAGAATCTAAAGGATAATGGAAACGAGAGTTGTATCAATGTATAATCGTAGGGACACCTTTGAAATACTGCATACTTTGAAATACTACATTATAGCAGATACCTACTCCCCAATTTTAATTATTTCTCCACCTTTGCCGCTATATAACGTAAGGCAGCCTTTCCAGAGTGATGCGTACCTGAAAGAAATGCTAGTGTTACATTAGACATTCATACAAAGTACATAACATTGTTTATTAAGAGATATAAACCCTTTTGTAAGCTTGCAAATGTCTCCAGATTGAAGTAACTGTCCGGGTTCATCCCAAAACGATACATTTACAGATCCTGATTTATCAGCAACTTTACAAGTTCGTACTTCGTGTCCTTCTTTAGTAATGTTAGGACGACCTGAAAATTGCCTCTGTTAATGCATTAATCTTTTTTCTCAAACTATTATAGTGTTTCCCAAAACTCAATGCAAAAATTAATATATTGACTAAATTTTGCTACTGAACCTCTGAATGCGTTGAACAATTTCGAGGCCCATTTACTTACAGTAGTTCCAAAAGAGGGAATAGAACACATGTAGAATGGAGCGTTATAATTATAAAATTATTAACCAAAATGACCAAATCACTTAGGGCCTCCGTTATATGATAATTAGTAACAAATTTTGCTTGTTTTGTAAATGTTATACACTAACAATCTAACATTGACCAGCAGTTCAGGAAACACTGCACACTGAACATACACAAAGTTATAATATCATACCCATATCCAAAATTATAAATATTAAATTGAGATTTTTCATTCCAGGTTTTAAATCCCTGATATTTGCATATTCACCATTCATAATTTTTATCCAGCACACTTATATTAATTAGATCATAAAAAGGGAGAAAACACCGTCTTCAAAGAGAAGACTAAGTTGTTAGAGAACGCGTCAATGTCTACCTTCCAAGAAAGAAAATGGTAGGAGCGCCATACAACAATTCTCAAGGTAGAGATACTACTGTTTAACTAAGAAATGGTCTTCGAATTAGTGGATAATGCCAGGAGATAATTAAAGTGAAAACCATAACTTGATCAAAAATGACCTTTCATTCTGTCGTTGAAAACAATTCAGGTAAATGATTTTCAACTCATAGTCTTCGTTTCAACAATAGGTCACTTGGGAATATACTGTAGCTTGATTAGTGTTTGCTTGACACCAACGATTCGTTTCTCTTGTATTCTCAGTAACGTAATTGTTAGAGTAGGTGAAAGGTAAGTACTTATAAATTTCCCTACTCTATATTCTCAGATCAACATAATAATTGCAAGCCATTTTTTACCTTTATTATTTTTTCCAGTGGTACATAAAACTGACTAGAAAATGTCGCTAGAGTCTTTAAATTTATCTAATCTCCCAACAAGTAGCGGATGTCTCATAACTGATCGAATTCACAGCTCTATGCAAGATTCATCGATGTCTGGTAATTATTTAGTTGAAAATACAATGAATTAACTGGATCGTAAAAGCATCATTGTTACTCATCTCTCATGTCGTTAGGTAATTGCTTAATTACAGTGTCAGGGCCGCTGCTAGCCAATGTTCGAATGCGTTCTAGTAGCAAAGTTATGAGAAGCCCTTTGGGTTCGCCATCGTCAGGAACTTTGCAAAACAGAAGAAGGTATAAGCGTCACGCAATCGTTACTTTTTTTGTTATATTTTATAATTTTAAGTGGTAGTCCGTTAACGGACTTCTTTTAATTAACCAGTTCTTCACGTTCTATTAAACGCAAAAAATTTGACGATGAGTTAGTGGAGAGTAGTCTGGTGAAGTCCAATAGAAGCCGACTGGTTGGTACTCCGCAACCTGGACCTAGTGGTATTTGTCCTACTAATCTAATGCCCCACATAAATGATCAACCATCAATCGATGGAAATATAGTGATGATACCGGAAAAGAAAAAGGTAATTACTTAGTTTATGAAATCTACGTCCTTTGGCAACTAAATACACAGTTCAGTATTTCAGCCCACAAAGTCCACTCCAAAAAGACTAAAGAAAAATAAGGTAAGTACGCATGTGAATTTTTTTTTCCATAAATGATAACTAATGAAATTGCGTAGACATAATATCTGATTTTGATTAGAATTGTCAAATGGTAATGACAAAGGATATTGGTAGATGGAAACCAGCAGATGACTTGGCACTGATAATAGCTGTTCAGCAAGTAATATTAGAAATATTTCGAATGCGTCTTGCGTGATTTTATTATTGGCGTAGTCTTGACTTTTTACTACTGCTTTCAGACGAATGACCTTATGGCTGTATACCAAGGGATAAAATTTTCATGTAAATTTACTCTTCAAGAAGTACAGGAGCGATGGTATGCCCTCTTATATGATCCTGTCATGTCCAGGTGACTACCTAGAGTGATTGACGTGTTACACTTATGTTATTAATCTAACAATAGGAACATGTCGACTATAAAAAAAAATTATTTCTTCTTGTCAAATGCTTACTTTTACAGAATGGCTGTGAGCGCAATGAAACTATTACATCCTGAAATAATAGCTGCTATTCAAAGTAAAGCACTGTTCTCCCGAATGGAAGAAGAGCTACTTGGGAAAATTGGACATGTATACAAATTTCACATCGTTGTTCATTTGCTAATTATTTATAAGGGGGAGTTTAGTTTCAGAAATTTTGACTTTCAGGCTACTCAGCCGACATTAGAAACATTTCATAATATGTTAATGAAACATCCAGAAGTCTTTCATCATGCTAGAACTGCTAAAGTGTTATATAATCACTGGCATTTAATGAAGCAATATCATCTACTTGCTGATCAACCAGGTAGAAATAAAATTGTGTTCATTTTCTTTCTAAGTTTGTAAATCATGCTTTTTAATTCGGGTTTTCACTCATTTAACTAGTTCAACCATTACCTAAAGGGGAACATGTATTAAGTTTTTCGGATGCTGAAGATTTGGCTAATGATGAGGATCTTCTGTAAGTTTACATCTTTTTTAATGACTCATTATTAAATTGAAGTCCCTTTGCTAATTATATATATACATATATACTTTAGTGAACCTCAAGATGAAGCCCTAGAAAATGGTAAAGAAGTTAACAGAATTTGCACTTATCAAAAGAAAGCCATTAGACGAAATTAAACTATACTTTGCGTTATATATTCACATTTGACTTTGTCACTAACTAAAGATGTAACCTCATTCGGAATTGAAATCGTAAAATATGATTTGTAGAAGGTTCTTAAATACAAAAAGGCTTTCATTTGATAAGTACATCTAACTGGACTAGTACTGACGTAGCTCACATGTTTAATTGTAAAACCTCGTTTATTCAACAGAGTTATGCATTGCTGATCGTAAGATGAAAAGAGAAATTCGTCATTTAGAAAATGAATTGCCCAAGTGGCAGGTACTAGTAGATACTGTCACTGGTATAAGTCCGCCAGACTTCGATAATCAAACATTAGCAGTATTGAGAGGACGCCTTGTTCGATATCTGATGAGATCAAGAGAGGTTTGCTCTTATTTCACGTTAATATTTTGTTATTACGCATAAAACAACATAATGTATCACTTTTACAGATCACACTTGGTCGTGCCACAAAAGACAATAGCATTGATATGGATTTGTCACTAGAAGGACCAGCATGGAAGATTTCACGAAGGCAAGGTGTTATAAAGTTAAGAAACAGTGGCGAATTCTATTTGGCAAACGAGGGCAAACGGCCAATTTACATCGATGGGAAGCCAGTTCTAGCAAGCAATAAATTCAAATTGAGTCATAACTCTGTTGTTGAGGTATGTGAAACAAATGTCATTGGAACAACGTAATGAACCATGTCATAGGTTTATCATTTCATTTTTTTAGATTGCTGGACTTAGATTTATTTTCCTAATTAATCAAGATCTTATTAACACCGTGAAAGTCGATGCTGCCAAATTGGGGTCCTGAATTGCTTCTTTATCGTATTCCCTAATATTAAAAGAAATGACGAGGAGACATTGCATAAACTCCAATTGTTTATTGCAGAATAACATCGTCAAAATTCACAAAATAATCGCGATACTTATGGTGTTTGAAGATCTCTTATTGTACTGATTTCATGCCAAAACAGTGTTCGGTTTTCACCGAATTAAAGTTGGTATCAAGATGAATAGTGAAGAGATGCTGGCATAGTCTAACTGCAGATCCTACAAATTTTGTCGGAAAATAAATTTTCCTTAATAAATAATTTCGTTTCATTTTACAATCTCTTTGATCGAATTGGACAATGCGAGGTCCTCAATGAGTCAACTTTTAAATAATTTAAGAGGATGAATGTTGAAGAAAGATGATAGTTACAAAAGCTTATTTAATGTCACGTTAATTATATTAGTACTGCTGATTATGATTTTTCGTGGCTTAGAAGGTGGTCATTGTATCATAGTCTACAGATATTGATCTAGATAGTTTCATGCCGAAAGCACCTAATAACCTTTCTGAGCTGGTGGCAACATTTTGCCTTTGCTTATGATAATCATCAGCAAATTGTTTCAATTTATTACTGAGAAATATTGCTCTTTCACGTTTCTTTAGTAGTAATTCACTAGGATTCAACCATTTATGCTCAAGACACTCTTCAGCAGTTGGCCTTTTCCTAAAACAAGTTCGGTTTAAAATAAATCTTCCTGAAATATATTCAATCGCGGGATAAATATAAATAGGAACAAAACAAACCACACTTACTGGGGTGTCTTTTTGAAAACTGCCATTAGAAACCTTGTAGCTTCTTGAGTAATTTCTTTGTATAAATGCTCAAATCTGTACCGAACATAGGTCACATTTTGCGTTGTCTCTTGTGCGGTTTCACCCCGAAATGGAGAAATTCCACTTAGCCTTATGCCAAATAAAATAATTATATGTCTTTTGCAATAATAACACCGAAATATTTATGCCACATTATAGAAACTTACAAAACGTATGCAAGTACGCCAACGCTCCATACATCTGCATGGGTTGTTAGTTCCTCTGCAGTGAAAACCTCTGGGGCTGTGTTTTAATATTAAAAGAAGAGCAAGCTGATTACTATCATGAAATTCCACACTTATAATGCACTAAGATCAAGGTAACGAACCCACCTGTAAACTCTGGGTTTCCACGTTTATCAGATTTTTGGCCAT
Source organism: Trigoniulus corallinus (assembly GCA_013389805.1). NCBI lineage: Eukaryota > Metazoa > Arthropoda > Diplopoda > Spirobolida > Trigoniulidae > Trigoniulus > Trigoniulus corallinus. Next base: position 43,670,854 of record JAAFCE010001036.1, on the reverse strand, counting down.
CTTGTAACGCCACTCTAGAGTTACCAAAGTCAATCAGTTTGACATCAGCGGTACTCAAATCTGATACAACAACATTGTCTGGTTGTACATCCAAATGAATTATATTTCGGAAGTGTAAATATTCAAGTGCATCTAACACCTAGTAATTTTACATAAACGCTATACTACAGCTCAATTAACAAATCGAAAATTCAGCTTCGTACAAAGAACAAACCTGAGTTACGACTCGAGTCACTGTCGCTTCGGAATATGTGCTATTCCTCGTTAAGTATGTTAAAATATCGACACCCTGAAGTTTTTCTTCAATAAAAACGAAAAGGTTATTATACCGATAAACTTCGTATAAACATGGAATTCGCTCATGTCGAAGTGATTTATAGTTATTATATTCGTTCAATATGGATGCTTCTGAAGATGGAGTACATTCCAACAACTTAGCTGCAAACACTTCAGATCCATCACGTTGACAGCATTTTACAACAACAGAAAACCGACCTCTAAATGCATATTCAACGATTATTAATAATGATACTCACATACATACTTATAAGCTACTGTGTATACTATGTCATAAATACCTTGATATCTCTGAAATAAAGTTATATTTTTCAGTAGGAACATTTGTAAAGATTTCTATTGGCGCCTTTTCGATGGAATAATCTAGCACTGGCTGTAGACTTGTTTCTGAAATACTCTTCCCAGATTCAGTCAATTCTTGTTGATATTTCATGGCTTTACTTATAGATATTTTTGACGCACCTGACATTACAAAAAATGTTATAACCAGAACATTATTGACGGTCTTATGGCTTAATTATATATATCACCTGATTCTTCAGTTTTAATTGTTTGTGATGAACTACTGAAATCTCCCCAACCGAAACGATTGCAGGCTTTGACTCTAAAGTGATACTGACTATTTGGCTTCAAATTCTTTACTATCATAAAATGATGACTTATATTGCTAGCTACTTCAGTCCAAGAAGTATCGTCTAATTAATATCAAACAGAAAAAAGTTACAGAATTAAAATATACAATTTCCTACACATTCCTGTCAAGTAAAGGCTGAAAACATACCCATTTCTTTGAATTCCAGAGAGAAACATGTAACGGGTGATATACCAGTTGATTTGGGAGGATACCAAGTAATAAGAGCTTCAGTATCAGATATCTGAGGCACAGTAGGAGTATCAGGTTTTCCAGGCTTCTCTGTTTCATTGTTTTAAAATGGAAAGAAGAGCCTTAGTATATAAGGTAAGAAAATAAACGAAGAAATCCAAAAGGAACCAAACAACAGCTATATACCTCCTTGCTTCAGTCTTGCCCTACATACAACTTCTCCAGCAATATTTCTTGCTACTGCCTTATAAATTCCACCATCAAATGGCTTGATGGGATTAAATCGGATACAATGTTTTCCATTCGAGTCTTCAGTCATTTTCACACGATAGCTCTCTGACATGAGCACGTCATTTCTATATCATGATTAAGTGAATAAAATAACTGGAAACAATAATTCAGTATCCTAGACCGATTATATCTTTACGTCTTACCTGTACCAGGTAACAACAGGTTTAGGTTCACCAATAACAAGACATGATAGTTCAATTACTTCGTCTTCACTAAATGCAGTGTCATGAAGTTTTTCTCTAAAGTATGGGGCTTGCTCTAATAAACCAACAGCGTAATGAATATTACATATTTGAAAAAAATAGTTGTTTTGAGAGTATTGTTTCACATGTAACTAAACCTTGTTCTCTTAATCCTGGTAGCAGTTCTTTAAGCCTATGCTTGGTGTCTGACCGTGGGCTGACTTCTGATCGAAAACGTCGCCGCACTCCATCCAACTGGCCACGTTTTTCATCGTCAATTTCTTCGTCCATCACATCCATGAATCTCCTCCTTTCACGAACGGTTACCTAAACCAATTAAAAAGACTAACATTCGACATATATCTCAAGTAATACTTTTAAGCATCATCCGTGGTTTCGAATACTTCGATCAAAATAACGTTTACGGGTGACTGATATTAACCTGGTGCAGGATACATGTTTTTATTTAAATTTTTCAAAGAAGTGCACTTAAAGTACGAACAACAGCCAAAAGTATTAGTGATTAAATAATTGAAAAAATGGTAATACTAACGGCTTGTCCAGAAATAGTATCTTGCAACTTCAAAGCAAGTGTGGGGCTTCTTGATGCAGACACACGCATATATTCACGGAGCCTTAAAGGAAATCCAACATCCCGTAACTGTAAAAGGTATGTGTCTGGACCACACTGATATCTGAAAATAAAAATTCCCTCATCATTATTTCGCAAAATGCAATTTTAAAAATAAAACATTCTTATTTATTACTAAAAAACATTGCCTGCTTGTAGAATCTGCATAACCCAAGTCATAATTCATATCGTCGTGTTCCATTTGTACTTTATCAGTAAAGGTTGGAGCACTCCAGTCAGATGTTGTCTTAAGAGTAGGTGATGGTTCAGGGCTACTTAGAGGGGTAAACCTTTCACCACGTGGGTAAATCATTCCACTTGGGTGATCGTTAGCTGATGACAATGGTCGTCTTCTATAAAATCTATTGCAGGCACTATTTCGAACCTGAATATAATTTGAAGGCATTAGATTGAAGGCCAGGCTAAAATGTGCGAGTGTAAAACTTACCCATTCTTTATATCTGTTGAAATAATCTTTCAAACGACTAGTATCGAGAATATTACCAGTGCCTAAACGATCTGCAAACTGTAAATAATGTATAGTTAATGAGAATCAATCAATTTACTGCTAACTTGTTTGCTTTCTAAAATTACCTTCAGCCATGGATGACTAAGAGCAGCTTTTACATTCAGACGACCACTAAAACGAAATTATAAAAATGTAAACTTCTTGAAAAAAATTCACGTAGATAAAAAAAGTTTGAATACATAAAAGAAATAAATTGTCCACCTACTCAGGATCAAAGACCAAAAGTTTGGCAATGAAATCTTTTGCTTCATCAGAAACGTCTGTAAATACCTGTGGGTCAAAGGTTAGCTGGCCTTTTTGAATGCGTTTCAACGTTTCGCGATCATTGCTACCAAGGAATGGGGAAATGCCACTCAACCTGAAAACAATGTCACATTCATAACATTATGTAAGAATTTATATTACACATAATATAATAAAATAAAATTACGTCACTCACAACAAATAGCTGATGACACCAACACTCCTAAAAAAGAAATTCACAAACAACATCTTTAACTAATCAACGCTGATGGCAGAACCAATAATTAAAGTATAAATACCACATGTCTGTTGCAAAAGTAACGGGTCTATGTTGTACCACTTCAGGGGCTACAAATTCTGGCATGCCATAGTCTAAGTACAAATCTTTTCCTTTAGTGATACGGTTTGCAAGTCCAAAATCACAAATTTTTATGTCGTCGCCTCCTGGTTTCGACAGCAAAATATCTCCTGGCTGTAATACAGTATATGTAACAAAATAAATTCAGTGATTCTAACACGTATGGGAAACAATTCATATGCTGTACGTATAGAGGAGGTATATTTACTGTTAAACCCAAATGAGCAATTCCTTTGTTATGCATATGCTCTAATCCCCATAGTATTTGTCTAATATAATGAGCTACTTCACTTTCAGAGATATTTGGTTGTTTACAAATGTTATCAAGCAATTCACCACCTGCAGCTCTGGTAATTATTAATTTAAAGAAATAAACATATATTCTCTATTTCTTTCGCAATAAATAAATATATACAAAGGATACAAGTCAGAAACTATAATCAAAGAATTTTTGGTTTCAAAGGCATCCCTGGCACGAATGATATGCCTATCATGTAGCTGATTCATGATATCCAATTCATGAAGCATCAAACTCTTAGAATCGCCTTTTGCATACATCGATTTTGCAGCATAGCTATTCCCAGTGGATCTTTCAACTGCGTGGTAAACAATACCCTGAGTACCTCTACAGATGATATAAAAATTGAGTTACAACATTTTATGTCATGATGCATGCAGATTCAATAGCTAACTCGTTATTGGTGGACTGACCTTCCTAGTTCATCGCCAATATCATATTGATTTTCCATTGGTTTAGTATGGGCTCGGACTATTCGTGAATGGTCGTACTTCAATGCTGAATAATCATCTTCGTTTTCTGCACATAGCGGAATTAAATTAAACGTTTCATTTATATCCGAAATCATACATGTTATGAGGGCTACGTTATACAGCATGCAAATAAATGACCATTCGTTACCTTCAATATTAACCATGGCTGAAGTAGTTGCCATTCCTGCAATATTACGGGCACAGCATGAATATAATCCAGCATCCTTGTTAATTGAATCGGAGATAGTTAAGGTGCATAAATCTGGTTCTTTCCATTCGATCTATAACAATTTATTAATTCAGCATATTCGAATCTTATAGACTCAAAATTTAAACATATTGAAACAGTAGTAAACCTTGATACGATTGGACGATACAATGGGATGCCAATCTTTATACCATTTTATCTCCGGATAAGGTACACCAACGACACGACACTGAAGAACTCCACCTTTTCTTAACATAATGTTTTCCTCTTCCAGATGTAAAATGAAAACTGGATGCTCTAAAATAATAAATATGTAGCACAAATGCTAAATATTTCAAAATAAATATCATTGAAGGACATAATGATTGTGGTCTATCTACTAGAGAAAATGTGATCTGGCATCAATTCAATGGGGACGGGACTCTACATCGGTTAGTGACATATCACAATGTCCCCCACATTTAAAAGAATTACATCACCACCATAGTTATAAATCTAGAAAATTTCGGAGTTTACGCGGTGGAATCGACTGAACAGTTCAATAGCAGTAATTGGTTACATAATAAAAGTGCATCGAATATTAAAACTACCACAAGCGGGGTACTGTAATTTGAAGAATATGGGAAGGTTACGCCCTCACATGAAAAGTTGTTCAGAAAGTTGTCCACTGAATTGCCAATTGCTTTACATTACCTGCAATAGCGAGGTTCAATCTTTGCCTGGCTTCTCCATGTTCATTGACCGCAGAACATTCATAAGTTCCAACATCTTTATCCATCATTCTGAAATGCAAAATCTCCATAGTTGTTGCGAAAAGCAAAGAGAATAAAAATATTTTAATGAAGTTTCGAAGCATTCAAATACCTGCTGAGATATAATTTACACTGGCCGTTACGAGCAATAATCGATTCGTAGTGACCACCCATTGGTATGGGTTCTTCCTTAAATGTAAAGGACACTGATGGAGTTGGATAGCCATACACCCACCATTCTATACTCGCCGGTTCTCCTTTGACGGCATATTGCGTGTCATCAGACTGGCGGAGAAATCTTGGAGCGTGTGCTGAAAAGTATAAGCAAAGTGTAGAATACGTACAAAACATATCGACTTCAAAAACAGTAATACGATACCATATTCTTCATGAGGAGGCCTATCTATATCATAATCCTTCGGAAAATATTGACTTGTTTCTGGACGGAAGTCGAATTCTACAATCATATTAATCAATATCAGATTTGACATATTAATGAACTAGACTTTTTCACATCGCAAATTACCTGGAGGCAAACGAGGTAATTGTTTAGGAGGTGTCATTTCCAATTTTTGGCGATAAGTTATTGCAAATGGAGAGGGATCACTAACGCCATATTTATTTTCTACTCTAACTCGAAACTTATAATCTTGGAATGGTTCCAAGTTCCTAATTTCACAACAGCACCCTCTTATTCCTGAAATATATTATTTCATCCAAATATCAAACCGCATGCTCAAAATCTGCGTCATTTTCAGCATGTGTGTATATAGCATAAGGAACAACTAACCAGATCGTGCTACAAACCAATCGCCATTTGGGACTTCACACATATCTACAATGTATGTAACAGGCACGCTAGGACCAACTGGTAGTGAAGGCTTCCAGGATAAAGTCAATCTCCGGTCGCTCATTTTAGAAATTATGGGTTTGTCAGGCAGAGCCAGAGGAATTGCTGAAAGAACAAATATGTCTTTTATGTAACTTCAAACTTCAAAGTAGAGGCTGTTTTTGCTTATTTTATTACCAGAGCGGCGGAATTTATCATGATCTATATTAAGATCAGCCATTCTATCTTTAGGCTTATGATCGTGGTCATCGAGAGCTGCAAAGTATTAAAAGTATATTTAATAAAATGATAGCATATAGTACCTCTACAAATTAGATAAGACCTAATATTTCTTTACTAAATGGCTTTTGTGCATTAATGTCTCCATTAACTTGAGGGCTTTTGATCTGGGGTTTTTCATCCTTATCTACATCATCTGAAAAGAATTCATTCTTAAAACATTAAAAACATATAAGACTAGTATGGGAGAAAATAGTTACTTGTGAGGGCTCTCTTATCGTGACCGGTATTCCAATCTTCTACAGGATCACGGATTGGTTTGGTACCTTTGTTGTCATCAATCGCTGAATCAAAACGATCATCATATAGTATATAATGTTACTGAATGAGAATGACATTTGTAAATAATATACCTGGGCGTCTATTTTTCTTATCATTGTCAGCGCTTTGATCAGATCGTCTTTCTCGAGGTTTCTTGTCTTCGTACACTTCACGAGAAGGAAAAATAATTTAGTAATTATAATCGACAGTGCAGATAACATCACACATATTCAAGGTTTAAACCATTACATCTCGTTCAGCACTTCAAAACTCACTGAACTTTGAAAACTCATGCTGATAAATCGACACATATTTCAAACAATAAAATGCAATTTAATATGCGAAAAAGCAAATTTAGCAAGCAAAATGGAAAAGTATTTGTCAGTAGCAAATATAAAATTACTGAATTTTCACACTTGGTGTAGTTCTTAATTCACTGTTAGGTGAGCATTAAATTTAATATCAAATTACTTTTTTTTTACAATTCTCTAATCGGGGACGTAAAAATTGAAGTGTAATAATGTGTAGTGTAGCATTCATTTGCAATGCTTGGATTTAGCCCAGATGCCCTAAGTAATCCCTTGACTATTTAACGTTCCTGATGTTCACAGAAAAACAAACAAAAATGGACGGAATGTAAAATATAGCAGATAGGGTGTCAATGCAAATACCAGCAGCATATATTGGACAGAAAACTCCTGGAAATTTTAGGTATGGTACTCTTATGGGGTACAATAAATATTTAGGAAGAAATGGCAATTCAAATGGCATTGCTGAAGTTGTATTTATGGCGGAGGTGTTCATTTACTAGTGAAACACACGATTAAAGTTACTAAAAGATTAATCAAAGTGTGTAAGAGGGATTCAACATGCAAACATTGCATGCAATAGTATAATTTAAAAATAATGAAAGCAAAAGTGGTTACCTTAAAGTAGTCAGGAAAGAGAGAATTTAAAAAAATTCGGATAAAGATTCAAAAGTTTACAAATTCTTAGGTTAGTCCAGAAGAATATAAGATAGAATATAAAACTAGTATGGTGATTTGTAAGAAAGAAAGCTAAAAATAATTTCTATAGTTGCAGATTTCACAATCTACTATTACTGCAAATAATACAATAAGAAAATTGCAGGCATAATGACATCAAATTTACTAGGTATGTAAAGTTTACTTAAAAGAACTAGAAATGCTACAAATGGAATAAAGCTGATTTAAAAAAATTTCCATGAAAATATTTCCAAAAATATTACTTAATAGTTCTATAAAAAATAAACTATTTTAAAAACAATGCGAATTAATTATGTTATAACTAAGGTATAATACATTATGATTTACTTTTTTTTAAATTTGCATATCACGTTATAATGAGCATTAAACACCTATCGTTTAATTCTACGAATTTAACTATTGAACCACAAGTAAACGCACTCTCAACCTCAAACACATTTAGCATTCTTTTTATAGGGAACCTCTTGAAGGAGATAACTCCCCAACTAATTAAATTTGTGGCTCAATCGTCTAGTAGAGGTTGTGCTGCTTGAGTATTTGCTGAAACCATAAGATTCAGATATACGAACAGATGATGATTTTGAAGAAATTTTAGAAGTAGTGAGAGCTCCATTAGTAGCAATAGTGGCAGAAGAATATGAAGTAGTAGCAATGCTTCCTAGAAAAAAGTTCAATATAATATCTAATAACGAGCTTTCAATGCACTTAAGTGCAGTTAGTGTAAGTACGTTAAACATAGCTATATACTTTTAAAGGTTTTGCTAACTGAACTAAAGTGAAGAAAGGGTCAATCAAATAAATAATGACAAATACTTCTCCATTCTATTAATAGTATGCCTCTTAAATACAGTTTGAAATTACAATATATTAAGATTCTCCTTCATGGTTGTGATTACCTAAGCAGAGCCGTAACGAGGGTATGAAGCGCCTGTGGCAAGTGTCTAACTTTCGCTTGCCTGTAACCCAATAATGACAAAAAACTTAAACATTTTGCGCCCCAAACCTAGTTGCGCCCGTGGCGGCCGCCTTCGTCGCTACGCCCTAGTTACGGCCCTGTACCTAAGTACATAAAACTGCAATAAAGGCCATACTCACTATCAAAGATAAGTCGTGCAGAAGTTTCGGCTTCACCATGGGGATTGCTGATTTTCAAGACGTAAGTGCCGGCATCTTGTGGCGTTGCATCCTTTATAATGAGACGCAATAAACCATGTGGCTCTACTTGAAATTGGATGTGACCAGATGCACTCAATTCTTGACCATCCTTGTACCTTATATTTATTAATGTAATTTCTTGGAATCTCTTACAGTAGTAAATTAAAACTTTAGATTGGTATTACTAATGGATAGTATTCTTTGCTTACCACTTGAAAGTAGGCTCTGGAAAACCAGCCACACAGGCAGTGAATTTGGCTGGCATTCCTTCCATTACAGAACAGTCACCCAGTTTCTTCAAAAATGAAGGAGGCTCTGCTCTCTCTTTTTTCTCTCTAAATAAAAATCATTTTTTTAAATCGCATATCATTTATACATGGTAGAGATAATAGGGTGGCTATACCCTATATCGGAGATTTCCAAATTCGCAGCACATGCAGCAGTGCCAGCATCATTAGTCGCCTTGCAGCTATAATTTCCACGATCATCTGTTGTTGCTCCTTTGATTTGAAGAACACAAATATCCCCGTCTCTCTTGATTTTGTATTTGGCATTATCATGTTCAATCGGAACATCTTTAAAATACCATGTTACATCGGGCTTGGGAAATCCATGTACTTTGCATACAAAACGAGGATCTCCACCGGTTATCTAAGTATAAAGATTTTAATTAATGGAACCAAATGCATTGCTAAAAATAAAAGCAAGTGAGCAGAATTACTTAAATTAATTATAAATACTACTAATGAACGTACAGAAAATTGATCATTAATTTTTTGAGAAAATACAGGCGGTTTAAATATTTGGTTAACGCCCACATCAGCTGTGCCACTCGAAATTCCCTCAGGATTTGAAAGGTGGCATTCATATTTCCCAGCATCCTTTAGAGTGGCTCTCTTTATTTCAAGACCAATTTTATCCCCATCCGAAGTCAAAAACAACGAATCTGTCATTTTTATGGGCTGTATATTAAAGCAAAATATTAGAAGAGAAAGTTTCAGATTAATCTGTAACAAAAAAATCAACTGTCACCACTTACCTCTCCATCTTTTTTCCACTGAACTTCTGGGAAAGGATTTCCCTCAATTTGGGTCAGCAATTTAATAGGTTTACCTTCATCCACTATAATGTCCCGTAACGGTACGACAAACTTGGGGGCACTTGCTTTTTCGCCTATCTTGTCCTTTTCTATTAAACAGAATGAAAAAAAAAATGATTGCATGGGACGATTACAGGCAGATCTATTTGGAAATTTGCAGCTTTCGAAAATGATATGCATGCTTGTCTGAAACAGGCTACTCAATTATTAGCTGTTTTGAACAACACTCAATAACTGTGCCATATAGAAACCTATGAACATGGATATCTGTGAAGATCTGTGATATCTGGAACTGAATATCTGTGAAGAGTTCAGCAGGGAATTTCAGTTAGAATTTGGTCAGGACAAAACAAAGCTGATGAGGATTAAGATTAAATTCAGGATTTAATCCAGAGAAGGATTAAAAAGGAAACTGGCATTTGATTCATTCTCAAGGTATGGAATGGTTAGGGGCCTATGAAAAGCTGTAGCAGTACCAGGGTTAACGTATGCAAACGACGTTCTGTGCATTAGTGAAAAGGTCATGGACTGTATGGAAATAGCTCAAAGAAGGTTAGGTAGGATGGCATTAAGGGGAAAACAGGTTTACAGCAGTTGAAGAAATACAGGGGGACATGGGGTGGTCTACATTTGAACAGAGAGAAATGATTAGTAAGTTGGTATACCTATGCAGGGTATGGGGACTACAGAAGAAAAATCCAGTATGGCAGGTCAATGCATGGGTAAAGAACATGAGGGCATCTACCAACTGGGAGAGGAGGGTAAACAGGAATGTTTAGTTAAGGAATGGGGGTTAGGGCACAATGTTCCCTCTAAGGAAACAAGTCTTATGTGGAAACGTATTTTTAAGTGCGCGGAGTCCTAATCTGGCGTGTGAACAAACGGCATTCCCCATGCTTGTGTTATCACCAGACGTGCGCGGGACATCTGGCCGTTCTGAGCGCGCGCGCACCCGCGCAGCTTAGAGGGTACACTATTAGGGCAGTGGTGACAAAGTATGGAGGGAAGGGCGGCAAAGAAAAAGCTGAGGGTGTATGGGAACAAGCTTAAGATAGAGAGGGAGGTAATCTATAATAATACGTGGGAGAGCTCACTTCTGTTTTGGGCAAGAGCTGAGTCACTGGAGACTAAACAGAGGATGGCAAAGATTGCTGGTGAAGAGGAGGGCTGTGGATTATGCAAGGATCAAATGGAGGATGTCAGGTATGTGATGCTGGCATGTCCAACACTGGATCACTGCAGAAGGGGATGGGGAACCCCTACATTGGAAGAGGTTCTGGGGTGGAGCGGCTGGAATGGGTGCGAAAGGCAAAGATGTTGCTAGGATGGTGGTGGAGATCTAGGCATATGCTTCTAGCATGAAAAATCTCACTAGAAAGGTATCAGTCACAAAGGATTACATATTCACATTCAGTAGCAGGGCCGGATTTAGATATTGAGGGGCCTTTTTCGATTATTTCCCCTGTTGTGATTGAAATAAAATACCCAAACATACTAAAATTAATGCATTAAACAACTCCTACAATAACAGACGTTGGGAAATAAAACATGAAACAGTGAGTTTGCTTAAATGTTAATACGTCTTGAATTTTGAAGTTCGATGAATGTTGAGGCCCTAGACTTCCGGTCCTGTTCAATAGCATAAAGATTAAACTGGCGAGTCTCAACTTATGATATTTGAAAGCAAAAAAATTATATTTCAAAGAAACGCTTAAAATTTTAAATTGTGGAATAAAATCGAATGCTATGAAGTAATTCTAAATAAAACAATTATTCGTAAAATATTTTCTTCATTATGACTTTCTGCCTATCCTAAGAAGTTATGTTCTCATTGCATAGTAGAAAGGGTTCTTTTAAGTGTATACCATCCGACAGAAGGCGCATTCAGGGCCTCTCTCTAGTAAATGACGCAGCAGTCATACACACTACCTAGGAAAACACTTTCCTATCTATTAATGTTATCTTTGAATATCTCCTTTTACTATAAAAAAATTGTGTTTCTCAAGGGTAATAGAGGAACACCTGATGAGCAATTTACCAATGAGACAAAGATTTCCGTCAGATGTTACACTTCCATGAGGGTTGCTAACTTCCAAAGTGTATTTTCCAGCATCCTGTGGTTCTGTTTTATCAAAGAGTAAAGCTACAGTGCCATCCGGTCGTGAAACTGCTTTGACTCTGTCGTTGTCAGGAGTAAATGGCGCACCATCTTTGAACCTTTACCAAGATACATACACACAGCTATAATAAATATTTTAACGACATTATGCGAATTTTAAGTAACCTACCATTTCACAGATGACAAAGGATCTCCTTCAATTTTGGCTTCGAAATGGCATGGCGCTCCAGTAACAACATTTGAAGACTTTAGATGTTGTAAAATTACTGGAGCAGTGCTTGGAGCTAAAGCGATTATGCGAAGAAGTCATTAAATGAGTTACACTACAACATAAAAATTATGAAAACCGGTCTTCACATTTTACTGCCACATTCGACGTGCTGGAAGCTTCTCCTCTGTGGTTTGATACAAGTAAAGTGTATTTCCCTTCATCTTCAGGTTTAACGTCATCAATTTCTAGAGCAAAGCATCCACCTGGCTCCTCACTAAGTTTAATCCGACCATCAAGCTTTACAGGCTTTCCATCCTTGAGCCTAAAATGTTTTGCCATTTCAATGCAATATCATCATTTTATCAACTAGATTCATTTTATATACCACTTTGCAACAGGACGAGGATGTGCCGTAACCTTTGCAGATAATATTAGACCAGATCCGCGCGGTACATCTGCATCCTTTAAAGTTTTTAGAAATGATGGAGCTTTGGGCATTGCTACAATAAAAAAATTGGCCTATTTTAATAAGTCATTACATTTCAAATTGTTATGATGAATTAGTATTTTAATTCAGAACCTACCTTCAACTATCACATGTCCACTACTAGTTTCTTGTCCAGCTTCATTTGTGGCAACTAACGTATATTTGCCCCTATCTTCGGGAACTCCATTTTCAACAGAAAGACGAACAGTACCATCAGGCAGTTCATCAATTTTAATATGATCATCTGGCTTAATCTCTTTACCATCTTTCAGCCTAAAGCAAGCATGAAAGAGTAGCATAACAGGCCATGTATTAATCGTTATGAATAAAATGTTTTATAAATCATTTACCATTTTACTTCTGGCATAGGATTATTGTCCAATTTGGCTTCCAAAACAAAAGGTTCTCCATCGATGATACAAACCTCTTTCGGCAATTGTTTCAAAAACTCAGGAAGGGCGTCTGTAAAATGAATTAAATTATATTTTGCTTTACCTGACACAGCCAGCATAAAATTGATTAAAATATTTAGTTACGTTTTAATGACAAGTTTCCGTGAGTCACGGCTTCTCCAGCTTGATTAAATGCTTTACAAGTATACTTGCCACTGACGTCTTCACAAAATTTGTCAATTATTAAGGAAAAATTACGTTCATCAGATTGTGTCATTTTAAATTTCAATCCTTCTTCTAATTCGATTCCATCTTTAAACCTTAAAGATTGACGTTCATAAACATCACAGCAAAAAACAACTTACGTGACACAAATATTAATACAACCTACCATTTTACAGCTGGCATCGGTAGACCATATACTTGTACGTCCAAATGAACTCCATGATTCAATTTGCAACTGCTGTCATGAAGGCCTTTTATAAAATGAGGTGCTTCAGCTAGACAACAATACAGAACTAGTGTTAAACTAGTTACTTTTCTTGCCATGAAAAATCATATTATATATCAATATTATTACTAGTGACACTAAGATTAAATGGAGCTTTTGTGACAGCTGCAACATTTTCAGCAACACAGGCATACTGGCCACCGTCTTCAGGAGTAACTTTAGAAAGGCAAAGTTTATAAACGCCGGACTCCTCTTGATATTCGAATTTGATTCTATCACTTTCTTTTAATTCTTGATCTTTCTTTAACCTTAATTTGAAAACAGGATTTAAAAATTGCTCTAATGATTTTGTAAATATTTCAGTAAAAACTCATTCAAAAAGGACACTTCTTAATGTTAAAGTACAATGCCAAAATATCCTATGTTTTAAAGTTTTATTCATCTTACCATTTAACAACAGGCTTCGGTTTTCCTGTAACTTTTGTTTCGAAACACACTGAACTATCTGGCATAGTCTTCTTGTCTTTTATTTCTTGTATAACCGGAGGTTCTGAAATTCATTACAAGAGAATAGAATTTACAGATGATGCTTAAATGTTTATTAAAGTAGATAACAATATAACTAAAAGTGCAATAACCTTGAACTTCTAAGGATGCCTCTGATGATATTTCGCCATGGACATTTCTCGCCACGACAGAATAAACTCCAACATCAGCAGGTGATGCACTTTTTATGGTTAAATCATGAGTATGCTTTATGTCATTTTTATTTATGACAATGTGGTCGCTTGCTTGCAGCTCCTCTCCATTTTTATACCTTATAAAGTTTGTTATGATTACAAATTAATTGATATACATATACCGTTCTTTGTTGTATAATAGGATTCTAAACATTCGAGATCAATTGTTGTTTGTTGGAGTTTAAGGTCCCGTCAACTACAAGGTCATTAGAGACCCGTCCATTGCATAGTTCTAATGCATAGACTGCACAGACACTACACTAATGCGACGATTATTGGGTATTAGCAGTACCCAGCTTTCCCGAGCGATTACCCATGTCAGTACTAACTGGGGTTGCGTTGCTTAACTTCAGTGATCAGACGAGAACTGGTGTGTCCAACGCAACTCGCCGCTCCCTTCGAGATCAAGTAAACACTACTAACGAAGACGTACTAACCAGTGAATTTCTGGATCAGGATTAGCATATATCTTTGCTTCAAAATTTGCGTGATTACCCATTATACAAACAACGTCGTCTAATTTTTTCAAAACGATTGGTACCAGAGCTTCAGTGGATGCTAAAAACAGTATAGTTTTACATCTGAGAACAGTCGCTACACATTAACTGCTGCTGAAGATAACTACTTTAATTTCACCTTTCACAGTTAGTTGGCCTTCTTGTGAGATCTCTCCCAAATTATTTTTAAGACTAATTTTGAACTTTCCTGAATCCTCCGGAACTGTCTTTTGAATGATAAGACGATGACATTTTCCATCATCTTCGAATGTGATACGTTTATCAATTTCAATCGGTTCTCCATTCTTAAACCTATAAAATTATTAGACCTTAAATTTTTGTGTACATTAATTAACTCAGCATTCCCCAAATTCTGGATTGCACCGGTATTTTTGTAATATTTTTTTTTTGGTTAACTACACTGATAAAACTAATTAACAACCTATAGCGGATAATAAAAATAAATATTCATTTGTTTTAAAGTCATTCTAATAAAACGAAAATAATATCTTCTGAGGACCACCGCACCGGTCGCGCAGGTTGGGAAGCGCTGAACACCTAGTAAAAGTTAATCGAAATTTACCATTTCACTTCAGGGCTTGGAATTGATGTCCCAACAGCTTCAATTACAGCATCCATACCATTCCATACTTCAACATCTTTCAATTCACAATCAAATCGCGGATGCGCTAGTAAAATTGTTAATAAAATCAATTAAAAACTCGTCAATACTCGCTTATTAACAAAGACATAGAATATTGAGCATTCCAAGTATGTTTAACGTCCTCCTATAAAATGTTAGTATTTTTCTACCATGCAGCAAATGTAACCAAAGTAGTTGTAATGTTTTCAAAGTGTAAAGGTTTGTTTAAAAGTGTAACTGAAAGTTAAATAGTGTTTTATGAAAGAATGATGTAACACAAACACAACAGTCAAAGACAAAGGAATATATGTTGAAACGTTGTTGTTTTTGTAAAACTTATATTAAAATAGTTCCATAAATTAGAAATTAAAACGCGCTGGCGACTAAGAAGTTTAGGACAGAGAATTAATGGTATCCCACAATTATGAATAATTTAGGCCACGACAGTTTACCTGAAACATGCTGACCATCACTTTCATTGGTTAATAATATAGATGAGTCCGTAAAAGAGCCTAAAGAGGATTTGGAAATTACTGAGAAAGAAAATTATCCCAAAACGAACCTCTCAAAAATATTAACCATCTATTTTAATCGATAAATAATAACTAATTTTCCAAATCATAATACTATCCTCAACAGTCTTACCTTTCTTTTGACACTCTTCGAGTGCAACATTTCGATCTTCATCCTTCAGCTGTTCTGTCATGCTATTATTTTTGTGTTTTTCAAGATTTATGTGGTCGTCATCTTCAACTATTTTATTTTTATCCCAAATATCTGTCCGCTCCTGGGAATCTTCTTTAGTGATATTGCGCACTGAATCAGATCCATTCTCGTTTATTTCTAGATTGCAACTATCATTTTTGCTTTCATGTTCTTCGGCGAAATTATCTTGAATAACATATTTCTTAACGGTTCCCTCGGCATACTCATCAGTTATATTATTGTCATCAATTAGTTCAATGCTGTTGTTAGTCTGCGTAGGTTCTCCATTTTTAGAACATTTGTTCTTAATAGTGAAAGAACATATTTGATCATCAACATTATCAGTTTTAGCTTCCAGGGGTTTTTCCTGTTCATTTGCAGGCAAAGTAGGATGCCCGTCAACATGACTTTCTGATATTTTGAATAAATCATCTGTTACTTCTAGTACTGAAATGAGATTATTTTGTGGAGTCTAAAATTAAATTTACAAAATGAAGCGACGTTGCGTTTAGGCTATTCATGAAGCAAATGTTTAGGAGGCCACGCACTAATTCATGGTCAACGGTTGCTGTAATTTTACAATGAACATTAATTTCGACAACAACGAGCTGATGTTGCCTTAATGGCATCATGTTGGCCTAAATATTATCTATTTGTGCTCAGTAAGTTTTCAGAAATTGCAACGTATTCACGGATTTTATAGGTACTTCGGCATTTAAATAATATGAAGCCTTTTAAGCACTGCACATGTAGCGTTCCATTTTTTTGGAATGAAAGGATTATTATCTAAACAACAGTCACATAACATCCAGATACACACACGTACAAACATTAATGGCAAGCTTTCAAAATCATGATTTGTGTTCACAAATAAACAACTGAAATCTTATATGCGTATTGCATATATCTATGACGTCTACTAATTCCAACAAAACAAAGGACAGGTTCAAATGGCAGTAAAAAGCTTCATAATGGTTTTGTAATATATATTTCAAACAGGGGTTCTTACCTGTGACCTCAGAATTTTGTGTATCTGTTGTATTAATTTCTTTTTTTCCTATAGGTACTTTTGCGTCTGTACTGGTCTCATGGTTGATGACATCTTTGTTTGTAAGTTCTGTGTTACAGAGGACAATAACAAGACAATAGAAGGAACAGAAATAGTTCTCAACAGATTTACATGTAAAAGGTTGTTGAATAATGTTTTAGATAGAGTTAATGTTATGAAATTTGTGCAAACAAAGATGATGAATGAGTAATTATGTCAAATTCATCATAAATGATGATGGCATTTAGAATTAGCATTTATCGCTTCTAAAGATATCTGTCATGTTGAAACGATAAATACCAAGCACAAGTAATCAATATAGATGTGTTTTAGCTGTATGTTAACAATGAAGAATAGAAGTCAAAACATTAAGATATGTAATTAACTTTAAAAATGTAGTAAAATGTGTATTTCATGCAATCAATAAGATGCAAAGATGAACAAAACATTGTGGGAAAGCTTTACAAAAGAGGAAGTGTAACACAAAAGTCATTAACATTAGTGAAATAATTTTGGAGAAAATAAACAATAATTTATGAAAAGACCGTTTCCGTCGGGAAGGTTTTAATTTTATAAGCGGCGAGAATGAGAAAATCTTGCTACTGGCTCACCACTACTTTCTTCAAACAATTACCGGTATCAGTTATCTGAGTGTTAACTGGTGTGAAATACATTAATATATTAGGAGAGTATTCTAGATTTACTTCTTAATTACAAAATTTTTATGTTTGTTTTCCCATGTCAACATGTTGGTGAACTTGTTAAACATGCATGGAATTAAATACTGTATTAGCATTATTAAAATATATAAGTTAGAAATGCTGTAATTACCTTACCATAATTAACCATACTATAAATATATTAAAACGGCGATGAAACTTACTATGTACAACAAGCCTACTAATCGTGACAGCTTCACCTTCTGTATTGGTAGCGTGACATTCGTACAAACCAGCGGATTCTTCGGAGACAGCACGAATGTTTAGAGAGCATGAGCCATCCTCAGTTTTGGATATTTTTATATTCGCTGTCACATTAACTTCGCTGTTATCCTTTACCCTGAATTTCATATTGACAAACATTAATTGGTAACATAATCTCCCGCTATTTCCAACAAAAATTTCAGTTTTCTCGACAGAGAATCTCACCATTTCAGAGTTGGGGATGGATTTCCACTCGCAGTAACATTTAAAGTAACGTCTTCTTCTTCAACAACTGTGATATCTTGCAGTTTCTTTGTAAACGTGGGTTTTGCTATAGTAATAGTTATTGCCATAAGAGAATGATTACTGACATACACCCACACACGAAAGAAATCAAATATCCAGCAAACGAACGAAAGAATCGCTTACTCAAAACATTCAGAACTCCTTTGGAACTAACTTCTCCATAATCATTTGAAATTGTACATGAATAACAACCAGAAGAATCAGACTCAACCTTTTTAATTATCAATGCAGATGTTTCGCCTTCATTAACTACTTTGTATTTTTTACTCGTTTCAGAAATTTCCATAGAATCGATGAACCTAGTTCAATTTAAAACGTATTATAAAACTATGTAGTACAATGCATTTTAAGTAGTTATAATGGTACCATCTTATTTTGGGGCTTGGCCAACCAGATACGCTAACATCGAATTTTACATCAGTTTCGCCTTCCTTTACTGTCATGTTACTAAGTTGCTTTCGGAATGATGGAGGATCTATTCAATCAATCATTCATATAGAATTCCGTTAAAAAAATTTACTAAGCTTAATGATAGTTAAATATTTACTAAAGCCTGACTTACAATTTACTGTGAGATTACCACTGCTTACTGAGGATCCAATTTCATTGACCGCACTCAAGGTGTATTTTCCAACGTCTTTTTTAGTGGCATTATTAATTGTCAGACTATGATGTCGATCATCTTTCTCGATTTTAATGTGAGTGCCATCCGATTTTATTTCTTCGTCGTTGAACAGCCTATCAATATTAATGTACTCTATAAAATATGACCTCAAAAAAAATTTAATCATTAAGTGTTTATAAAAACCATTTTATAGTTGGTTCCGGATTGCCAGTAATTTTAGCTTCAAATTTAATTGTCTCAGATTCTTTACATTCAATATTCTTAATTTCCTTCAAAAACTTTGGAGGATCTAAAATTGCATATTAAAAAGATTGTTATTGCCGCTTACAGCTAAAAAAATTTGAAACAAGTGGTTGAAAAAATTCAAATGATATCAGTACCAATTACAGTAAGCATGGCGAACTCCGAAGTTTTTCCAGAGGTATTTGTGGCAATACAAGAATAACTTCCAGAATCTTCAATGACGGCCTTTTTTATTTCTAAAGACGCCATATCTTTCTTTTTTGTGATTTTGACGCGGTCATTTTCTTTGATTGCATGGCCGTCTTTGTACCACATCACTTCTGGAGTGGGTTGGCCCTCAACTTCAACGTCAAACTTGACTGTTGAATCGGTCATCACTGCAGTGTCTTTCATTTGGGTTTTAATTTTAGGAGGGACTAAAAGTAAAAAAAAACTAAAAATCACTATTGGGCATAAATGTAGCTATCATTAAACATACTTCAACGACGAATATCTCAATGTTTCCATAAAGTATATTGAAAAACAGTCATCCGGTTCTGATTTTACACGGATTTTTTTTAACGATTTTGATTGGCGCCTTTTTAAACTAAAGCCCGAATTGCATGCACTAAAGTTTCTAAAATAAAAACTACATTAACACAGCCGCGAAATACAGAATTGGGCTTACAACTAAAAAACATTTACGGCAGAACTGAGCTTCACGGTAAAAAAAACTTTAGTCTAGAAATGAGTTTGGCTAACTTTAGTCCATCGATTCCTAGCAAAAATTCTTTTCAAGAGAGATATTGCTCTTTGAATCAATCTTCTCTAAAACTTAGGGAATGTGAGTCATACCTTTAACAAGCAAATGTCCATTGGTTGTAACTTCTCCTAGATCATTTTTAGCCTTTACTGTGTATTTACCAGCATCTTCATAACTAACGCCTTTAATTATTAAAGCCATGCTTTCATCGTCTTCATGCAAAAATTTAAAACGACCACCAGCTTTTATTTCAATGCCATCTTTTAGCCTGTATTAACAACGAAAGCAATCATGAAATACTTAAACCTTTAAAATTGTCTCGAAATTATAAATTAACTACCATGTCAACTTCGGTTTCGGATAGCCAGACACTTTCAGATCTAGCATTGCAGATGCACCTTCGCTAACTTCGGTGTCGGTTAAATTTGCTAATATTTTTGGGGCCTCGGGATCTCTCATAAGCTGTTTTACTGCACCTGTATTAAATGGTAAATGCAGTCAATAATCTAATATTGTTAACAAATTGACGAAATCACCAAAGTTTACCTTCTACAGAAAGTTCTGCACTACATGAAATTCTGCCACTACTAGTACTGGCAACACATGTGTAAAGCCCAGCATCTTCAGGTTTAACATGTTGAAAGACAAGAGCCAAAGTATCTTCTTCATCTTTAAAAAGAACCTTAAAGCGCTCACTACTTTCAATTTCTTGGCCACCACGAAACCTGTAATTAAAATTTTTCCGAAGATTCCTGAATGAATAATTGCATTGGACGTTACAACAGAACTACTTAAAACTACTTGCCACTTGAACTCTGGTTCCTCTCCTTTCTTTAAAAGTCCACCGTTCATAATTGGTACTTCATAAATGCCTGGAAACAAATCTTTTTCCGCTGTAATGAAAATTAATATTATTTATTATAGTAAATTATGTATACAGCATTAAAGTGGCAACAACAGAATTTCTGTATTTACATACATGTGACTTTTACTTCAGCAGAGAAGCTGCTTTTACCAACAGCATTTTTAGCAACGCAGGTGTATTTACCAGCATCTTTATGAGTGATATTATGAATTGATAATTCAAACGTATTTTGGTCTTCAGTTATGAATTTAATGCGGTCATCTTCCTTCAGCGGTCGGTCATTTTTTAAGCTGAGTAAAATGCAGCATTAATAACAACTTTATGAGCAGCCTTTAAAATTTAAATGAAGGGTCTCACAATTCAATAGTGGCTTCAGGTTGAGCCCTGACTTTAATGAGGAACCTCACTGATGTGCCTTCTAATAATTCGGTGTCTTTGAACTTGATTGCAAACTCTGGTGCCTTAGAAGCTGTGCTTTGAGGGCTGTCATCAACATCTAGTATAAATATAATATAATTAGTAACTTTGCAAAACATGCGGGATATTTTTTCGTAAAAAAGTATCTACGGTATCATCCAATAAACTAAAATATTTAGTGGCAAGGTCACATTCCTAGCAGAGAATAAACAATCTTTAATTTATGATTTTCTTTAACAACAAAGTAACTTGCAAAGAAACTTTGAATAGCACTGTTCTTATAGCGAAGAATTTTACCACACCTATGAGGTTTATAATGCTATTGTAAAATTATGTACTGTATATGCCACTGAGCAACTTTACCACTTTACAAATACTGCACTTAATTAAACGGACAAAAACACCCAAAGCACACAAGACAAAAGAGTAAACCTTGGACATTGAGCTGAGTGCTGCAAGATGCTGTGCCGAATGAGTTGGTGGCTTTACACAAGTAAAGACCAGAATCTTCATGCTTGGTGTTTTTTATCACCAAGTTGTTCACATTGCCTTTCGTAACAAATTGCACGTTTTCTGACTGGGTCAAGGGTACGTTGTCCTTCAGCCATGTCACTATGGCCGGTGGCACAGCACGGAGTTCACACTCCAAAGTAGCTGTGTCACCGCCTGAAACAGTATATGCATATATATGTATTTACAGGTAAAATATTGGAAGGGGGAAAATTACACACAGTATGGTTTCAACCAAACGACACAGTGCTGCTTTGTTTTTCAAGGAAAAAAACAAAAAAAAAACGATTGTCATATATGCGCAGTCTCAAAACCATCACGGTAGACCACCAACAATCGTTATCATGCCACAATTAAATAACGAAAATATCTATAGGAAGATGACAACCAAGGTCCTTCTAACGTAGAACTCACTTGAACCCCCTTCCCATTCCTTTCAAGTTGATACAAATGGAGATAAATTGTTCGGCACATTTAATGCCAGCTTCCAAATTTCTAAGTCTTAACGAGGATTACTAAATTAACTTGAATCGTGCGTAATTTACAAACATCCAGCAGAAAAACTCAAAACTCCATATGCTGAGAGAAATTCAATGAGAAGAGATGCAGTATCATATTAGTCAAACACACATTCAAGTCTAATAAACATGTATAATAATAAAATTTCCTGTAATCTACTAATTATTAGGAAGTCCCAATCGGAGTATAGCACAGAAAAATAAATTCAGGTTTTCTAATTATTAAATATGGAGCAATCCATACTATAATTCAATATGTCGAAACAATTATAAAAATTACAATCATAAAATATTGATTGACAATCACATTACTTGTATTTCTTTGTACATTGCCAAATAATGCAAAACATTAGTGATCTTTATACAGTCGCTAGGGAAAATACAAGGTGAAGGAAAGCATGCATTTTAGTTGAAACGGGCCATTATCAGACATTAATTAGGAAATGCATCAATCATGCAAACTTGTAAAAGTCTTTCATAACTACCATGCTAGGATGAAACATTCCAAGTACTCCCAAGATGAAAAAGGCTTCATTTAGAAACCGTTAATGGCATGTATGTTAACCTAAGGCATTGTTTATTTATACTTACGTAAACAGCTGATTCCCTTAAGAGGCTTACTAAAGAGCGGTTTACTTCCCGATTCCACGTATGCATTTGCTATTAAGTAAACAGAAGATTCCTTGCTCAAGGACTATATTAAGGATACATGATCTCTAAACGATGGCTACATTTAACAAGGAATTCATTTCTAAAACTTAAATAAACCTCTGTATTTACGTAATTTAAAATATGCGAATCGTAACTTAACAGAATATAATACAGTTTTCAGCAATAAATTCATTCGTTGATATTATATATAAAATGTCAATTTGTGTGTTTGCCAAAAAGAGTCGCATTTTAAAATTAGCTGAGTGAGGAGGGTCGGCATAAATACCTTTAAGTTCATAATTTCGCTAAATGTTTTCAAAATTGTATGCTGCATAAGCGAGAAGAAATAACGCTTAAAGATAAATGAACAGCAAAGAGAGATTAAAAGATGCGTAAAATATCAAAAAACTCTATTATGGGTACAGCTGCGCTGCAATAAAAGTCATCAGATAATTCATCATCATACCCTTATCCAGTCCCTTATCCCGCCTGTAGCAGGGTCGGGTCTGCGGGTTCTAGTCCTTGATTCCCGTTTATCTCCTACCAGGTCCCCGCCAACCCTCACCATATCCTTACGAACAACTTTGGCCTGATTTGGTCTTCCCCTGCCCTGGATGCTTTCAACCACCTGCATGTCCTCAACCCCCAAGCTACCCCTAACATCAACCCCTTCCATCTGCTCTCGACATTCTTCTCGTGTACAACAGCTTGCAGATTTCAGCTACTCCCAATAATTTTACGTAGCTTTTCCTCACTGCCGGCACTTTGTTCCATATAGCATAGGTGGCCTGTAAAACTTCCTATCATATAGGACTCCACTTGCCTGTCTATCTCCCCACTGCTTTGGAACGTTGGTCCTAAGTACTTTACCTCTTGAACCTTTGTCACCAGTTCGCCCCCAGAGAGTACGTCACCATAATTTTCCTGTCTTTCCCAACTGAAAGCTAAATATTCAGTCTTCTTCACGTTTATATTTAGACCTTCCTTTTCTATCGCTGCTCTAAAATTGCTTAGGCCCTTCTCTACTTGTTCCCTGGAGTCACCAAGTTTTTCGGAAGAGGCTTATTACGTTGGACACACCAGTTCTCATCTGATCACTGAAGTTAAGCAACGCAACCCCCAGCTAGTACTGACATGGGTGGCCGCTTGGAAAAGCTGGGTACCGCTAATATCCAACTATCGTAACATTAGTGTAGCGTCTGTGCAGTCTCTGCATTAGAACTAGGCAGTGGACGAGGCTCTAATGGCCTTGCAGTTGATGGGCCCTAAAACACCAACAAAACAACAAAAACTAACTTTTCCTACATCGTCGGCAAATACTATGCACTGAGGGACCCATTCTCCAACTCCAGCCATAACGAAAATGAAAATGTGTGTACTTAGTGTTGAACCTTGGTGTACCTCAATCTTCACTGGGAAGCCTCCAGTATTTCACCAAGGAGCCCTTATCCTGGCTATGAAATCATCCTTTTTCTACCCCCTTTTAGTTGTGAAACCTCCCAAACTACCTGTCGTGCAACACTGTCATAAGCCTTCTCCAAATCGAAAAAGATAGCATGCAGATCTTTCTTTGCTGCCCTATGTTTTCTACCAAAACGTGTCGATGACTAATTTAATATTTTTTCCTATGATTTATAATACTGAAATTTTAAATATGTATGGCTATTATTATACCCCTTTGTTACACTTATCCTGTAAACACTTAGAAAAGTTTACACGAATGTTTTTTAGGTTTACTAGTTTGAAAGCATTAGTCATGGAAAACACTTCTAGGTCTTATTCAGAAGTCTTAGCTTGTGTAATTTTCTAAAATTATAAATATAAATTGCAGATGCTGAAACTATTTAAATTGCGTTGAAGCGTATTAATGAGTATTAATATATAGTATTAATGAAACATGCAGAGGTTATATTTAAATTTTATATATTTTATTGGAAACCTAACTTATTCCAGCCAGAAACAAAAGTTAATGGCTATTCTTTAGGAATTTCAATTTAAGCAATGCAGTTAGGGTTTGATATATAATTGGAACTCACCATCAGTTGAAGAAACAGATCTCGATTGAATATTATCAGCCATGACTGTGCTTAACCTCTCAGTGTCTTCAAAATTTACTGTATCTTCAGATTCAGAGAACTCCTCAATCAAGGTGGGCTTAGTATTTTCTTCAACCGTTATCACCTTCGAAGATTCGTCAACAACTTCAGAAATGTTTATACTTTCTACTTCTGGCTTAGGCTTTTTATCAACTTTGATTTCTTCAAGTGATTCCTCTTTATTTTCTTGGACTCCTTCTTTATTAGCACTAGTCAGTATTGCAGCACGAGCTAAAAAAAATTTAATAGTGTGTCATATTTTCCGTAAAGCATTTAATCAGAGCATCACCAAAATAAATTAATACCAAGGCGCTCTGCAGAAACGCAGTTAAGCTCCTTCAGCCAATTATCTTTAACAGTGGAAGTTTGTGCTTCTAATATTAAAGGATACTTGGATGCGACGTCTTCGGCTTTCTTATGAATCTCAAATCGTTTTTCTTCACCAGTGTCCTTTATCTCAATTTCATTTAACTATCACGACAATAATCCTTTATTAATTCACTGTTATCTATTAAGAAACTTGTTAGTCAAGCAAACCTGACAAGTTTAAAGTGTACTAACTTTAATTATATCTTTTAAAATAAAGTGTGGGCGACCTTCTCCTACTTTTCTGACTTTTGTAACAAAAATTCGCGAGGTAAACAAAAACAAATATCTTTCTTTTATTCTTCCTGTACTGTCTGTGATGGTAAACCAGTCCTGCTAAATTGTAATCAGATGATTTAAACTAAACACATGGCAGGATGGATATTTTTTAAAAAAACGTAACTCACATGCTTTAGAAGTCGACCAAATTTCTGTAAATTGCCTCTGCAGCCTTCAATAGCATTGATGTATTTGAGGTCATGGGCCCTTTGAGGTATGCTTAACAAAAGATCAAGGGCTTTCTGTAAATCTGAACAATCCTCCTTGAGTTGAGCAGTATATTTAATTATTTCCTGAAAAATTCAACATTTTAAGAATGAAGAAATCTAAGATGGCTTTCTTCTCTTACAACGAATGAAAATAATAATAATAGTGCTATCCAATGATTATCTGGAGCAGTGGTTCTCAATCGTTTTGATGCCAGGGAACACTAAACTGTGACATTTTTCTTGTACGGAGCAGTTACAATTCAACATAAACTTTAAAGCAGGTTGTACACTTTCTACACTTTATATAACAATAAAACGAACAAGGATGTCATTTGTGTTTTCTGATTAAAATCCCATCCAAAAATTATTTGAAATTATATCGATTTTTTTTTCAAACACCTATATTTGTGCATTTAATTTTTTTTATGGAACATTTAAAGTGGTTTCACGGAGCACCAGCATTCCGCGGACCACGGATTGAGAACTATGGATCAGGAGTGATAAACTCAATTATTTCGCGTAATGAACCTTGAATAAAGAAAATTTCACTAAGTAAACTTCATATTTTCCGTAAGCAAAATATTTCCGATAGAAGGGTTTTTAAGCCTACTCCCCACATCGAGGCTCACTTCGAGCATTGATAAAATTAAATTAGTAACGCTGTCAAGTTAAAAAAAAATGGTTTTGCCTCTCAAATTTTCAGCCTTTCTGCTATGTTTACCATACTTTACTTCTTTCAACGGATTGATCTATGCTGGTTTCGACTTAAAACACACTAAGCGCTGCTTACAAATAGGATTATTTTAATCGAAAGGGGAGAGTAAGAGTCCAAAAAGAAGAAAAACAATATATATAAACACGGAAGGTCAAATCTCTACGGCTAAAGATTTCAAGTCCAGAAATAACTACGTGATGATCTAGACAAAGAATGCTCAAGTACTTAAACAAAATCTCTGAACATGGAATTGGCAGAGCCAAGTCTCTTAACTAGGTAAAAATGTCAGTCGTCGTATTTGGACATAGCGGGTACTAGGCCAATAGGACGTTTGGCGGCATAAAATATAGAATTTCAAAACAAAATTACAAATTACTTACCTTTAACAAAAGCTGATAGTCGTTAATTCGTTGAATTGGAAGTTTTAAGTGATCCTTCAAGGACCTGTCGATTTCGCCAATTCGATTGCTGTATTCCTAAAAAGACATTAATTAAACTTGAAACATAAACTTAATATCACTAACTTGGCACTACAACTGTAGTGTTCAATCAAGTCAAAACCATGGACTAAAAATTTGGCTAAGCACTAAACACAATAGTATAAATAGAAACAAAAAAATTAACATCAATAATTCATAAATTTTGAAAAACAAGTTTTTGGGAATTTTCCAAGTTCAAGTTTCTACAACGCACATTGTTAATAAATATAAAAACTATCATTAATGTTAACTGTCAGTATTCTTATTAAAATGTAACGTTAATTAAAAGCCTGCCGTATATCGGGCATGTATATCATCTACTTCTGATGTTTAGAGCAGTTAAATGATCAAGACAGAAATTTCATAAGTACTCATTCATTAATGTGAGAAAACAGAACATACATAAGATAGTTAAAATCTTAGGCTATGAGGAGTAAAAATAAGAATAAATATTAAATTATGAGGAAGGAAAATATCTTGACACACTTTAACGATTAACAGATAAATTGATCACGTATAAAAATATTAACCTTATCCAGTACTTTCAGGAATCTGATAGAAATACAATTGCCAACAATAAAAACAAAAAAACTTGTTCTCACAACCCGATATTTTTATACACTTAATGCTAATAGAGCCTTTTGAAACGCAGTTATTCACATCAACGACAAATACGAAAAAGCAGAAAAATCACAGTAAAGACGAAACTTTCAATTCGCTACTTACCTCGAAATACTCTTTCACAGGCACAGCAGCAAGAACTTCCTGGGCTTTTGGCTCATCTTCGCAATATTTGGCATGCATGTCAAAGTCACGTTCCTGAGGGGGGAAACAAGATGGGAGCCATGTACTCATTTCTTAACGGAAAGGGGAGATGGGCAGTCATCAGAACAAGCATTCTGTAGTGAAAGGAATATAATGTGGAGCAGTATGTGGAGCATATGTTGTTCAGAATGAAGTAAAAATAACACACATTCACTCAGCCTGGCTATAAATGGATCCTTTCAAGTTTTATATTTTTTTCTAAGGGTTTTGCTGAGGCTATCAAATTTTATCTCATAACAGCGTATCCTTACGAGAATGAAGTACGTATCACAGAAAGTTTACCATCAAAAAGGTTTATTAATAATTATAAACTCAAACATAACTGAATTAAGAAGATTCAGCATTCTGCAATATTCAGAGGAAGTGAACAAGCGTCGCTTAGCGCTACATTTTAAATTAAATTCATTTAAATGGTAATACAAAATTCAGAATTTACTCATTGAATGCCTAAAAGTGCATATACTGTATGAGAAAGGAAATTTACAGGTGTTAATTGCCTCTTCCCTAAATGGCATCTTGTCTGACATGATTAAAGGATTCTCAGCGGCAGTATATACAACATGCTATAACTTGTCCTTTCTCCCGGAAAGGGAAGAAAGAACAAGAGTGATCAGACCGATCACTCACGATCATCGCGATGCTGAAGCAATGGCAGTGGTAATTAAAGATCGGAATTGTCAAGGACTTTCTGAAGATGTGACATTGCTATGTCTGATTATAACCACTATAATAAGACCTCTACAAGCTTAATTTGGTCTGAAAAACTATGTTCCTCGTAATACAAAACAGGCACTAAAACAGCTTTAGCATCTTTAATCAATCTGAGCTCAAGGGACTCCTCTCCTCCCTATAACCAATATCATTACACTACTATAACACACCTGCATCACGTTTCTTGTTGCAATTGTACTACTATATATGGTTATCATTCAAACCTTATTACAACCTCGTAAAAATAATGATAAGCCCCAATCGATGCCCTACATTCCACTGTATAGGCAACATTCTAAAATAGTAGCAGCTTAAGTTCAAGAAAATTACGTTGACTGTATGCGTCACTGACATTCATTTTGATATTCCAGACTAAAAGAAGTGTCTCAATTCCTCTTGCACATCACTGACAAGTAAAAGAACTGGGATATCAGGCCAATAACTGTAGTCATTTAAAAACCACTGTCTAATTTTTCGATATTTTCCAATTCTTATTTCTATTTCTTTCTACCAATGTAAAATTCGGCCTTATCATTTTCCTATTATTTCACTAGATGGATTTATCGAGCTTACGAGTGTCCAGTCAATGACATAGGCGAGATGAGTTGGCAATAAATAACGTGATATATAAAAAAATGGATTCTATTTAACAACAAATAATTTCACCAGCGTCACGAAACGCTAAATACCAACGTGAAAACATTGAGATCTTACCATTCTGAGGAAGGCTCTGCCTAATTTGCATGGTTCTCCAGCATAATACTGAACTCCTTTAATAAAAATGCTGGAATGAAAGTGAATTACCAATATACACGATTGGAAAACATTTTCTGATCAGCTTTTATGATTGCGATATGTGCGTAAAACTCACTTATCGTGGAAATCACAGATTTCTTTAAAATTTAAAAATAATGCTTCTTTTTGATCCCTTAGTTCTTTGGGCATTCTTGGATTATCCATTTCTCTTAAGTAAGTGTTAACAACGTGCTGCATGTCTTTCACAAATTCATCTTCAGTGTCTACAAGTTCTTTAACCACATCCCTTTGTATAACAAAAGGTAAGTGAACTGACTTTCAGAGCAAATAACTTTTCCCGGTTTGGGCACCACCATTGATGCATATACAATGCAGTATTTTAAGTTACGAGAATAACATACCGGTACTTAAAATATTCTGTTATATTGCCTACCTTCTTTTCAGGGCAGCATCCCTTTCTAGGGACTCTAGCTGAGTATCCGATTCGGACTCACTGTACGAATGTAGTCGACCAAGAGTCATATCTGCAGTTTTCTTTTCAAGATAGCTAGCTGGAATCCAACCTTGTCGAGGGGATAAATATTTTGATGGACGGGTTCTTACTAGCCATCTGCGTCAAACAAAAATATTAAGTTAATCATTCAGAATTAATTATTGATGCAAATCTTCAACTTTGCCTCTACCTGTATTTACTTGTAGCATCCAAAACTTCTACGATCTGCCCTTCTCTAAGAGCAATTGATCCGACTCCGGAATCGTCTGGAGTATAATCAGTCGTAACAACGTACTGTTCGATAATCTGCAAGTAATAACAACACTAGTGTTATAAAATTTGGTAAACATCACATGGGCCACTATAAAAGTAGAACATATAATATATATCTGCGATACATATTTGTTCATGCTTTGGGAAACACCACATCAGTTATGCTATTTATAGCACATGTATTCAACAAGTATCCCGTATGTAGGACCACTAAATTTTCATTATTATTCGTGAATTTCCTCTTAAAGTAAATGGAATAAATGCAGCGTGGGAGCGCAACAAATCATTTGAATAATTTCACAGCACGGATTCAAAATATGAAGTTGAACTGATAAGCAGTTTACTGATATACCAGAGTAGGAGGTGCTCAACCAGTTTCAATGTGTACGAGCTACTTTTTGATACTAACAGGCGTCCACGGTCAATATCCTCAACATGCAAAATCATCATCCTCCCCTCATCCAGCTGTTGTAGGTTCGAGGCTATGAATTCTGGTCTT
The DNA here is from genome assembly GCA_013389805.1 of Trigoniulus corallinus. Lineage (NCBI taxonomy): Eukaryota > Metazoa > Arthropoda > Diplopoda > Spirobolida > Trigoniulidae > Trigoniulus > Trigoniulus corallinus. The sequence goes on along the minus strand of JAAFCE010001036.1, from coordinate 43,640,324 downwards.
CCACTCCGCAGACCCGATCCAGTCACAATTTGAGTAAAATTATTGAAAGAATTACAACTTTACTTTTAAAATAAAGTTAAAAGAAACAAAAGTGCCATTGCACCTATGGCGTAAATACTGATTTGCTTTCAAAATTCAGGAGATCGACTAAAATCTCACTATGAGCGAGCAACATTCTGCTAATTTATAAAATGTTAAAAGATAGAAGTTGAAATAACAGTTTCAGACGTCAAAGTTTTAATTACTCTATCCATATTTTATGAGTTGACAGATTGCAAGCGACTTTCCTAGAAGAGGTCGAACCTGCACGAGTTAATCAGGTAAGCACGCGTAGATAGGTACCATTTATTTGAGACATCAAAGAAGAGTGAGGGAGCGGCGAATTGCGTTGGACACACCAGTTCTCGTCTGATCACTGAAGTTAAGCAGCGCAACCCTAGCTAGTACTGACATGGGTGGCCGCTTGGGAAAACTGGGTACTGCTAATACCCAAAAATCGTCGCATTTGTGTAGTGTCTGTGCAGTCTCTGCATAAGAACTATGCTGTGGACGGCGCTCTAATGACGTTGTAGTTGAAGGGCCCTAAAACACCAACAAACAACAACAAATCAAAGAAGATTGGCGTCCTTACTAGATATCACAAGAGGACGAAGACAATCCCTGAATTGGTCGACGCTAACCTCAACACTATATGCGGGTAGAAATTGCTTCATGACGACATGCTTAACTGATATTGAGGTGATTGATGTACATATATAAAGGTAAAAGGTCATAACATCTACACTTTATACCAGTTTGACACTTATTGTAATTTCAAACACACCTCTTCATCAGCCTGGTTCACTAGATAACGTTCATTTTCACTTAATCTCAGCATGATACAGTTCAATAAGTAAAAACCAAATGCTAAATAATACTTATGCTTTTCGCCCACCAAGTATAAATCTCCTAATCCTCAACTAATGTAACATACTACAATCAGTACCTTGCCATTTTACGTAACATCAAGATAAAACTATCAGGAGTTAGCACTGGTTTCAAGAATGCATTCAAGATTTCATTATGATGTAGATGATGACCATTTCTCAAAGCACTATGAAAATTAAATGCCATAGCGAGAAATATTCGGCAAAGATTGAAAAGAACTGAGAAATCTATTGATTCTATCGAGTTCTCCGATTTATGCAAAGCAATTATGGGGATCCGGCAGCCTAATACGATGCATTACTAAAAAAATTAGGAGCTTTGTATTACTATGTTACACTTACAGGTTAGGGAGCAAGCCAAGCAGCCATAATAGGCCAAACCGTTAGTAGGCTGCTCGCGGGTGAGTAGGAGGTAGGTTTAGGGGAGTGTAGAAGAGGAGAAATTTGCAGCACTTAACGTTCCCCACCAACCACCCACGTTGATACTAACATAGGTACTAACATGGGTTTGCACTGCTTAGCTACAGTGATGTCACGAGAACTGGCGTGCCCAATGCAACTTGTCCGCACATGTTCAATGCATCTTGGTCGTCATGGATGTACCATCTTGATGACGTACAGCCCAAACCCGGCTTTGTTAACTAACACAAATACCTATAGAAACTCCTCGGTTAACTTAACATGGCCGCGTGGTTATTCTATAGAAATGGAAACTTTTGGTTTAATGGTGCTAACAGCCTCTAATGCTACTGAACCTCTGTTGGAATTCTGTATCGATGTACGTTAAAGTAATAGCAACATGAAATCAAAGCCTGAAAAAAACGTATGTTCGAGACTTTTTTGCGCTTGTTTTAATTTTAAGATCAGTGTAATTTGATATTGTTTTGTTGATTCACATCTGTGCTCGAAAGACAACACTATGATGCATATAAATAGTATTAAGTAAGTGAACTCTGCCAAAACCAAGGATTTTTTTTTTACCCAAGTGCTGATTGACATAAGGGATTCCATGTTTTGACTACAAGTTAAATCCCTCCTGACATTCAACGAAATTTTGCAATAAATTGTTGAATTTACCTTCCAAGAACACATTTTTTTATATGCCTACAAAAACTAAACTGAGAATTGAGCAATATTTTATAAAATATCGGGAACCAATTAATGTCGTTTAACCCACAGCAGCAGATTAAAAATCACGTTACTTAAATCAAAGGTACCTACATCTCGAGACCGAAGGGCTTGAGTGTATCCAGCAGCTCGCATAGAAGAAGCGAGTTGCTCTACAGGATCAGGCGCTGAAGAATCAGAATCGCTCCTGGAGGTGGGAAGGACTATCAGATTTTCGTCATCATCGCTTCTGTCGTCCATGTCATCGAGAGATTTTCGTTTACTGATCGTCCTAGTCGTTAAAGATTCCTCGCCACTGTCGTTATTAACTGCATAAGAGGCCGATTCTTTTACTGACTGGAGATTCGTGTCCTCAATGTTAGTATCCTGAAGGATATTGGAAAGTGAACTACTGCGCACTTCATACTCATCTTGATTATCACCAAGTCCATTTTCTTCCTTTGGTGGTAGATCCTGTTTTTCCTCATGACTATCACCGACACACTCAGTTATTTGAAGCTGATGTTCAGCTGGTTCAAAATTCGATTCCTGTAAGTGCAGACCTACTCTACGCACTTCTTCCGTAACGATTTCCTTTTCAGACTCGTCTTCAGAGGATAGTACTTTAAAGAGGGCATTTCCCATCTTGGATTTCTGTCGGTCACCCAGCAATAAATCTCCATTTTTTGTCACGCTCATCGTTGTTTCGTTTTGACTGCTGGATTCGTTGGGATAGAATTGTAGTCTACGACTTCGGCTGACTGCTGACATCACGGAGGCTGTCTCGGTTGCCCGGCCCTGAAGGGAAAACAATTGGTCCATCACTTCGATGTTGGAATTAGTAGTCGTTAGTTCATAGCTTGGTTTCATATGACTTATTTCGTTAGTAGCAACATTGTCAACACCAGCAAAATCGAAACTCTTTTCATTAAGACAAGTTAGCGGAAGTTTTGCATTAACAACATTACTTTGTAGGAGGTTAGTGCAATTCTCTGTGCTAAACTCACGAATTGCAGAACATTTAGTAGTAGTGCTCAAAATGGAATCTAAAGTATGAGATGCTTTCAGATTATCATTCATATCTCCTGATAAAAGTTTAGCAGGAGACAAAGGTATGCTTTTAACATCTACAGGCGACTTCAATAAATTCCTAACCTCTGTAACATCCACTGAGGAATGTCTTTCAGTCAAGCCCATTTCATACTTGCCAGATGAAGAGCAAATCGTTTCTCTGCATTCAACGTCGTTTCCGTGTATTTCTCGACGAACTTTATCCTTCCCATCGAGATTACCGCTCCCGAAACCTGAAGATTGATCTTCACTGCTTTCAAAGGATGAATTTGAAGAGGAAGCAAAATGAATTCGTTGCACACTGTCACCAAACTTGCTATCAAGAGCTTTCATGTCATTGGAATTGGTTAGCTCTCTATCAGTCTTAAGATCAGTATATGACCCTGAAGGGCATATTGGACTTATACTTGCGCAAGCAGATAGAGAATCCTCTGGATCAATACTCAAAATGTCAGAATTGCTGTCACTATGAGACAGCGACTCACTTTCAGTAGGAATAGATGAAGGACTGGAATGTCCGTTGGCTAGGTTATGACCTACGTTAATGTCTGGTAGGGTACATATCTTCTTTGAAGTCACTGCCTGGTTATGACTAGAGCAAGAATTAGTCTTACTTTTTTTCTTTGAATTCCGGCGCTGTATTTCTATTAATTTATGAGCATGTTTTCCGCCAGCAATTCCAGGCAACAGAGTTTTGCCTTCTAATTCTTCATGTAGCTGCTCAGAAGTTAAGGTGTGAGTAGGTAACTGCAATAATTTTCCATTCGAAAGTTGTATAACAATTTCTTTTCGATCAAAAGTTAACCATATGTTGTCCACTGGCCCATTTCTTAAGATCTCTTCCATTTCAGCAGGAATTACCAGACTGCATAAATCATCACAGACAGAATAAACATATTTAAATCCTTTGCAGACTTCATTCCCCTTAAATGTCGATAATACTGTTATCCCAAGTTTTTCTTTCAGATCTTCAATAGCTTGCCGATGATTCACTGATTCAAATGACGGTATGACGTACTGATATCCTTCAGTGAAGTGATGCACATAGGAAAGTGAAAACTGCATCTCTTTCAGTTCATTAACTTCCACAGAATCACCCTTTCCTCCCATGAGAAGCAAGGGGTAAACATACTTATAATCTTTAACAGGGCGATTTTTTTGAGTGATTTTACAACCCTCCACGTGGCTAAAATATAGATCTTCAAAAGTGGGAATATAGTGGTGAATTTCCATTGAGTGACTCTTTTGCATAACCCTGCAGGGTCCACTACCTCTTCGCGCCCAAGTTTCAGTCTCACTTGGAACTGCAGATGGTAAATAATGATGATCTTCCATACTTCTTGAAGTAATTTTGCAAAATCTAATTCTTTTTTCACCGACATCCTTTGGTAATGGAATCAACGGAGGATAATGGGGTTTTGGTAGATTCCTGGCCAAGCCAGTGATTCGGCAGTAACTGCAATGCATGTCCACAAAAAGCCGCCTCTATTATGCTAACAGAAATTATTCCATTATCTCTCGACTCCTTCGTCAAAGATTCTGTAGTTTAAAATATAAATTTGTTAATTTTTCTGTTTCCGAAATTAAATTAAAAAAAATCTTCAACTAAATTAATTCTTCAAAATGGATACTTAATCAGTTGGTATTTGTAGCACTACTAAATATCGCCAAAGACGATGAAAGGTAGAATGGAAGCAGTTAGTTTGAAGTAACAGATGCTGTTTCAATGATCTTGACTCCTGTAAAGCTGGTAACGGAATGACAAACTGCTTTGCTCTTTCCTCAATTAGGAACCAACCTTCCTTTAGCAGCCAAAATAACTGGTATGTTTTTATTGAACTTTTTTCGTTGCATCCAAACTGTTTTCGCTATGCCATTCGTTTCTTGGCTTTCTATTGTAATACACTCCACCTCTTAGTCATCATCCATACAGCATAATGAAAGTCTTTACTACTGGTCAATGAAAAACACTAGTTCTTCTTTATCTTAACAGAGTCATCTCACGTCATTTGCCACCGAGGTCTTGCCGTCACCAGTCGGAATATGGCGAAATGTCGAAAAAAAAGGACCCATGAGATTAGTATCTGAAAACTTTCCACTTACACGTTCTCTGCAATGTTAGAGTGCTTTGACGGTGTCGCTTGATTATTGAAACCCTGCCCAAACGGTCACCGACCAAAAGTTTTTGGAAACTACAAAGGTTTTCTTTCTATTTTCAAAAGACATGCCGAGAATGTTCCCCAGTTTACAACTCAGTAACTGCCAATTGCTAATTGGTGTTGGGAGTTATGCATACCAATGAATAGATGTGTGTATTTTTTAAGTTACCCAAGAAAGTGACTAAAATAATCATTGTGATGAAGACATAATGGAATTAAATGAAAAAAATAGTCAAATTCTGAATGACGATTCTCAGGCGGGACGATTTTTTGTGAGATTTCTGATAATTGATGCTTTTACTTTCAGTACTTATGTTGTTTAGTAAATAACACATGCAAGTACAGTATTTCGCATTGATTGTTTTCTTTCCTCAAATCCTACCTAAAATTACTCCAGTATAGTTCTGAGTTCCATTTAGAGACATTTAATATTGGGGTTAAAGATTTTTTTATTAGGAACCTTTTTATCTTTGGTGCGAGTGTTTATGAAAAACATAAATACAACTATAAATGAAACAGCGAAAGAGAGTTAAAATTTATTGGTTGACACCACCATAATATGACTATTACATATCAACAAACTAGAGTTTCTAAATAAAGTTCACTGGGTGCATGCTATTTCACGAACCAATTGCGAAGCAAACCAAAAACACTCCTTAGCCACCAATAAAATATGTTTTTAAACGTTAAAAACTAGTTAAAGAAGGTATTAAAGTTACGCCGGGTTTCGAAAAAAATGAGACAGGTATGTTTTTTTCAGAAAATTCTATCATAACAACGTAAAAACAATTTACACGTTACATCTGGCGCGTTAAATTTGGCTTCTCAACTGTTTAGACTTGTTTTGTCAAGCATTTTAAAAAGAATTTTAAAAAAAACGACAAGGATGCAGAGCAGTGGGATATCCATGAATGTCTGAAAGGTTGGAGGATTTATAAACGTTCCCTACTATTTGGTAGTGAGTGTCTATTGAAAGAGAGGTGATGACAAACCTAATAATGGGGTGGTGCAAGAAGGAACAGTGTAACTCGGGTTGAAATTCCTCTTTACCCTCTGTCTATAATTTTCCGTAACATCGCCCTTTTTATTAAATATTCACGAATAAAATGCAGACAATTAATTTTTAAAATGAAATGTCTTCTATTCCTTACTATCTCATTTCAAGGAAGCCAACTTTTTTACTTGCACCTTTAATAATTTTTAGAGTTTCCGTAAACCTTTCAAACTCTCGAGTTACTTAAAACTTCTAATATCTGAGATGAAACTCCGAAGTTCATTGCCCAGTGAACTTGTCAAGCATATACAACGCAGCGCTTAAGCTAAGGTGCATCAAGATGCATGTAAAAAGAGAGGATGAAAACCTGCTCACAAAACGCAACCTCCTTCAGCTGCATTAAAGCTTAAAATAGAAAATGTTGAAATACTCGCACCAGCTAAAAATTCCAAAAAAAAAAAGGTTTTCATCTCCCTCAATATGTCTGTCGCTTAAGTTGTTAACTATCTACAGATTATAAAAAGATAAGTGCAATGTCTGACAGCCTAGAAGCAGCAAAATAATTACAAACATCTCAATACATAGCGTATATTTCGATTCTAAATATGCTTCAATAAAATAAATTACATAATAATAACATTGAAAGTGGTCAGCATATTCCCTGTCTCTAATGCAAAACCATCCAGAATACCATTTTACTCTTTTCTTTCTTTGGACTTTACATTCGCCTTAGAACAATGGGCATCTGTAACATTATCGCTAAATAAATCGGTCATATACTGTGACTTAATTGGTTGAGAGCAGGGCCGGCCCTAGAGTTTGCGGGGCCCAAGGCAGCAGACGATAGTGGCCCAAGGCAGCAGACGATAGAGGGGCCCAAGGCAGCAGGCGATAGCGAGGCCCCACTACCAAGTTTTTTTTAATTCACCAGCGCGAGGCTCACGGCGGTCGCCTCAGTCGCCTTGCCCTAAGGCCGGCCCTGGTTGGAAGAGCCTGTAAGTATCTCACTTTCAATGGAACCAGCAAACACCTTCAGTGCTAGTATAACTACTTTAAAATACCTCTTAATGATTTTTTGACGTACCATAGAGTAAGCAGAGTAAGTGAACGACATCATATACTCACACTTCCCTATTGCTAAAAACTTCACTAATGCATTATTTATGGTAAGCTTTTATTTTATGGCTATTTATGCGAAACTTTGCAGGCTCCCCTCCTTACGAAATTGCCCGGGTACGTCAAAGTGAACATCATCATACCCCCCCATCCAGCCTGTGGCAGGGTGAAGTGTGCGGGTTCTGGCCATCCACTCCCGCCTATCACCCACCAGGTTCCCATCCACCCCACACACTGTCATATCCCTTCGCATAAACTGCTCCCACATCTGCTTAGGTCTTTTCCTGCTCCGAGTGCTTCCAAAACCTGAATCTCTGTGATGGACCTAACCACCTCCTCATCCCCTCTTCTCATCACATGCCCATACCATTTCGATATATTCTCTCTCATCTTTTCCATACATACTCGTCATGCATGGAATAATGAGACATGCATGAGACAACTGAAAAATGTGAAAAATTTCATATGTAAGACGCACTGCATTTCGACTTGGCATAATTTGTATTTGATGCTTAGACTCGATCAACCACATGGCTACTACTGTAAGCAACACATAATTCCATTTGGAAATGGCTGCTACTTAGACACGGACACCAAATTACCATTTTATGACGACGACGGTACGTTTCGTTTTTTGAAAATTGGGGCGGTTATAGCGAGAGTAGAGCTGCGTGTTAAAGAGGCAATGTAAATATCATTTCTAAAAATAAACTACAACATTTGATTCAAAATCACTTGGCAAACATTCAATAAACTCATGGATCGCTCTTAAGACTGGCGAGAAACCAGGCAACTTCTAAATTACAAGAATCTGAGATGGATGCTGGCTTTGGTTTACAGTAACTTACGAAGCAAAGCTACAATTGGACATTTAATCTTAAAAAAAAGATTGAGCAGAGTAAGAGACAGTATTAAGTTCATCAAAAACAAAGTTGATAGAACATATTACAGTAAAGATAAGCGTTTTGTTAACATGTTACTTTCATTAGTGCTTTAAGAATTAACTAGCTAGAATTTATAATGATGGGCAATTAAAACAAATTACTCACGGAATCTGATCTTGAACCATCAATGGCATAGTTTCCTTCACTAAAAGTATAAACTGAACTCGATTGGGACACATTTTGAGCAGCTATGCTTGAGGAAGACACACCGCTGAACTTCACGGATTCCACTGAAAATCCTATAAACATAAATGTAATAATGTAAATCTGAGCTTTATTATCTAAAATTGAAGAAAACTACAATTACTTAACTGGGCTATATAAATTGAAGATAAATAGTTATTACAGATAAAGAGTACTGATCTTTCAGAAAACTATTCTTACCATCAGTTCTTTGATAGGCATACTGATAAGATGCCGAGGATCTCGAATATGACATTCTGCTAGCTTGTTTTTTGAGGCGATTAGGATCCTGAAATATATGTTTATATATGTATACATGTTAGAAACTACAAGTTTAATCACTTAATAGCCTATAAAACGCATTCAACCATTCCATCCGATTTTAGAATGAATTTTCATACCACAAAACAGCAATTGTTGAAAATACAGTAAAACGGAAAGGTGGCAAAACAAAAATTGCGACGTATACTTTAGAACGCCTAAAGACTTACCTATAATCAGTGTGACTTGAGTCATTTAACAGTTACCATCCTCATAACGCATAACACATCAAAAAAGGACCTATGTTATAGCTTAGTAGCCACTTTTTTTCATTCAAATAACACGTTTTCACTTTCCAAATCCTGCATGAAGCTCCACAATCACAACAACAAACAATTGGAACACCAGAAACTGGTAATCGGCAATTGAAGTGTTCCTCGGGATCGAATTGGGGCATGGAATCATGGGTGAAAAAACATTCTAAAAATTGCTTCTAGAGACTAGTATTGCACATTTTGAGTATGCTATCATGATGAGCCATTCCTTCTTCCCTTTCTAGTGAAAAGCTATTTTGGTTAGTTGGCTCACAACCCAAATAGAAGGCAAAACCTTGGCGGAATTTTTCCTTAACACAGCGTTCTTAGATATTACAGAAATATAAACATTTTTATAGATATATAAACTTATATAAAACATGAACCTCAATCAATATCAATAATGCAAAAATTTTCTCGTGGTGTAAAAATATCTGCTGATACAATTTTTTTCAGTCACATTCTTAAGATATAATAATCATATATTGTCAGGACTTCGTCAGGACTACTACCGCATTTATTTTCTATTATCATTTTTACACACTTTACATCTATGTTCAACATTTATTTCAATTTTGCCATTCTCTTCAAAATATTCCACCAATCGCTAAAAACTAAATGCCAAAATTTAAAATATGATGACATGCTCACAAGCGGGATTCATCAAACAATGCAAGTAATTATTACTCTTTAAAATATTAAAGCAAGTTTATTTATTAAACATCGTCTGGTGACCGATGACTGCTTTGCCCTTCGTATCATGACTGAAACCTTTCCTTATATGTCAAAGTACCTTCATTGGTGAAGTGCCAATGGGAATACAAGAATAGGACACTCACATAGATGCCAATATTACCAGAAACTATTTAAAACCCTGTCCTGAGAAAAAAAATGTATTTTGTAACCCCCGAAAATATGTTCAATATTAAAAACGTTCTTATCAAAAAGGTAGAAAACCCAAAGCAAATATGACAGGGAATGAGACAACTACACTAATCATATTTATCTACACTGGCTATGGCCATTTAGTGATGTTTGGTTTCATCCACTTTTATACTTGAATGTTTTTAAAACATGGAATATATAGCACGTAACTATCAAAAATAATGTATAATTGGCTATTTTCCTTTCAATACAGCAAGTGTGACGTTTTAAAGGCCTACATTAACAGAAAATGGCAATTACGAACTGTCGTAGGAAAACGGTATTGAACCTAGAACTTTGAGATTTTAACAATCATTTCCTACCTTGGCATTGCTATTGAATATAAAATTAGATGTTCAGTTCCAAGACGTCCTTGCTTTAAGGAAAACATGCTGTTAGGTATGCAAGGTTTCAAAACTATAATAATAATTTTTACGGCAATTTAAATAAACAGAAGATTATTCAACGATGCAATGTAGGATCAAATTCACTGGTTTGGAGTCATCCAATTAAGTCATAATGTAAGGTTTCAGTGAGAATTCTTTGCTATACAGGTAGAGACATGTTAGTAACAAAGGGAAATAACGCATTCGTTCAATGTCAGTTATTCATCCTTTACCTCACTAGTTATGTGATCCAATGAATTTGGCGAATCCAATGCAGATTCAGGGTCTTCCCTATATTGCTCTATAAATACATCATCATGACCAGCTTCTGAATCACAACATACTGGATCATCTTCCCCTTCAGCAATAAGAGAGTCTTTCAAAGTAGTTTGAAATGAATTCCAGGTTTGTTGTTGCTGTTGTAGTGAATGACTGCACAAATCCTGCTCTGGCCCATCCATAAATCCATGGGATTCCTTTCTATCTGAAATACGTCTTTTTTGCGGTTTGGTTTCTTTACTCGTCATATCAGGCAGTACTCCATCGGTAGTATTTCGCCGACATCTAACAGACTCACTATCACTACACTTTTCATGCTTTGAAATTTCTGTCTCTAATTTTGCGCCAGAGTCGACATCCAACGTACCCATTTTTTCTCTTTCGTTACTACTCTGCGGTTGGTCGTCGTTCCCTTCACAGTTTGCGACTGCCCTATTATCGCTGGTGTTGAATATCTCATAGGAATCGCTTGATGATAACGCCGGCTTCACTGCTAACATAGGCTGAAAAGTCCAACCTCTTACATCAGCAGTTCTAACACTTTCAAATTCTTGAGCAGGTATTATATTAGGCTCGTTTTCAGAGTCAAATGCTTGATGAAGGTTATCCTGAACACCAGCAACCTTACGTAACTGCAACGTCAATTTCTGTTGACCAGTTGGAAAATTATCGTGCATTTTTGAGTCATGATGAATGTGCTGTTTTACATGTGCGCCGTTATCAACATCAACTGAATCCTCAAAGTAATTTCCCTGTATAAACTCTTCTAATTCCTGAAAAAACAACAGATAACAACTTTAATGAATTCATAGGGTGCTGATTTCTTAACGCCCGTCCTTTTATTCCATACTACTTAAACAATTGACGTTTCAGTCATATCTAAACCAAGCAAAGACGCCAATAATATTGCGGTTATAAGCCAAATAACAATTTAAAAAAAAAAAACATTAAGAAACTGAACGTCACTCTTTAGCCACGATAAATACAACTACGTTATGCAAACAAAGCAAACACATGAAAAGCAAAACGACATCTACTTACGAGATTAGCATTGTTTAATAACTTACCTAAAATATGTTGTAAAGCAGCTACTCATCTTTCTAAATGTATGCTCTTATTTTACAAGCAACAACGCGTATTCATGCATTAGCATAACGACGGGTTGAATATCTTCATTCAAGCAAAAGTTATGAATTAAATGTCGCAACTGGCATCAACGTAAACAAATTATGCAAGAGAAATGGTAAAATTTATAGACCAGAAAAAAATTGAATACAAAAATGAAAAGATCTGTAACTCTTGAGAAATTGCTAATAAAAACAAAAGTTGGTTGCCTTATCCTTGAAATAAAAGGGAAGAGAGAACAAGTGAAGACTAGCAATTGTTATAAATAAGATTTCTATCGATATAAATGAAACGTGTCGACTCACTTGACATTCATAAAATTAGAATATCATTTTATAAAGAAAACTTCAAATATACGGATAGATTATATAATAAAATAAATTCTTTCAATTATTTACCCTAACCATTTTACTGGGACTGGATTCAAATAGTCACCAAGGCTGTCAATGTTAAAATGCAAGCTGGCAAAAATAAACAATATTACAGAATGCAACTTCAACCCATACCTGGATGGAAATAGGTGTATAAATAAAAATATTTCATTCATTTCCCTTCCACATACAATCATGAATTCGGAAAGTAATCAGCACAACAAAGACATTCAATGACTTTTTCATGCGTTTTAGATTATCCTTAAATATTCAATGCACATTATGTCCTCTAGTTTTCTTGGAGGGTACCTTAGACTTAAAGTATTTATCATCGAGGGGAAGGTCTTCTTGAGCATCTAATTCCGCAGCAAAGGTTCCCTCTCGGCCAAGTGAAAGGCTTAGAGAGCCGTCACCCATTGTTAAATCTTCTATTATGCTCTAAAAAATACAACAAACGTACAGTTTACGAGGACTACTCTTTTAAAATATATCAAGGGGTGCGTAACATTAACTATTTGCATTGTTCTTACCTCAATTTGCTCTGACGCCGAAATAGATTCCTTATAGCCCGTTTCATCAGCTATTAACGGCAATGAGAATCCAAAATGAAAGATTTTTAAATAAGACTGTACGTAGTAAATAACTAAATTCCGTACCAGAATTTTCGTCATCTTGTGAACCTTCATCAATGAGTATAAACAAGCCAGATTTTCCCTCCGAGGCTTAAAACAATGTGATCCAATATAATCAAGAGTTTATAAAAGTAAAACGAAATCAAGAGGAATGGCTAACAGAAATAATTACCAACACTGCATTCGTCTTCTCCCCTTACAGGTATTCTATTTTGTTTACATGGATCAACAAATTTAGTGCCAGTTGCTTTGAAATAAAAAAAAAACAGAAACATGATATGTATGTACGGATAATACATTTTCAGAATATTATTATTATCATTATTTTAATAAACGTACCAAGGTACACAATATTACAACACTAAACACACAACAGCAGATTACAAACCAGGTGAGAAGTTAAGCTCACACAGAGACAAGAGAAACGAAGTGCTGACGCAGCACCCGTTTGAAGTGGAGACAGTTCGCAATGCATTTATGCCTGGAACACTCAAAAACCCTGGACCTAACAGTAAAGGGCAGAGTGTTTGGCTGATTGAAAAATTGGAGTCATGATGACGGAAAAACTGACAAAAAGTCAATTGAATGCATTTTCAAAGTCCGTCCACCTCATGCTTATCATCATCATCATCATCATACCCTTATCCCGCCTGTTGCGGGGTCGGATCTGCGGGTTCTAGCCCTCCACTTCCGTCTATCTCCCACCAGGTCCCCGTCCACCCCACACACTGCCATGTCTTTAGTGACAACCTGTTCCCACGTCAGCTTCGGTCTCCCCCTACCCCGGGTGCTACCGACCGCCTACATTCCTGGAATGCACCTAACGAGCTCCTCTTCCCTTCTTCAATGCTCAACTACTAAAAATGTCGATATCTCATAAGGCAAAGATCGTCTAGCCAGTTTCTATCGTAGGCCACTGAGCATCTTCGGAAGCACCAATTTTTGTAAGGCATTAAATAGTTTGCTGTACTAGTTGAATAGATGCAAAGAAATCCATCGCCACGACGAAGCGCTGAGAAATGAGACGAGTGGTGATCCTCCTTAACATGGACCATATTAGTTAAGAAAGTCATAAAAAAACTTACTAATAAACACAGAGATTCAATGAAGAAGAAACGATAAGCAAATACCCGCTACAGTATTTAGAAGTATCACATGTAAATTTCCTTGGATTTAACAGCAAAAATGAATGAATAAATAAATTGTGCAACTTACCATCATTTTTAATATACATTTCACCAAAGCAAGATACTTGTCCATAGCAATTTTTTGCTCGACATTCATATTCTCCTTCGTCGTCTTCATCAACGCCATTTATTATCAGGCAACATTTACCAGTGTCTTCAAAATGCATCTGATATTTGTCCTCTATTACAATTGGAACTCCATTTTTGTGCCAAGTTATATTCGGAATGGGCCTTCCTTTTAAAAACACTTCTAAGACACCAACACTTCTTGCTATACATGTAGTTCTAGTGGGAATTGGCTTCAAAAACCGCGGGGCTGAAGGAGTCGCCATCACGTGTAGAAAATGAAGTTGACTGAAATTAACACTGCATTGAAATATGACATTAGAACTAGTTACTTTAACTCATGCGAACATCTGATTTTCTTTCAAAATAAACCCGTATTTTTATGAAGCATCAGTCATTAGATTTTTTAGAATATAACAGCAAACTGACTACTTCACCCTAACATCTTATATACTTATCAGATGTACTTCGCTTGACAGTATTTCACTTTATTACTACTCAATCGTTTCCCAAAAGTCTTAGTGTCAAGAAGGGCATTAACTTGGAAAAGGTGGGTGGTATAACAAGTTTAGTCCTAAACACCTATTCAACGTCGTAACAAATAGATGAATCATATGCAAACATTACGAATAAAACAGAGGTTTAGTTATTCAACTATGAAAGTCTAATTACGCACGTGGCACATAAATACGAGATAAACATCGAGTGAACAGAATGCAATGCAAAGTCTGCGAAAGTACAGAAAAAACTTCATAACTCTACAAATGATTAAAATCTGCTCCAATTTCAGCTGAAACCTTGATACTTGCAGAACTTTAGAACCACTTCATTTTCGTCATTTACAGTACTTATAACTGCCAAAGCCCCGCGGGTTCCAGGGTAGGGTATACTGTATAAAGCCCACTTTATTCCAGTTGGTCGTTAAGAGGCGACTAAAAGGGGTTCTAGTATTTAGTCGGCAGTCAGCCATATAAAATTATCGTGTCTAACTACTCAAGGGTTTTAGCTCTCCAACTTCTCTACCCTGTCATTTCTCTATCCATCTTTATCTTTCTACATATGGCATTTTCCTTTTTCTTTCTATTCTATTAGTCTTCATCAATTTTCAAGCGCTTGATGTAGAATATATCAAGAACACCTTAGCAATTTAAATTATAGTTTTGATTTAGATTACAGGCAGTATCAAAACTTCTAACCTTGCCATAGAGAGGAAACGGGTTAGATAAAGGTGTTTGTTATTATTACAACATTATATACACATACTGTTAAATAAAATTATTCTTTACATTGTAGGCCTAATGTTCGAAACTGGAATTTCATTAGAATATTATTAACAGAAGTTGAATACAATTAGTTAATAATTTTTAGAATTCTTACATAAGGATATACTGTATAGAGTGATTTTAATTCATAAGTTACATAACACTAATAGTGATTATAAATGTGCTTGATAATTCTTATGAAATATTACTGCAACTGCGACTTACCAGCAGTGCCGTTGCTACAGTACTTCATAAATTACCCATCACAGATTTTCGAGTTTTGTTAATTTGTGTAAATGTTGTTCCTCTATACATCATATAGCATCAAATTTGAAGATTGTTAATCAAACTACGATTAGGAAGAAGAAATTCCACAGCTAATCAGTAAATCAGATAAACCCGACTGCGTCAGTGGATGCATGGAAAGTATGAAAGGCTATGTCTGATTGCAATTTTAAATGTTCGACTCAATTTTTTGCACGAGTGAGTAAAAAAAAGATAAACTTACGAGGTCTGGCTACTTATGAGCACATTTTAACACTTTTTAAAGTAATGACCGCTTAAGTAACGGAGAACTAATAGTTAAAATCTATAACTTTACATTTGTTAAGGATGGCGTGTCATATATTGAAAGCCATTCATCGGAGAACGAATGGATGCTGATTGGGCGCCTGAAAATTTATTGAGAATTGTGCGCTTGCTGCACGCCTCAGTGTGTAACTTAAACAAAAAACAGGCAGACCCGAAACACCAAAAGTGTTGATTGACAATTGTTTTGCCTAGTGATAATCTACACCAGATCCAACATAACACTATAGACAGGAATCATTATTACATCGGGAGCAATAAACTAAGAGAGTTGACACTTCACCGGCGCAATCGAGGGGCTTACCCCGGGGAAGAAGTTCCTAAAACTCCCGTTCATTATTGCAATACAAGGGTGATCCGATTGTACCTCCATTAGTGCCAAAAGTAAATAAATAATTCCTTGTTACATGATTTACTATACGACCCAGCAAATGGAACCAAAGAGTCTCAAGCGGTATCAGTTTACGGAACGAGAAGCAACATGTGTTGTACGTAATTTGTGAATGCACCCTCTCTTTGGAACGTCTGCCATAAAATAGTTCGCGCGCGTTGTTTGGTACTTATTGCTTTGAAGAAAATTAGTTATCACTTTTAAGATAATAACAAGTTACTTGTCATTTATTGATTCATTCATGGTGGGTAGTAGTTTCTGTTGAGCGGTTTGAATGTACTTTAAAAAACTGTATAGTGTGTTTCGTTGACATCGTATCATGGAAGAAAGAAGTAATTGTCATCCTACGTGCGCTACGGCCACAGCATGGACAGCAATGCAAGAAATGACAAGGTTTTCTATAAACTTGTCTTTATTTGCCATACATGTTGGGTGCATATGACCTTTACTAAAATGCATTCTTATTAATTCTTAGCACAACAGTTCAAAACAGTCAGCATCCAGATACATCTGCGTATAATTTCAGAAAAACATTAAATGATCTAATTCTAACCATGTTCGAGTTGCCGAGAAGTATCTGATATTTTCAGTTGAAAATAAACTTACTATACCCACACCTTAATGATTTTTACGAATACATCGGAATCAACGTAATGTATAATGGCTGAGTTGTGTTGGGCACACCAGTTCTCATCAGATCACTGAAGTTAGGCAACGCAAACTCCCGTTAGTACCAACATGGGTGGTTGGTAGTGAACGTTGGGTGCTGTAAATTTCTCCCTCTCCCACATCCCCCAGACCAGTGGTGGTGAACCTGTGACCCACCGTGCAATTTTAAGTGACCCGAGCGTGAATCACATCTAGTTTATCGTCTCTGTTGTCCGTTCACAGACACGACCCTGCCACAGGCGGGATAAGGGTATTATAATGATGATGGGGCACCGATGACTAGTTGCTACTTTGCAACTCCAAAACTTTAATAAACATTATTCATTAGTAATAGTAATTTATTTTTATTCGTAAAATTAAATAGTGCTTGCACCTGACCCGCGGACAACTTTTCGTGTTATTGTCAAAAAAAAAGGTTCGCCACCACTGCCCTAGACCTACCCCCTACTCACCTGCGAGCAGCCCCCTAAGGGTTCGGCCTGTTATGGCTGCTTGGCGTACTCCACAACCCGTTAGCATAACGTACATATTTTTGATTGCGCAGTAGACATTCGAAATTTACTGTTTGGAATCGCCTGCTTAAATTTTAAATATACACCGACATCGAGAAAAATCCTTTAGGGGTGGCTATTTATGAGGATTCGTACTTTACTTTTATTTTTAAAATAAATTTTTTTGGTTATAGGCAACGAAGATCTTGTTAAGTTATTTAGTTGTATTTCTCATTGTATGGAAGAATTTCCTCAGATATTTGTCATACCGTCTCATGCAATTGAATTGGATGGAGTGACAGAAAATGAATTGTCTAAGCGGAGAATATCTCTTGGTAAAACTATACAACCCTGAGACGAATGCGAAGTTTTATTACAAATGTTCATTTGTTCCCTTTTTAGCTTTCACAAAGTGGCTGATTTCACGAGTTTTCCACCTCCTGAGCAGCCAGAATGTCCCAGAGTATCATAATCATTGCACCGCAGTACTGATATCAGTTTGGAAACTGTTAGAAAGTCATGATTTAAAAGCATTTCAAGCTCTTGTTACAGATTTGGTTCTTTTTTCAAACAGTACGTATTCTTCCTCACAATTAAATGTATTTAAATTCTAATTACCAGTAGTAATATCTTTTAAAACGTTTAAGGTATGTGTATTTTTCAAACTATCACGTTATTTTATTTACAATTCTTCCTAAATAACTTTCAAAGTCATTTTAATAGAATAGTACCAAAGTGTTGATTTATTGTAAAAATGGGAAATACGATATAAAATCATCCCTTCACTTTAGAAATTAATGAAGCGAAATTACACTTAGGACAACAGAAAAATTGCAAACCTATAGATGTCAACTGCTTTTTTATTTTTGATAATGAAAAGGATGTAAGTTTATTGTATAAAAACTCCGAAAATCATATATGCTACAAGTGCAATTTTAATTTAAAACTTATGACAGGTATTAACAGTTACCACACTTAACTTAGTTGAATGTCCAATTACACTGGCCGATAAAGCTGCTTGTGAAAACCTTCAAGTTCAAGTGTTGTAAGTATTGAGAAATGTGGTTGATAAGTTTCACTATTATGACTCGGAAAACTTCTCGAGTTAAAAAAATACTGTATGTTGTTAGAAACGTAGTTATAGGTCTTATAAATGGAATAACTCAGTTTGTGGGCCACTTAATTCCACCATTATGGATAATGTTATGTCGTAACATAGAGGAAGGTTCATATTGCTTGAAGAAGGTATGGTTGGTTAAAATTTTAGTACTCTAGTAGCGAATGTATTTTCTTGACGAAGCATGCACTTTAATCCATAATAACATTTTCTAAATACCCCTCAATCACTGATATTAACTTTGTGACTAGTTCTCAATGTTTGCTTATATCTGCCTCCTTGAAGTTCACTGCTTGCAATAATGGTCCCCATCAGCATCCTCACTAAAATTCAAGGATTTGGTAACAACTTATTTAAATAGCGTGTATATTTTTAATAGTTTAATGCGTAGAAAAATTACGTTGTTCTCGGCTCGCTAATGCACTGAAATGTGGTAAACTCGTGAGTAAAGTATTTGAGTAAGACTCATAATTATGGATTATAGTGTTTAAAAGTTGTTAAATTTATTAAAATAGTACCTGTCATTAATGATATTTTTCCAAGAGACACATGCATATAGAGGTGGATGTATAGAGTAATATAAGGTCATTTACCAGCATCTTTTCATTCAGTTATCCTTTGATGCAGTGCAACAGCTAATAAGTAGTGATGGAGTACCGAGAAATCTGCAGATACTTGGATATTTGATTGATTGTACAGTCTCTTGTTTGGAATATATGTATTCACCAGATAATATCCCAAGGTACACCACTTTATGACGATTTTTAAGCAGATTTTTCTAATGACAATTTTTGGTTGGGTACTTTAGAGATTTTACGGACTTTGAAGTCAGTATAGGACCAGTTTTTCAAGAACTTGCGTCGCAAATAGCAGATTATAACAACAAGCAAAGGATTTTGAAAACGCTTTTTGATGTAAATTTAATTATTGGTCGGTTGTGGTCGTTTAACTTCTTTTAAACTCAGTAATTTTAAACTATCCGTTAGATAATGCCACAAATAAAATCTCCAGTTCTACAAAAAAATATTGGGAACAGCATATACCAAATGATTTCTAGAAATTCTGAAACCGTCGCACCTTGGAGGGAAAGCCTTGTAAAGTTCACTGGGAAACTTACACATTCAGAGGTAAGAAAAAATATACAAACATAGGTGACTTGTTAAAAAATGCTAACATTCTGATTAATTTTTGAAGTGGCTTATCAAATCAATTGGTGCTCTTGTTATACATGAGGCTGAAATGCAACAGTTGAATATGAAAGAAAAGTAGTTAAGTAACTTCAGTTATTGCACATTTAGAAAACTGACATTGTAATTGACTAACTACTAAAACTATTACCTTATGCAGTCACCAACCTCTTTCAGTCGATGTTCTTCCTATATGGGAACGTCTTCTGAAACACCTAGATGGAATGAAACAAGAGTCAGACATGTTATGCTGTCTACAAAGCACTTGTGAGATCTTAACTCTCGGGATATACATTCTTAAAGAGGGCTACAGTCTGAGGTTACCAAGGTTCACTAGTTATTTTATTTGAAGATATCTTACGATCATAGTCTGAAGTTTTTGTTTCAAATAGACTTTCTAGTATTCTACTGAGAGGATGGAAATTTCGAAGTTCAGTATTCAGTGGAGAAATTGCTTGGTCACCACACACCATTACTGCATTTTATCGACTAGTTATTCAATATTCAGGGTTGTTGATGAATTCTAAAGGTATACTGAGTGTCGGTGTAGTAATCATTTTTATTTGTCAGTATACTTTAACTTGCCACTTTTACATCATTTTAAGGTATTTCTGATCTGGAACAGTGTGCAAGTGAGTTTAATGATATCGTTACGGTGCTGTCGTTGCCATGGATTTTTGAAGCAGTGTCGTTATTCGATTTACCTGATATGAACTTGCATCTGAATGCAGCTTTAAAGTCACTTGTTCAGACATCATTAGGTTGGTTGCTTGCATGAATATTTTTTTCCGTGACAATAAATAGGTTTCTTACGAACACGTAACCTTAGGAAATGAAGATAAAATGCTAGCTCTGCCATTATTAGCAGCTTTGCCTATTGATGTTGCGTTACACTGGAGAATGCACATTTTTAGCAGTGTAATCGTA
This sequence comes from Trigoniulus corallinus, assembly GCA_013389805.1. NCBI lineage: Eukaryota > Metazoa > Arthropoda > Diplopoda > Spirobolida > Trigoniulidae > Trigoniulus > Trigoniulus corallinus. Next base: position 43,619,647 of record JAAFCE010001036.1, on the reverse strand, counting down.
AGTTGGACGTTTTATCGCGTTAAATGAAGTGTAGCATGCGATTATGGATTTCTTTAGAAAGCACAGTTTATATTTTGCAAAAATTGAATTATATGGTATCTTTGAGCATTTATCGCGATATTTTGGACACTATTTATAGAACTCTAAGCACCCTGTATCACAGACAACTGCTTTGCGTTTTCTACCAGTACTTCTCCATATTCTTGGTCGAGAGCATTTCAATAATTTTGAAATGTCGTTACGGTAAGAATATTAGTTTTAGTTATTGCAAGTATGCCTTTATTTGCTGCTAGTTGAAATATGTACAGTATTATTTTTAAAATATCTGATATTACTCGCTTTTCAACTAGGAGTCTCTGTGATGGAACATTATCAGTAGTTAAAGGAATTGCAAGTGTTTGTGACCAAATTTATTGTGTAATGGCTCGCAGCAGCATGATGAACTGGTAATTTAAATTAAGCACTTATTTATGAAGACGTCCTTAACAAGCATTAAATAATAGACATGTTACAACCTCTTTGGAGAAGGTTTTGCACTTTCCATATCTTTTCAAAGCTTTGGTAAGGGTTTAAATAGCCAGTTAAACTCATAACTGGTGTTGAACCCCTCTGAAACTCAACCTTCAGTAGTCAGGAAATTGACTTGAATGTAATTAGATTTTCTTCTTCAAAGGTGCAGCGACAAACTTCATGATGGTTACTTTGAATTTCATCTGATCTGTGCATCTACCGATACTACTGTGCAAGGTACAATTCCTTTATCATTTGTAACTTTATAGTTTATTAATTATATCTGCGATCAAATTTTGAATGTTGATTAAATTGTTTTCCTAGTAGTAGACGAAGTAACTGACCGGTTTAATGAGATTTGGACGCTCCTACTCTGTCACCAAGATGTTGGAGTACGACTTGGTAATACAATTTAAACCTTCTCTATATGATATTTGATTCTGTTGAGAGATAATGTTTTCCATTAAATATTAGAGGTGGCATCAAAGTTAGACCACATTTTAAAGCATACCAGAGGCCATAGCAATTTGCTGAATTTATGTCTGTCTTTATTGGAGGATAAAAGTTTTGATGTGCGACGCACATTTAGGTATTTAAAGTATGAATTCGTACTTCTGGATTCTTTGTGCTTTATTTAAATCATCACTGTCGTATTTCTTTAATATATAGTAAATGTATGCCAGCTTATCTAACAGCACTAAGAACATCAAATAAAAGCTTTGAAGGTCTTGTGTCACAAATAAAAGCTACATATTTATTGGCGAAAGGGCAAGGAAACTGGCGTTTGCAACAAACAGTCCTACTTGCTATTGGAAATTTAGGAAAGTAAGACATTTATCTTAAATCTCCATTTTGCTAAAAGATCATCTTAAATTAATTGAATCCCCTTTGAGTTTTTATTTTATTGCTCTCAAGAAATGCAGATGGTGACTTGTTACCAGTAATTATTATTATTTTATTGGAAAATCTGCTGTCTCCTGTGTCAATCATTTCTGCAACTGCAAGTCTACAGGTAGTTTAATTTAATTAGAACTAGTGTAAAAGAATATTGGACAATTGATACATTAATTGACAATCTTCTTAGCTCAAAGATTTAGCCTTAACCAAACAGGTGAAGCCAAATAGATTATTCATTCAGTTTAGGCGCCCACTAAGTGAGGTATACGACGTCGCTTATAAGAAACAATCAGAATTTTTAGTATTGTTATTAAAATTACTTTTTTTTCAGTTTTTGTTTGATGCGTTACATGAATCTTACGAGAGAGGGAATGCCGAGCCATTAAATGTCCTTAAAAACATAGTCAGAGTGTTTGATTTTACAGATGTAAAATCGATTTTAGGAGTAAGTATGAAAACGTACGTTGTAAGAATACTACTTCTGGCGTCGTAAGGTTCATTGCTGAATTATTTTTGCATCACAGGTGATAGTGCCATTTCTTCTACCACACCTTGTAATTAAAGCATCAGTTAGTTCAACAGCACTTATCCGCTGTTTGGCTAAAGAATTACAAATGAATAAGCGGGAGCTGTTGGCTCTTAACTTCAAATACATATTTTGTCATTTGGTCTGCAATTGCTCTACTAAGGAAATGGAGAAAGCCCTTTCATATGTTCAGGTAAGGAATGTCTTAAACGGGGGCCTTTATAAAGCGGAGAATTGACAAATTGCATTTAATATTAAGAATGAGACGGAGATTGAAATTGGAAGCTTACTGCGTTGCGACTGTCAAAGAATATACAATGAGTTACTCTTGCACATTGGAGGACATTATGAACAAGTGTTTAGTGGATTGATCATTTTGGCCTCAAAGGATGAATGCTTTATAACTTCTGAAGCCATAGCGCATCCCGAGGAGATGGTAAATTTTAATATTTTATGACTTAGCATTTAAAAGTCGTTATAAGACCAATTTTCGCCTTTTCAGGCAGAATTTCTTCAGCCTCGCCTTTTGGGATTTTTAGCATTTTTTGATTCACAAATATTGAATTCAAATTATTCCCCTGAAGATAAACAGGCAGTATGTGTGCAATTATTACAATTCAAACTTTGTTTAAAGATAAATGTTCTTCAAATTGATTCTTTTTTTTGTGTCACAGGCTGTAGAGAGTTTGATTGCCGTCATAAAATTGATGGGTCCTAAGCATATTACACCCGTTCGTATGAAAGTGATGACTACGTTGAGAATACTAATTAGTTCAAAGGACCCAAAATTTTTACACGTTTGTTGCAAAGCATGGGATGCATTTGTGCACAAGTAATTGAAATACCTCATCATTATTTTTACATTCAGATAATCAATTAAACGACATTTAGTAGAAAGTAAATTGTGGGATGGGGCGGGTAATTCAGTTTAAACATTACAGTTGTTGGACCAATGCTCAGTCAAATTATTGTCACTATTCTACAACTTTTGGAAATGTGTCTGGAAGGCGTGCTAAATATTCTCACTTACTTAATAGTTGTAAACCAGTATGTAATTGCCTATAATTGTATTGAATTGAAGAAGATAAAGTAGAAATGTAAGTGTAAAAAGATATGATTTTATTTTTTTAGAGAAACTCTCAGTGTATATTTCAGCGACTTGTACTTCATCCCTGAAGTTCCTGAGTTGAATACCATTAACATGGTCCTTAAAAGATATCAAGACCGACCTTCAAGGTTATATTAATTTATTAACGTTATTCTAGCAACTTATATTCCTGCTCCCCTTTTGACTTTGCTTGACCAGTGAGGCTTATTATAAAAATTAAAATTTTGTACTGTTTTTAATCGCAGCCAAGGTGATTTGCAAGTAGTTCTACATAATTTGTTACGTGGTATCCAACATGAAAATTTAGATGTCCGCATTCACGCTTTGACAAATTTGCAGCACGTCATAACATCTCATCAGGTCTTCATAACACATTAATCTTTTACGAAATATTACAGTTGTTACGAACGAAAACGTTTTCAGTAATACTATTGTTTTTAGGAAACGATACAACTTTTAATAATTGGTAATGATTCGGTGGATCCTTTAATAACTCAGCTTGTGGACACGGTATAAAACCATACGACACTTTACATATACTGTAATTGTCACTTGCAAATTTAAAGTCCCATGTGTGTTTTTTCGTTTTAGTTATTAATTGGTTGTGGAGATGCAGATCCTAAAGTTCGAAACTTACTTGGATTTTGCTTAGGTGAATTGGGAGCCATTGATCCTGGAAGGTAACTTTTTGTTTCTCGAAGGGTTATATACCGTATTTGTGACATTTTAACATCTTTGTGATCGTCAATGCATGTTAACTTGTATAGACTTGATATGAAGAATTCCAATCACTGTGATGATCGCGTTAAAGTATATGATGATATAGATGACGACAACTTCGTAGTAGATCTAGTTTGTGGGTTATCGCGTGGATTTCTTGGAGCCGTTGATACGCGAACTCAGGTACACAATAATTTGTGCGTTGTTGACAAGGAAGTAGCATATGAGCAATGACAACTTTTACAACACATGAGCATTACATAGCCCTGATAGTGCACTCAAAAATGTTCTTTTAGGATTGCTCTTCGTATGCTATACAAGAAATATTACAAGTTTATGAGTGTACGGATTCAAAAGACACGTCCTGTCTTGGAGGAAGGTTATGGAAAAGTTTTCCTGAACATGTTCAAGAAATTATAGCTCCTCTTCTACACTCAAGGTGATGCTGTGAACCAAAAAAACCTTTGTTCTATTCTGTAATAAAATGAACGCTATTCTTATAGGTACATGCCATCGAAAGTAAATGTGGATCACAATGCACCACAGCCAATCTTTTGTAGTTCAAAGGGGCTGACATTTCATGACTGGATAAAGAATTGGGCAGAATACCTGATAACGAAAGTAACTGAATACTAAAAGTCTTGTATACTTGTTACTATGAATTTAAAAATAGTTATTAAATGTTTACTTGCTTGTGACTGACTTGAAATTGTAGGTTAATCACCCAAAGGCGAAGCGCATTTTCTGTGCTTGCTGTATGATAATTCGCCATGACGTGAGCATTGCATTGTTTCTCCTTCCTCTCATACTAGTTTACGTTCTAATTGAGGCTCATGGATCAGACATGAATATTGTAATTATGTCATTTTTTGGATCTTACATGAGTTTAAAGAAGGCTGGCTAGATGTCATTTGAAACTTATTGGAGTGGTTGTTCTTATTTCTCCCCGAGGTATCTCAAGAAATTCTGGCAGTCTTAACACATTCTGACGCTGCCGAATACTTGCATCCAGACCTTCATCACATGAGCGTTCAAGCTGTGTTCTCAGTATTGGACTATCTTAGGAGGTGGTTGGGAAGAAGGACAGCACAACTCTCGAGTATATTTACTAGGGCAACTACAAGTACTGCTGATGTTTCCCAACCTCCACAAGATCTCAGTCAAGTGGAAGGTTTTCTAGATATGATTCCAAAGGATGTTTTGGCAAAAGCAGCATACAAGGCTCAAGGTTACAGTAGAGCATTAATGAACTTGGAAGCATTTATCAAATGCAATCCTCAACTTCTGCAAGAACAATTAGGATTTTTACAGGTCAATTTCAGGATTTTGCAATATTGGAAGTAAAAAAAAATCTTTTATTTTACGTTTTCTGTACGTTCTAGATATTATATCAAGCATTAGATGAACCCGATGGTGTAATTGGGGTAAATGCCATCAGACAAGAAACTAGTCTTCTTGATCAGATTTTAAGTCATGAAAGTTCTGGTAAGTATTGGAACTTGTACTTGTTTTATAGACTCTATATTTCTCACCAATGTTTATCATTTAGGGCAACATCTAGATGCACGATCTTGTTATGAACGAGCAATCCAAATAAATCCTAGCGAGATCTCCCTCCATCAAGGGCTGTTACGGTGTCTCATGGATCTTGATGAATTGCATACTGCTCTCGCTTACACCAATGGGATTCTTGCTGAACGGTACCGTCTTTAGTGGCAGGTGTTTCTAAAGACATATAAACTTAAAAACGTGTTTCACCATGTAGATCCAATTGGATTAGTCACTTAAACCATTATAGAGTTGAAGCTGCTTGGAAACTAGCCAATTGGGAAGTCCTGGATTCGTATTTGAATTGCATTGTAAGCGACCAGAAACGAAATTCTTATGTTTTGAAGTTTTTAACGTTACTTACTTTTTTTAGGAGACAAGCTCCTCATCTTGGGACCTAGGCATTGGAAAAATACTATGTGCAATGAAGTCTAAGGTTAGTTGTTCAATGAATAATTGATACATACGCCTTTAGGATGCGTAACATGTTTTTTTGTTTGTAGAATAAAGACTTGGCATTGAAGCATTTGGATATCCTAAGAAGCGAACAAATGGTTCCTCTTTCTGCTGCCAGTATGGAAAGCGGACCTTATCAGAGGGGCTATGAACACATCATGAGGTAATTAAAAGTATAAAGTTGACTAGCATCCTCATTCACCAATTTATAACTTATAGAATTTATAGTGTAGCAAATTTTAAGAAAAAAATAGCTATGCACATTGCTTCATGAAGATAAACATCCTAGAGGCATATTAGACTTCTCTTTTGAATTGATGTCTTTCGCATTAGGTTGCACATGTTGGATGAATTGGGTAAAGGAATGGAAACGTTTTTTGGGCATAATATCAGTGAAAATCAAATCAGAAAGTTACTAGCTGAATGGAAGAATCGTAAACAGTTTGTTCAGGTAGTGCTTTTGATGATACAGTAGTAGTAAGCTAATGTTACATACAGTATGTAGACTTAATTTGATATTCATATTAGTCGTCGATGCGCTATTTGGGACCAATGTTGAACCTCCGTAGAGTTATTCTGGAAATGGCTGTAGAAGATATGGATGATGGATTGCCACTGTCAAAAGAGTTTAAACAAGAAATTGGCAGATGCTGGTTGTATAGCGCTAAAATTGCCAGAAAGTAATTATCGATTCTCTTAGGTTGGGTAGATACTTTTAAATATATTGTACCATTCTCTTATGTCATTTTGTCTGATAGATATGGGCATCTTCAGCGTGCCTATAGTTCACTATTGACTGCATCCAACTATCTTTCAAGTGTTTGTCTAGAGCAAGCAAAATGGCACTGGCAAAAGGCAGTTTTAGTTGATTTGAAGTCAACACTATTTTCAGCTTTGCATTTTTTTGATGGTTTGTTTTTCTTTCTGGGGTGTGCAGGGAGAACAAGAGCAGGCTATTCTTTGCCTTCAGAAAGTGGTGAAAGATAGTAAATCATTTAAAACTTCCCTCATTTCTGAAATCAGTGAACCAGGAAACAGTACCTCATCTAAATTAGCTTGGGCCAAAGTGAGCTTATCGATGAAATTTGTATTTCACACCTTTTTCTTAATATTGCCACTACAACTGGTACTTTTTTCCACTTTCATTCAGACAAAACTTCTCCTAGCAAAATATATGGAAGAATCAAGTAATCTTGATAGTGACTCCATCATTAAATTGTACAACGAAGTTTCAGAAATTAATCAAGAATGGGAAGATGGACATTTTTTTCTGGCCCAGTTTCTTGATCGCATTCTCAGCTCAACAGAACGGAGAGAAACACGCAGGTAATTGCACGATGTGCTGCTAACATTGCAACCTTAACGACACATTAAAACTAAATGTTTTTCCATCACATTAGTGATATGATTATCCGTATTGTGAAGCACTTTGGTACTTCATTGTTATTTGGCTGTCGGTATATATACCAGTCCATGCCCAAGATGTTGAGCCTATGGCTGGAATTTGGCACCACAGTTGCAGAATTGGAGAAACATCATAAAACCGCATCTGCACGACACATGCAAGATAGTCTCCATAAAACTCTCACATATTTACACTCAAAGGTAGGAGAAAGACAGAATCGGTAATGCATTTGGGGTAATGTCCTTCTACTAGTCATTTTGACGCGTTTTTTTTTACTATTTCAGTTAATACTTCCATTTGTTCAAAAACTACCTCCCTATTTATTTTTAACGGCATTTTCACAGCTCATTTCTCGCATCTGTCACTCGCAACCTGATGTCTTTCGTACTCTAAAGGTGGGAGTTACTTTATGAATAACACTTTCAGATTGTTGTACTGAGCTGATGTATGGATTGTATGCCTAAATTCAAATGTAGGAAATAATTGCTAAACTACTGGTGACTTACCCACAACAATCCATGTGGATGATGATGGCAGTTTCAAAGGTATCCACTCACAGTGCCGTAACGGGGGTATGAAGCGCCTGTGGCAAGTGTCTAACTTTCGCGGAACCCAATAATGACAAAAAACTTAAACATTTTGCGACCCAAACCCAGTTGCGCCCGTGGCGGCCTCGTTACGGCCCTGTCCACTCAACTCCTAAATATCCATGTGGTATTTGACAATCCGAATGTTGCTGCGTAGTGCACTCACAGAATTAGTTTCATTTCAGTCGACGTATCAGATTCGGGTCAGAAGATGCGAAGAAATTTTTTCGTATGCCCAAGCAATGTCACCAAAACTCATTAAATTTTTATCAGATGCTACAAAGTTGACGGATAGATTTCTGGAGCTGTGCAACAAAAAGGTAGAACCTGGAATCGTAATTTTAAGCATTAATTCTCAATTTCGACACCTCGTCCGACTTCTGGAAGATAAGTAGGTCTCATCTACCATTTGGATCTATACTTAATACTTTCAGTGACACTTATTGATATATAAATGTGTTTGAATTTAGGGATTTTAGTCAAGTTCTTCTACCTCGGCAGGCTTCAATAATGGTGACATTGCCAACAGGTCCTGGATCACATTTGAAACATGAACCTTTTCTTCACAGTCAAGTCTACATCAGTGGGATTAGAGATACTGCAAGTTTTATCTTTTACTATGGACACAAAAATATTAATATTATAATCGCGTGACTTCTTCCAGTCATTGACTTTGGTTACTTTTAGGTGGAATTGATGCCTTCTCTACAACGACCAAAAAAGATATCTTTGAGGGGAAGTGACGGGAAATTCTACGATATGATGTGTAAACCAAAAGTAAGAGTCGGGATAATAGTGTAGCCACCTCATTAGTTTTAATATCTAATGGTTGCATACCCCTTCCTTTTTCCATTCCCCAACCAAACTTAGGATGACCTACGTAAAGATTGTCGTCTTATGGAATTTAATTCTGTAGTTAATAAGTTTCTACTAAAAGATGCAGAATCTAGAAGACGACAACTTCAGATAAGGACTTATGTAAGTAAGATAGCGGAAGGGATTAAGTGTTGGCAGTTTATGCTACAATCAATGCATAACCACTTTTATTACCAGGCGGTGGTGCCTTTAAACGAAGAATGTGGCTTAATTGAATGGGTTCCCAACCTGGCCGGTCTACGTAACATCCTGAATAAAATTTATAAAGAGAAAAAGAAATACACAGATGCCAAACAATTGAAACTTTTGGCTCCATCTCGCAATACTAGTATCGAGTGAGTACGGAAGTGCTATTTAGACTATTTAAGAGACACTTCTTAATGAGTGATTAAATGCATTGTATTTCTAGACAAAAAATAGAAATATTTAAAAACCAATTACTTCCGCGCTTTCCTCCAGTTTTTAGTGAATGGTTTACGAGGACGTTTCCAGACTCTACAACGTGGTGATTATTGTTTAGATATACTAGTTCTGAACTTTCACGCTCGATACACGAATTTTGAATAATATATCTATGAATTATCTCTAATGTGAAGGTATTTGGCAAGACTGTCTTATGCTCGGACAACTGCAGTCATGAGTATGATTGGTTATATTCTCGGGCTGGGTGACAGACACGGGGAAAATATTTTGTTTGATTCTAGTTGTGGGGATACAGTTCATGTGGATTTCAACTGCCTTTTCAACAAGGTAAATATAATCTCGTAAAATGATTTAAAAATATAAAAAATTTTTTATAGATGTCTAGACGAGTGGCGGTAAAAAAAAAAAACAAGGAATTAAAATGTTTCTCTTTCTAAGGGTGAAACATTCGACTGGCCCGAACTTGTCCCATTTCGACTTACTCACAATATGGTTGAAGCAATGGTAAAACTATTCAGTTCACTCTTTCGCAATTGCTAATAATGTACTTAAGTATTTTAACTGGTTAATTTTGTAGGGACCTCTGGGATATGAAGGTATTTATCGTAAGTCGTGTGAGGTGACTTTAAAGGTGATGCGTAAACAGTTGGACACTCTTATGAGGCAAGAAATTAACGCTTATTAAGTTTCACTACATTATAAAGTTGTTTAGCTAGACTTGGTGGACCAGCATCTGCCATCAGCGCCGTCTCTGCTTTATAATTCCATATTCAAGGGGTATGGATCCTGCCTTAGGTGGAAGATAAGGCTAGATAACGAATAAGACCTCGTTAGGTCAAATGAGATACAATGGGAAGTCGTTTCGTTGGTGTTTTAGGGCCCTTAACTACAGTGGTCATTAGAGCCCCGTCCACTGCCTAGTTCTAATGCAGAGCCTGTATAGACACTACACTATTACAATGATTTTTAGGTATTAGCAGTACCTAGTGTTCCCAAGTGGTCACTCATGCTAATATTATCCGGGGTTGCGTTGCTTAACTTCAGTGATCAAAGAATACTGATCTGTCCAATGCAATATAGCCCCACTGGGAAAGTCGTGGCGAAATGCCTTCATCTGTCTCAACCTTAGGGTCTAAAGCTGGGCTTACACTACGCGCAACTGTTTCATTAGGAAAGACTCGCGTAGTGTAAACGGGGACTCTCCCCGAAATTTGCAGCACGAGGCAGCCTGGTGGTGAGCCACCGCACTGTCGGTTTTTGGACGCGCATCCAAGGGTTTTGCCACTCCCACTTCGTGTAGTGTTGCTATAGATACGTATAGCATGCTTCGTTCGCGCAATGTTTAGCTCAATGTAAACAGGGAGGGCGAGATAGTCACAAGCCTGCCGAAACAGTTGCGGCGAGTATGTTGCGCGCAGTGTAAACCCACCTTTAGAGTTTCTCTTGTACAAACTAAACTACAGAAGTGTTTATCATAGCTTGCTGAAGCCATTTATTCATGATCCATTGTTGGAATGGAGTTGCACGACAAAGGCTGGAGGATCCCGTGGGAATGTGATGGTCGACCAAGGAGAAATTAACAACGAAAAGGTAAAGGTGTAGAGAGATGCGATTATCAGCAGTAATTAGACATAGCGAGCAACCTACCTATTGATAAAATCTCGATTTACAACCCGTTTAGGCAATGGTTCATGTTCAGGATATTGAACTTCGTCTGAAAGGGGTTATTCGAAATAAAGCAACAAAAACAACATCCACTGGAATGCCACTGTCTATCGAGGGACAGGTGAATTTCGTCATCCAGGTAGGAGTGGTGGTAGGGTCCGGTGGCTTCATGTACTGCACCAGAGAAGGCTAATTATAATTTTCTTATATAACAGGAAGCAACAGATTTAAAAAATTTAAGTCAAATGTATATTGGTTGGGCAGCTTATATGTAAATAATTGCAAGCTGAGTATAAAACTGAATAGATTGATTGGTTTATAATCTAAATAGTTATTCTAATAAAAGTTAAAGATTAATCTGATTTTGTTTCGTTTTAAAGAAGGGCAGAAAGACGAGTTCCCACTTGAGATCCACATGTATATTCTTCACCATAGAGAAAGGCTTCGTATATATGTGTAACAACACCCACCCAAGCCTATCAGGGACGGAATGCATACTTTGAGTTTCCATCCTCGGCTAGAAAGGGAAGGGATAAGCGTAGTAATTTCAATCTTCTATTCATTAATAACAGTACAGATATAATAAATTTCTTATCAAATCATTATTTTACATTTTTTTAAGCAAAAACATAAACGAATTAACCATTACAAATAAATTCTTTTTTTAACAAGTCTGGTAAACCCCAGCACAGCGATACATGTATAGTTACCAATAGCCGTGTGTCGTTTGTGTGGTCCGAGACACCAAGTGTAACACGTCTCACCTTTTATTCAGGGTGCTATGTTGATCCACAGTAGCACAAAATGAAGGTGCATTTCCAACAACCACTCAAAAAATATTCTTATTTCTTCACAAACGTGCTACCTAACACTGTAGCAATCAATACTCCAACAACGGGCAACTTTTCAAAAACGAGTTCCAACAAAATACCTTTCAGGGTGTGTCTTTTCCAGGCGATGTGAAATCATCATCTGAACTCATAGGGGGTGGGGCATCTGGCATTACTCTGGCTGATCCTTGGGTGAGATATCCGGCTACGCCAGGTGTTGCAGCTGTCCAGCATCAAAACACACAAACAAGTTAGGTTGGGTGAATAAAACGGGACAACGGGTTCCTGACAACGGCAATGGCTATAACACCTGGCCCAATTCCGTAGATTTTTACTTCAGGGAACCTCCATCACTACCATTATGTTACACTAACAGGTTAGGGAGTAAGCCAAGCAGCCATAACACGCCAAACCCTTAGGAGGCTGCTCGCGGGTGAGGAGGAGGTAGGTCTAGGGTAGAGATGCGCGATAGCATTGCAATATCGATAGTATCGAATGGTTTATGACAATTGATGGCTTTACAATCAAATGTTTGGCTACCTGGGTAGTATCGCGATAGTTTCCACAACTATCGATAGCTTTGAAATACTGCCCATCTGCTATCACTAATTTAAAATACAGAGCTAAAATTAAATCCATCAGTTTTTCTTGCATCAGAATCATCTGATGACAGTCATTTCATGATAATTTGGTAACATCACGAATTAATGGAAACGACAGTATTGTAGGAGGATTGCACATTTCTTTCCATGAATAGAGCCGAAATAGTTGAGAGCGAAAAGTGAATCCAATGGATTTCAAGTTAAGGAATCCAGCGATTTATCCAGATCTCTCAAACTTGGCCCAAAAGTATTTTTGAATTGTAGGTACATCTGTCCCTTCTGAAAGAGTATTTTCCAAACTAGGAAATACAATAACATTGAAAAAAAAACAGGTTAGACCCAAAACGTGTAGAGAAACTTCTTCTTATGAGTAATCTTTCCTACAAAGAGTCATCATCTCGCCCTTCTCCCGCCTGAGGCAGGGTCGGGTCTGCGGTATCTAATCCTCCACACCCGCCTATCCCCCACCAGGTCCCCCTCCACCCCATACGCCTCCATGTCCCTTTGCACCACCTGCTCCCATCCCACGTCTGGTTTGGTCTTCCCCTACCTCTGGTGCCCCCAACTACCTGCAGTCCCACAATGAACCTAATAAACTCCTCCTCATCACGTGCCCATACCACTTCAGCCGGTTTTCTCTCATCTTTTCTACAATGTCTCTCTGGAAAACTGATCCTAAATAACGAAACTTTTATAACACTGGAATCCCCACACGGAATCTCGCCCCCCTTGCCCCTAAAATTGAAAGCAACTTTCCTACAAAGGGTGGCAGCAATAAATATTTTTTTCATTCAGTGGCATTTTTATAAATTAAAAACTATCGATATATCGAGTGAGATTATTACAGTATTATCGATAGCCTCATCGAGTGACACTCGCATCAATCGATAGTGCTATCGAGTAATTTTTTTTTACTATCGCGCATCTCTAGTCTAGGGGCTGTAGAAGAAGGGGAAATTTGCAGCACTCAACGTTCCCTATCAACCACCCATGTTGATACTAACGTGGGTTTGCATTGCTTAACTTCAGTGATCTCACGAGAACTGATGTGTCCAATGCAACTTGGCCGCACCAATCACTAAAATTTAAGACTTGACAGTTAGAAGCCAGCCTATGGTAGTGACATGTGAAATTCGCACTTTAAAAGGAGGTTAAAATTCGTTCATAAACGACCCTCATTCAAAATTTAAACGCAATGAAACGTACAGGTTTAGCCAGAATAACATACCAGTTAAATATCCTGCAGTATTCAATGACGAGATGAAGAGGTCATGTTTCTGAATTTTATAGTCTGTCCAGATCTTTGACTTATCTAAAATGTCTGATACCTAAGTTATCAAAACAAAACAAAATTTACATGTAAGTTAAAAAAAACGAGGAAAAATCAGAAGTGTGTAACAACATTAAATGGTTATCATTGCCTTCTCCCCAAATTGTACACTCCGAGCAGCAGCTTTTAACGCTTGTACTATTTGAGCTTTTGTGGATGACGGATTTTCCACCGATTCTAAATCACTCTCTAGTAGTGATAAAAGATAAGAGATTAAATCTGCTTCCAAAGCCTGAAATGAAGTAGTAGACTCATGAAACGCTAGTTTCAATCGGTGTAGTAGCCTCAAAAGTTTCTCAAGAAATACCTGCTGAACAAGTTCTTCATGACCTTTTTCGAAAATGAGAGACAGTGCTTCACAAGCTATTCCTATCATATCTTTTCGAGTCTTCATCGCTACTTTTATTGGACCAATGCATTCATATTGAGCTAGACTCTGTACGCATATCTGCAACATACAAGATCAAAGTTGAAACAACTACGCATTGCATTCAATAATATTTTAAAATAAGCTCTGCCTACTTTGTTATGAGCCAACTGGTGCAATATTAACAAACAAGATTTGCATACATTGTCGTTTTTATATGATATTGCTTTTAACATGCGTGGTATGTGGCCCAAATTTGGTATCAAGTCAGCTAAATTGGGCTGTGCTTGTAGCAGGTTCACTGCAGCAGTTGTTACAGTTTCCAGCATCTCGGTCTAGACAAGATATTTTCACTTTAGATCATACAGCAATGAAATCATACACTCCCCATAAGATTAACGATAGTTTCCAATAATTTCACAATGCTTACATCTATACACTCCTTGCCCATCTGTGCTACACAGGTATTTAACAGTTCACTCAGGAATTCTTTGGGTTTCCGCAACACCCAAGCCGGATTGGAGATGAACAAGCGCAGAAATACGCCACCAACCATCATTTCATTTTGTACGTTCGCATACACTACTGAAAAGCCATTTGGCAATTTCCATAATGCCCCTGGGTTACTTTGTTGAACTTTGTAATGACTACGTAAAAAAGCGATTATTAGAAGCAAAATTCCCCTTAAAAAGTGATAAGAAAAAAAAAATCTTACTCGTTCTTCAAATCCGAAACACAACTGCAAACATTTCTTCGAACTTCGTCTGCCCATATTAATTCTGGGTTTTCGTAAGTTCCTTAAAATGCAATAACATACAGGTTCACTGTGACGTTAACTCAGATCATTAGAGTCGCTGGCAACAAGAACCCAGGGGTACCCGCTATTATTCACAATTATAACACCAAGTCTAAAGAATTTCTTCAGGCCAAATTCAAAAGTTCTCCTTTCAGGAATTTAGAGTAACTTATTATAACTTGAAATACTAACAGTATATCTTTGTCCTCCTCCTCCAGCATGAAAATATGGTAATGCACTTGTCTTTCATGCACGACACTTCCATTTCCTTGTTACAGTCTATTCCGATTATAAACGAAAAACGATAGCCCTGACCCGAGTCCACAATTGAAAAATATTCGGATATAATGAACCTTAACACCGGTTATAGTGAACTCATAAACACCAACTGTCCGTTATACGAGATGAATACAAGTTTTTGTTAGAAAAGAATATTCTTGGAATTAACAAGACACGATGTAAGGAGGTTGTACCTGAATATGAATATGTAATCCTTTGTGACGGATACCTTGCTAGCGAGATTTTTCATGCCAGGCCCATATGCCTAGATCTCCACCAGCACCCTAGCAGTACCTTTGCCTTTCGCACCCACTCCAGCCGCTCCACACCAGAACCCATCAACCCCAGAACCTCTTCCAAGGTGGGGGTTCCCCAACTCATCCTGCAGTGGCCCAGCGCTGGACAGGCCAGGATCACATGCCTGACATCCTCCACTCGATCCCCACACAATCCACAGCCCACCTCTCCACCTGTGATCTTTGCCATCCTCTGTTTCGTCTCCAGTGACCCAGCTCTTGCCCGAAACAGAAGTGAGCTCTCCCACGTATTGTCATAGATTATCTCCCTCTCTATGTTAAGCTTGTTCCCATACACCATCAGCGTTTTCTTTGCCGCCCTTCCCTCCATACTCTGCCGCCACTGCCCTAACCCCCATTCCTTAACTTTGTCCTGTACTAGTCTTTGCAATGTTGTTGCCCCCTCCTTGCTCTCCCTGGGTTGCAGTGTTATGCCTATCTTCTTTGAAATCTGGTTTACCCTCCTCTCCCAGTTGGTAGATACCTACTTTTCTTTATTTTAATGCGAACAAATGCATGACACTGAAGGGGAAGCTGTACAGGGCCGTGGTTCGGCCAACCATTCTCTACGGTTCCGAATGCTCAGCAGCGAGGAAATGCCACGAAAGGAGAGAACAGGTAGCCGATTGTTTGTTTTGGTGGTGTTTTAGGGCCCTTCAACTACAAGGTTATTAGAGCCCCGTCCACAGCGTAGTTCCTATGCAGAGACTGCACAGACGCTACACTTATACGACGATTTTTCAGTATTAGCAGTACCCAGTTTCCCCAAATGGCCACCCATGTCTGTACTAGCTGGGGTTGCGTTGCTTAACTTCAGTGATCAGACGAGAACTAGTGTGTCCAACGCAATTCACCAGTCCCCAGGTAGCTGAGATGTGAATGCTCAGTTACATGACCAGGGTTTCGCGAGTGAACAAAATCAGTATTTACGAGGTAGCTTGGGAATGGTGGATAACGCGGAAGAAATGAGAAAGAGAGTAGTGTAAGGTGGCATGGCACGTAATAAAATGAGGGGAGGAGGAGCTGGTTAGGTCCATTACTTGGATGCACGTTATTGGCAGCACCAGGAGCAGAGGAAGACCCAAACAAACGTGGGAGCACGTCATATGAAACAACGTGGCGGTGTGGACGGGTGCCGTTAGGTTTTCGTTAGAGCCCCGTCCACTGCGTAGTTCTAATGCAGAGTCTGAGCAGACACTACGCTGTTAGGACGATTTTGGGTATTAGCAGTACCTTGTGTGTCTAATGCAATACAGGCGCTCGGTGTGGACGGGGCCTTGGTGGAGGACACGCGGGATAAGTGTGATGACGTTACAAATGTAGGACACTACCATAACTACAGTGCCGGAAATCCTGTGCTGCCTGTACCCACACCTTCAGTCGCTCACCCTTAACCACGATATTCACGGTATCGGCTATAGTGAACCAAATTTCTTGATCCGTAGAAGTTCACTATAACAGGAGTCTACTGTAGACTGTCGATGATAGGCATTTGAAGCCGAGATGACGAGAGAGGAGATGGTAGGGTAAAATTCCCTGCACCCGGACATCATCCTAAAACTTTTTTTACACTCAAGTACGCAGCTAGTGTAAATTATTTCCTCCAGGTCTCCGGCGACGTCTCTCAATTCCCATGACTAGCAGTTTGGAACCACACAGCAATTTGAACAAATAAACACCATCAGTGCGGCCAAGTTGCGTTGGACACACCAGTTCTCGTGAGATCATTGAAGTTAAGCAATGCAAACACACGTTAGTACCAACATGGGTAGTTGGTAGCGAACGTTGGATGTTGCAAATTTCCTTTCTCCTACATCCTTTAAACCTACCTCCTCCTCTCCCGCGAGCAGCCTCCAAAGAGTTCAGCCTGTTATGGCTGCTTGGCCTACTCCCCAACCCATTAGTGTGTAAGAGACTAAGACAACCATACTCATAAAATTGAGAAAGATATAGGTGAACATCGTAAAAGGACACTATAGTCGGCAGGATCATTTCCTCAGTCAATCCCACCCCACATTCATACTTTTAAGTTCATTTCCTCACCTTCAAACATATGAATACTGGTCTCGGGTGAATCTCGCATTGCATCCATAAAGATTGGTGGTAGGAATTTGGTAAGGAAAATCATCAACTTGGGCCCATATAATTTATCACAAGTCATCTTCGCAAGTAATTCTGCTGCTTTCTCGCGTACGTTGGCATTTGTTGAGTTACAAAAGAGATCAAGTAAATAGATGACAGCACCTTTAGGTTAGAAAACAAATTATTACTGACATGAGCATTCTGCTTTTTTAAAGTGGGCAAGTGAAGGCATTTACCTTTTGCAATCGCCTCTTTTACAATTTTCGTATTTGACATTAAAGCATATAAAATATCTAAAATAGTGAGACGTTCTATAATGATATAATAAAAATACATTTTTATCGTCAATGAAGGATTTGTCTTTGAAATATGATTGTTAAAGACCTAACAGTGGCTATTTTGCTTCAAAATACAAGTACCTGAGGGTAGAGATTGTGAAACCAACAGAAGGTAAGAAATAACTCCCACAGCTGCAATGTCATTAACGCACTCGCTGTTACCAGTAACTAACAAGATTACCTGAAATTTGATTTAACAAGTTAAATACACAAAAGTTGTCACGTACCGAATTAATTTCCTTTATAAATTAAAGTAATTTCTGAATGCATAATCACCTCTAATATTAATTCTTGAATTCTGATATAGCCTTCTAATCCTAGCATACTGAATAGTAACTTGAAGTGTCCAATACATAACATCTCGACTTCTAAGTTATAAGTAATCAACAGTCAATGATGAGAGTATACAAAAAGAGCAATACGAAACAGATGATTATCTAGACTAACCAGGATTATTTTTGATAACGTTTCGTAGAGCTTCCAACGCCATTTCAACTTCACGGCAATGATCATTTTGGGAAACATGCCGTGCACCTGTCTCTGCCAGAGACATAAAAGAATGGAGATACTGAGCTTGAGAGTCCAAATATCGTAACAATTCCACTGTAAAGCTTTTGGGATTCTGGAAATTAAAACGAATCAACAACTGATAGTTAATAGGTCGAAATGGGCAAGAACGACGACTTGGCAGTAACAGGCTCATTACTTCAATTGGGAATGTCGGTTGCTCATTGTATACCCTCACAAATATTTCGCCAATAATTAATTCCTTAGAGTAAGCGTCATAGACAAAACTTGCTCCAAAACTTGGATCACTCTCACCCTAAACCAAAAAAGGGACATTTTTATCAGAACCAAAAACAATTCTATTGTAACTTATATCTGAAAAAAAATTACCGTTCTAATTTTATCCGTTTGCTGCGTTTCAAGGTACTCTGTGAGCTGGGCACGCGTCGCGTTATCCCAAATCAGATAAGGATTTTCAGTGTTGCTATTTAAAATTTTCAATACCTGAAAAATAGTTCCTTAATGGTTATTCTTACTTAGCACTCATTTATATCGATATTTCAAGATTTTTACTTCAGCAGGGTCGCTTTTGCCAAGCTGGTGTGTGATGTACGGAGTCAGCATTGCCCGTAATGAGAGTTGTATAACATCATTTTCAGGAGTAGCGTCTGTTCCATTGAGGTAGCCGCCGAGGCGACTGCATGCTATCAAGCTTTGATATGCCAATTTATTCCATACTTCCTGTTGATTACTTTCTTCACATTTTTCAACACCCCCTTCTTCCAACGTATAATCGTATTTGAAAAAGAATAGCAATAGATGCCACAAGACACCTGCTTGCAGCAAATGCAATTGCAGTGTATGTTCTACAGCAAACCCACACACACATTCCGTAACTACTAAGCAGAGTTTCGAAAGGTGCTAAAGAAGGAGAAAAAAAATTAACTACAAATGCATGCACTTTCTAACATTAAAAAAAAATACCACCTTGTAGTAAAGTACTCTGCATAAATCATTTATCAAAGACGTCATTTCTATAATTCGCTCTCTGCATGCAGGAAACTGTGCAGCTACCGTGAAACACTGTGCTATGTTAGAACATACTGTGACAGCAGTATCATCGGGTTTAGATGACAGACTGAACATGGAGACACAACGGGCAAAGGCATCTTGAAGTAACTTGTAAGGAAAAAAAATAGCCCATAAAATATCGTCAAAACCATTCTTATCAGATTCTTCTACTTTTGAATGCAAACAAATTCATACTTCCAAACCCTTTTCTCTACGTAGCTCTTCTGCATTTAAAGCAGAGCAGTTGACAGTATGATAAGCGAGTTCTGTAGCAGCAGCTAATAAGGGCGCAGTTTTTGAGAACAGCTGCTCGTCCTGCGACTCTAGTGAGATTGTTTTAATGAGCATTGGATATCCTGCATATTTGTATGGATGTAGTTCTATAATAAAACAAAAACATATTTATTAACGTAATAACACAAGAAAAAGGGGCTTTAAGATTAATAATATATGTAGAGTACAAGATACCACTTTTATATCTTTTGAAAAGTATACTTTGTGCTTTCAGAATCAAAACAATATTTACAGGATCGGGCCCTTCTGTGCATCGAGAAGAACGACTACATAAAAATTCATACGCTTTGTTCACCTTTTCAAATACGTCCTGCAAATGGGTGTAAAATTAAGCTTTACAATATCCCACACAATCAAATAAATGAAAAGCAAACACAACACACCCTGCCTTCTGGATTTTTGTCTGGATGATATTTTTGAGCAAGTCTAAAGTAGCTTTTCCGAATGGTAGCTTCGTCGTGAGTACTTTCCCTCTCAAGACCGAGAACTTCTAGAGCATCATTGGCAGACATAGAAGGAGGCTTCTTTTCAACTTCTTTTTTCCATGCTCCCAAAATATCTTTCAAAAGTTTGACCGGCTCTTTGATTGGCCATTCAGGAAAACGTGTAGTGTCACATAAATGACGCAAATAATACATGTTACAGAACAGTTCATTTTCTAGTTGTGAATAACTTATCACTGGAATAGGACAATACTGATATAAGGCACGAGTATTGCTCAGCAATCGGGGAGTGAAATCTGCTACATGAATGGCTAGCTTCAGTATCATTAATCTCCTAAAAAAATTACATGTTGCCATAATGATCATAGTTACAACACCAGGGTACAAGCTTTTAAAACCACCTTTACCGCATGTCATTATTCCATATTACTTCTGGTGTATCAAACTCTCCCAGAAAAGATTCTGCAAATTTTTCGGCACCATAATTTTCAAGATGACAAACCATTGCTTCAGGGAGAATTTGACCAAGGATACTCCTTAACATGATGTCGGAGGTTTGCTTCTGTATAAATAACAATGAAAGATCAAAATGTATCAATATCAACGAAAAAATATTTTAAACCAAATATATAACAACCTCATCTGATCGAAAGGCTTGTTTTGTATGTGTATACTGAAGAAGGCGTGCGACAGGGAGAACATTTGAGCCAGTATACATCAAAATAAAAAAGAAAATTCCAGTAAGATAGATTTGCGATACGACTGGGTTGTCTTGCAGGATAATATATAACAGAGTTGCAACTTTCTCCACCAAAACAGGCTCAAATGTCAACAACAGCTAAAACAAGTAATAATAATGCATTTTATAATATTAACGGGAAATATTATCAACAAAGTATTTTCAGGTATACATACTTGCACAATATGAGGCAAACATGTTGCTTCAGATAACAAACGTTTAATTCGCTGCAGAGGTCTCACAATAGCATCATTCGCATCTCTGGAAAATAAAATACATCCAAATTATCAATTGCTAAAAATACATCACTGCATATTCGTCACCAGAATGACTCAATGACGACTAACCTACTAGGAAAATATTCACAAATCTTGATAAGCATATTGAGGATAAGTATAGCCAAATCACTTTCGTTCATGACAGCAGTACCAGTTGCCATTAAAGTCCATTTTAATTGCGAAACAGCTTGTAAAGGTTTCCAACCATCCATTCCCTGAGCCCAACATCTTGTGCGGGGATTAATGGACTGGTTTTTCCAATGATCTTTCATCTAAGTGAGTTGTCAAGTAATTTTTCATTAAAAACGTTGCTTTAAAAATTGTTAACGTGCGCCAGCAAGTCTAACCTCGTCAAAGCCGAAAGGACCCAGTCGTTCTTTCTCCACATTTCCAAAATACCATTCTTTCTCACTAACGTTTGACATTTCCTCTGATGCTTCCAAAACATTACTCTAAGAGAAATCACCACAGCACCAAATGTTATCAGTCACATATATCGTGAATTTCGTCTAAGTTGGAACTTACCTGTGCAGGAACAGATGCTCTGGAAATATGAAGGTGTGCAAGCGTAAGCAATTCCACAAGAATTTTAACACCATTAGCATCTAAAAATTCTTTAACATTCCTCTAATAATCACATTACCATGAATATTAATGCATACTTTACTCCCAACAACCATATAAAGTTTTCAACACTACTCACCCGATCCAAGATGAGCTTGTTTAAAAATAATACCAGCCTATCTCTCTCTTGCTTATCAATGCACTAAACAATATTTTAATTAGGTGGTATCCTTTGTAGCAAGGTAGGTAACGTATTAGCATAATAATAACCATACTAACTTTATCCAGCATGGCTACAATATACTTAATGTCGTTGAAAACACCAATTTCTTCGTAATGACGTCCATACACTATTGTCATAGCCTGAAGACACATGCATTTCATTGACGTTTTTGGAGTCAATAAGAAACGATGATACAAGTCGTTAAAGAACTCGTAACTGAAATGTTAATATCCTTTGAAAGTAATGGTCAGTTTTCATGGACTTCACAATATTGCAAAGTACAACAGCTACTTACGAATGCATAATTGGCGCGATGTCATCGTTGCTACTGCCTTCTTCTAGCAACAGTCTTAAGTAGTAGTCGCCGATCTTAATTTCATCAGCTAAACTACTATAATGCATTTCAAATTCTTGATAATTCCATGAAATCATATTACTACCACTGAGATCCTTATCTACGTTAAAGGCACGGATTTCATTTTCCAAAGCCTCTCTCAACTCTTCCCGCGTCTGCAAAGTCGAGAAAAAAATGTCGGTTGGCTATTTTCTGAACGAGGTGCACATAACTATAATGCAACCCTAGCTGCTATCACTCACTTTATAGTTCCATATGAGATTAGCTTTGGCATGGTCAACGTTAAATTTATAATAAAATAGAGCCCAATTGGCCTCACTTTTTATTCTTTCTCTTCTCTTCCTTAGTACTATTGGCCTTTCCTTTAACTTGTCCTTTAAAAGAAGACAAGCATCTGTGTTGCATCTTTAAATACCGAGTACAGTAATACCTCATACAATACTTCTTTCTTTTCGATTCCTATTTTCCGTCTCCAATGCTGAAAAGCATTTTCAATGTGTTTTTCAATAATCATCCACTGAGGGTTTTTCCTATTTTTGTTGGAATGGTCCTGAATGAATGTAAAAATTGTAATATTTACACTTATACGTACAATAATTTCTTACAAACACAAATGCTATACTTGAGCTAATTTTAAATTGTCTCTTATGTGCATTCGGTCAATATCTTTCTCTGGAACTGATTCAGTGGAATCCAGATAGAGCAAAAGGCCAGAAGGCTAAATAAAAACATTAAAACAAACAATGATACATTAAAATTTTTTTCAAATTCGAAACTAGTAGACACGTACCAAAATTCTACTTAAGAGACCCATGGCAGTTGGATGTCCTGTCACCCACAAACCAACGAGGTGTCTACTAATTTGTCTATTAGTAAGCAATCGACCATCTGAACTACTGGTGAACAATGCAGATAAGAGATGCCTAGGAAGAGCTCCTTCACTTAAAGCCAAATCTTGCATTTTCGCAGCAACATCCGCACAACCTTCCTAAAATGAAAATGGTTAAGAAACTAAACGAAGTCCACTTCCATTTTCGATCAACCAACTCAACTTCTTCAAACCAACCTCAATAATGGCTTTCATGACTAAGCCAGCTCCTTTAACAATCGCCAATGACGGATGCTAAGTATATTGTTAAACATAGCGTTATGAATGAAGTCAATGGCTTAATAAGGTAACATGGAACAAAAACGTACTTGAAAGAGCTTAAATAACGGTCTTCCACGGTCTGCAACCATTTCTAACAACTGATCAAAATCTTTACCTCCTGTTGTTTCGCTATATGGTGCACAAAGTGCAAATGTTAAAAAATCCAACATTGCCGCCACTACTAATGCGCCACTTCCTCGCAACTGCAACAGAATAACAAACCAAAACATTTAAAATATAACTATTTTATACCGAAAATATCACAATGCTTTACATGCAGATGCCAATACGGAAGTTTGGATAAAAGTAGTATAGTACCAATATTTAACACAAAAATTTGTAAGCAACATTATATGGTTATTTGATGGTGACGCGTTGGTTGAAGTAAAGATTTCAGAATAGGAGACGTAATTAGAAAAATGAATCAACAAAATTCTCTGTTGTTTATGAGAACTTAAAATTCCACCAATGATTAAAATTGCTAACCAACTGTTTCTAAAATTCCTAACATTAAAAATTAATTGTAGACTTTCAACAATACGCCACTTAGCGCGCTATAAATACATTATACATACTACATGGTTAGTAAACATCTCCAGCAAACTTTCAAGAAAATCTTTCGAAGATAATAGTGAAGACTTGTTCATCTGTTCTTGCCTAAGATCATAATCAGAATGCATAGGCTGAAAAAAAAAGTATTATGCATGTTAAAAAAATTAGTTGAAGACTGCACGCAAAAAAACTAATTTAACTAGCCTCCATAAGGGCACAAATAGTGTCAACTGCTGCATACGTGACGCCATCATTATTCCTTTTTAATGCCTGCACAACTTTGACACCCAGTCGCTCACGAAATCTTGGAAGCTGCGTAAATGCTGCAAATCCTGCCTTGGATGCTACTAGGCGTCGTAGAGCTTGAAACTGACTTTCCAGCTCTTCGTTACTAATAATAGTTTGATCCCCCTCCTTATCCAAAAGTGCATTTAATGCTGACAAAATTAGCCTTTCCTTATTTTCAGCAAAAAGACCCTAAAAACTATTGATAATGTGATACCAATCAGACACAGGTAGCCATTAGAAACGATACTCACATCTTGCGTAACAGCATACAGCAAGCCACTATATGGAAGATTATCGTTGAACCTGTACACTGCGTCAGCAAAAGTCCACCCAACTAGAGAATGATATAAAATGTTCAACGACTCGTAAACATAAGTAAAACTCAAGCAAGAAGTACCATGTGTTAAGAATCAAACCTGGAAGCAACTGCAAGAATTTCAAATGCCAACTTTCAACTTCTTCATCAACTGCATTAACAAGTGATCCAAGTCGAAATCCTCGGTTTGTCGAAGTCATTTTAACGTGAACGTCAACATTTCCAGAAGCTCTTACGCCATCAATCAACGTGGCGAGTAAGGAATCTCTGTTTAAAACGTAATTAATATCCCTACTTCGGTATCCTAAGAATACTGACTCTATTAATGGAGAGATGAGTTACCTATCTGTTGACAAGTAGGAACTGACTCTATCTTTAACGTATTCAATACGAAATAACTGAGGATTCTCCTGATCACGCACTACAGCAAATATCTAGTAGGTATACAAATCATTACTGCACATCAGTAATTACAATTGCCATTTTTCAAATGCTCGGCAAAGATCTAAAATCAGCAAATTTCACTAAATATTTCGTGGAACAAACCTGTGAAAGTGGTTTACAGGTGACAATGCAGTACGTTCCAGGATCCCTTTCCAATAAGCAAGTTTCAGTTAAAGCAATTGTACGCTTAATAGGCTCCTAAAATACCGTTATCAAATTTAGCAACTTGCAGATATCGAAATGCAAACAACAATGGAATGGACAATGGAAAAATAAAAGAATCCCTACCGGATGCCTATGACTAATCTTTTGTACATTATATTCCGTTAAAGACGTCAAAGCTTCATCTGAACTAAATCCCCCACCCAAAAACAATTAACACTAGTTCTTCATAACTATAGGTAAATTATAACATAAAACCAATCAATTTTACCTAAATGTGCCAAAACGTATATCAGCAAATTCTTCTAAAGTGATTGATTCCTTTCTTTGCCTAACAGATACTCCAACAAAATGAAAAGCATTATCACTAACTCTTTTAATTATTTCATTCCTTTTGTCACCAGAAAATAAATACTAAAAGACAGATTAAAATAAAAATTTTAGCTGAAGAAGTGACTAAGAAGAAATTTGACGTTAAAATACAATGAGCTAAGACTAGAAAACGTCCTTAACCTACCAATCGGCCAAAATCACAATGTTTTATGGCAAAACCTCCAGGGCAATTTGAAACCTGCCAGTTATATAGCATGAAAAATAAACTTTGTCGCCTGTTGTGAAAATGCTCATCATGTTGAATCAGTTTTGAACTTGCCTGTATGATAGAGTCCATATCTTTATAATAATAAGAGGATAACAATTTGTTTGTGGTTGGATCTCTTTGATTCAATGATGCTTCGGTAACTTCTAGGAGGACGGGAAGTGTATTATCTGACCAATGATGCTTACAAACATGATATTTCTAGGAAAATTTTGCAAAAAGAATTTTCCTTGAAAACAAATTCATGACATTGACTATTTATTCCACAAAGGTGACCTATAGGCTTACTATAATGTCTTTTGAAGGTTCCGCAAATTGACTCCGAAATCTCTTAAAAAAATAAAAATACACTTCACAATCACTCATTGAGATTTTTAGCTTAAATACAAAAGCTATAATGCTTTGCCTTAACATAAGCAAACCATATTTGGAATTTGCTAAGGCTTGACACAAAACAAGAAAAAAACATACTGGATGCCTCAACAAATGTCACTAACACGAGATAACACGAATGAGTAGGAACGGCTGGTGTCAATCTAAAATCATTCTCTCACCCTGTCTCTTTCTACACATTAACAACAACGAAAAATTATGTGAACGCAAATCTAAACATACCAAAGCTTCTGTAACTATATCAGCTCTGTAGTCACTGGAAAATTTCATAGTGTCTGACTTTTTCCCTTTCTTCAGGATAATAGAAAACTCACCAAATACTTTTGTATTTGGTACAACGTTAATGACATCGCTATAGGACCACTTTAATGATAGAAAAGCAGTCAAAGATCATGAAACAGAACGTTATTACATTCTTTGCATTACAACAACGCTATAATACCTGATTAGTAATCTCAAAAGAGCCTGGATTATAAGTTGTTAAACCTAAAGTTCCAATAGAAAATATTCTTTTATACCTAAAAATAATCAAAATTATTATTAGCAGCAACCATATTCCGAGCGAATTTGACATTTGAAAATCACAACTTACTTTCCTTTCCATGAATGTTTAGTCACAAAAAAACAAGCTACGTCTTTATTGTCCTTTAGTTGGGCCATTTTTATATAAAAAATAATAACGTAGGAGCTTCACCTTTGAAAAAGGTGCATAAGTATGTATGTGATGGAATCTAAGTCTCTTACAAACAAGAGACAATACATAGATGAGTGTGCCACTCGTAACTGCTCATATGACAGGATGTCATGTTAAAATACGCCGACCAAAAAAAGTTGAGATAAATACCAATGCTAAAACGTTGCGACAACCTAACCCATAAAAATTCTTCGACGGAGAGAAACTATATAACTTGTAAAACGATCTTCTCACCTCCTCCTTATTACTTTTATTCTGTCATAAATAGACCTTAGGCATAGACCTTATCGATGTGTTGATTGTAATGAAAACTTGAGGGGCGTAAAATCAACTTGATGAAGTACAATTGAGAACCACTAGCGCCTCTATCAAGCTAACGAGGATAACGAAAAAGTTTCATGTCTTCCAAACTCTGAACGATATTTAGAAATAACAAAGTCAACCTCGATAGAAAAACCAATACATAATTAGAATTATTTGTCGAGTATTTATTTGTGTCCGGTAACTCGCCGGTATTAGTATAAAGTGATCTAGCTGTACTGTTTTGTACACAAGCTTAGTATACTGCACTTCCGTTTCAAAAATGGCCTATTCTAGCTGTGGAAGCTTTCGAACAAAAAGTTAAAGAGCTTCTATTAAAGGACTTGTACACCCGAATGGAACGAAACTGCCTCGCCTGTTTAGGAATCAATCGCCGCTCCAATGAAGTTCTAATTCAGTTTGGAAATACAAAAAAGTAACTGCTTTTTTTTTTATGTAAAATGAAATTTCGGGGGTCTATGGAGGGGAAGAAATCCTTCACACACACACAAGTGAAAACCATAATCCAATTTGTTTTGGATGATGTCAAATACTAAGCATAAGTAATGGGGTGGGATAGCAATTTAAGCGTCATGGATGCATCATATCTGTGTCGAGATGATTCTTAAATGACCCGTAAAAGGGGGAGTCTTCTCATCCGTGACTTTATTAAGAGTTAGAGCTCCTCATCTTGACAACGTGACGTCGAAAAGGTAGATGTTAAATTCCACCTGCATGGTTATTAAAATAAGAGAATTGAAGGAGAGATACCTTATTAATGGACTTGTTCTGTGCTGTAATAAATTTAATAATGTTAAGCATGTCAGAGCACCGGACATCACAACTGGCATTTCAATTAAATCACGTGCACTTAAAAGACCACTTAAAATGCTGCAAATTCCACAGGTCAAAACACGCACACACACATTCAAACAACAAACTACCCCCAGACCAACCACCCCCTTTTTTTCAAATGAATTCCAGGCAAAAATTTTTAGTCATTAGGAACTTTTAAGTTACTACATTCCCAATTATCTTCCAGCAGCTACTAACCACAAGCTAGCGCATTTCAAGAATGTTTGTCAAGGAAAATTACTGAAATCTTTTTTTTTTGTCTTTTTAAATGTATCATGTCATAAACCAAAGCCACAATGTGCCCCCAATACCACCCTATTAAAAACGTTAAAGGAGACAGAAAGACGACGCTAAGGAACCTCTAAAAAAATCCCTTCTTCCACACGTTCCATTATGGGAACCATTTTAAATTATAACGGTACAAAATAGTTGACATTTTTGCTGTCTGTCGTATTATAATAATAAGGGTAACCCAATCTAGGCTTTAAATCAGCGTGTTGCATTTTTATTAATTCATTTCTCCACCATTCACTCCTTCTGTCTGCAGATCAGGTAACTGAAGGGGAAGGGTAAGCCTGTGTGACGGACGTGAGCTGCTCCTCTTGTGACCTTCACATGGAAATACTGTCAACTCTTTAATAACAGTGCAGTAAATAATTACAGTTAGTTCATTATTTTTAATTTATGAATAGATATTCAGACAATTTACTTATTCATTCATAGTCAAATCCTAATTCTATCCGATTCGGTCACTCAGGGTGAGTGAACAGGTTACCCAGGGTGTCAGCTTGCCGGATGACCCTGTGTACATCTGATGAAATTATGGCTTATAGTTGTGGATGAGCTATCTTCGTCTCCCGGCAACCAAAATTTTCAGACCCAGTTTGTCTTTGTATGTAGGTGACATCCAACTCCCACGTCCTACCTGTCGGACGACATATTACAGGCATCCACCACCCCAGAAGAGAAAGAAATACCACCAACTTTTGCCAGGTGCGAACCTGTATACCTTGAGTTCAAGTGGCAGGTGATTACAATTTCAACTGACTCCCAAAAGGAAAAATACGCCTATTTCCTTTGGGTGGGGCACTATGAAGAACTTGATAACGTACTACAGAATGGTGGTCATAATCACTGGCTACAGGTAACGTGGAGGTCCAAGTTACCTGTATAGAGTCAAGGATTAAAAACAACACGCTATGAGTGTATGTGAGTTCTGAAATTGTTTAGGGACAGTTCTCCCTCTCCCCTTTAAGTGCCTTTTGACACCCTTCGCTCATTGAATTCTCTTCTTTGACATCTAGAAAAATTAAGTGCCACAAAGCAATCTTACAATGGCATGAATTGGGCAGGTCA
Source organism: Trigoniulus corallinus (assembly GCA_013389805.1). Lineage (NCBI taxonomy): Eukaryota > Metazoa > Arthropoda > Diplopoda > Spirobolida > Trigoniulidae > Trigoniulus > Trigoniulus corallinus. Next base: position 43,590,424 of record JAAFCE010001036.1, on the reverse strand, counting down.
CTATGTTCCGCGCCCTTTCATTAACGGGGTATTTTTTGTGAGAGAGCAGTGATGATTGCGATCAGTGATTCCTTTCAATTTGTTCATAAAACACCAAATAATAATAAAGTCGCAGCTTTTTCTTAATTGTTCTTAAACCTCTAGTTAAAGAGTACTACGAGTCAAAATTATGGTCTGTCCTAGAAAGAGAGGGGGAAAAGAAAAGAGAGTGCTGCTGACCACTTGCTGCTGTTGCTTGCATTCAAGGAGGCCAGAGTCTATAATAACAAGTCGTCTGCAGGGCCTCCACTAACCTGTCCAAATTAAAACGTCTAACATTTTTTTTTATCGAAAAGGAAGTTAACTGCAGACCGACTGTAGATGAAGAATGTTGCCTCTTGGTAGTAATGGTGATGGTGGTCCACCACGGCCAGTTTTCTCGAACCACCGCCACCCTATCATCCCTTCAACTTCGTCTTCTTCCCTAGCCACCACCCACCCAACACTTATTTTTTGAACGCACACACAAAAGCCATTTCTCCACATTTCAAAATTCTCAACATGTATGCAAGTCCAACAGCCTGGCCATTCACTACTATCGACTACGGAGGTCGCAGCCTGCCCGGGGTCCCAACTGAGTTCCCCTTAAATTCATTGCCCGACGTGAGCAAAATGGGAGGAGATGATGAAGTTAAAGGGGACGAAGGCGAGGAGGAAAGAGCAAAAAGGATGGATGGTAAGTGTGGATGAGAGAGTGAAAGCGACGTGTAAGGGGGCCCTCTCCTAAATAAATTCGGGTTGTTCCCACGAGCATGGTGTGACCTTTATTTATACCCATTCATTTTAAGTTGGCTCCAATCTATTGTTAGGGTGCTTTTAACACCAGTTCCAGTTTCATTTTTCTCACCTTGGAGGGTCTGAAATGACCGCCTGAGGACGCTGTCAACCATCCCACTTGCATCTCTAGTAGAGAAGCGGTGAGTGGAGCAACAGAGGAAAGGGAGAGAGAGAGAGAGGAAGAACACAAGGGGGATAAGAATTAAAGGGGATCGTCAAGGCGGAGTCTGCAACAGCGGCGATGCTGATGTGGCAAATATGTAGGGTAAGGTAAGAGCAAAGGTGGAGGGAGTGAAGGGCTAGAGGGAAGAGGTGAGAGGAGAAGTAGGAGGAGGAGGAGGGGTGTTCACGTTAAAATAATGATTGTGTTTTCTAACTTAAATTAACTCCTAATAATCATATCAAGTACAAAAGTACAGGGTTTTTTTGGGGGGCGATATGCCACGTTTCTTGCGTCCTATTGTCATAAGTTGGTAAACAGGTTGTAATCAAAACGTCAAACTTTAAGAAAAAATTAAGAAAGGGGGCGCCACAAAGGAATGAAGCTCAACTTTTTTAAGGAGAGAAAGAGAGAAGAAATAAACGACTAAGGGAGCAACGCACAAAAAATAACGACCACAGAGACTCTCAGATATGGTAGTGAAGATGTATTTAAATTTCGATGGGTGGTGGAAGCTGGAAAAGTTGTAAACGCTTTTTCACCTATTTTGGCAACAGTGTCCCATCTACCAATTATAATTTGCTTTTTAATTTTCTCTTCATTAAGTTCCAGGGTCTAACTTGACGGCCCATTCAACTAAATTACATAAAAAGAAACAGTATTTCCACAGAAATCACGGGAGCGGCTTATTGGGTTGGACACACCAGTTCTCGTCTCATCACTGAAGTTAAGCAACGCAACCCCGGCTAGTACCGACATGGATGGCTGCTTGGAAAAACTAGGTACTGCTAGTACCCAAAAAATCGTCGCATTAGTGTAGTATCTGTGCAGTCTCTGCACTAGAACGATGCAGTGGGCGGGGCTCTAATGACCTTGTAGTTGACGGGCTCTAAAACACTAACGAACCAACCAAATCACAGAAATCACCAATCTGTGACGACGAAGAACCAAAATACTGTAATGCCAAAAATTACTGCCCCGTCCTCAACCTCCTTCCTTCCTCCATGCAAAATATTTATAGGGCCTATCGATAACCCATTACCCTCGATACACAGGCCCACATGTGCGTAGTCTGATATAAAATTCATTTAAACAAGCTAATATTAACACTACAGTACTCGCACAAGGAAATGTAACACCAGTAGTCGCATGGATTACATATGTAGTCCATGTATTTCCATTGAAATTTGGACAAAGTTTCTTTATTTTTCATAATAATAATTTAAAAATGATTAAATAAAAGATGTTGTGGTACTTTTTGACACGCTTTTTAATCAAAATACCTTTGAGTATACCAAGAAAATTATTATTTGAAAGGCTGAGGTGAATGGTTTAGTCTTGTGAATCTTTCCAAGTGTTGTGAATCTTTACAATAGTAATCCACGTGAGTACTGGGGAGCGGCGAGTTGCGTTGGACACACCAGTTCTCGTCTGATCACTGAAGTTAAGCAACGCAAGCCCAGTTAGTACTGACATGGGTGGTCGCTTGGGAAAGCTGGGTACTGCTAATACCCAATAATCGTCTCATTAGTGCAGTGTCTGTGCAGTATATGCATTAGAACTATACAGTGGACGGGTCTCTAATGACCTTGTAGTTGACGGGACCTTAAACTCCAACAAACGTGAGTACTGTAGTGTTAAACCTCATTCAATATTTCGGTGCTTAGTCCTTTTCCAACCCCTCTCTGACCCGTTAGATGTGGATGAGACCTTCTCTGGATGCATCCATCATTGCATGCATCTTTGTGTAACTGCTACACGCTGCCAGGCAGCCTGTTACTAAAGGTGATGTGCTACTTGTGAAAGTTTTTCTGTAGAACAACAACTCCTCAACATCACTTACCCTTTCCCAGCCTATGGTAGAGTTAGGGGCGGATCTAGGTTGCTCGGGGCCTAGGGCTTACTAAAGTTTAATAATGTTACATTGATTAAAATTCAATGAATAATAGTATAAATATAATCATTATTATTATATTATTAATGTTCACTATTTTTACTATATAATAAGTTCTCTTTGTTAATCAAAAAGTATTAAAAGTTTATGATAATTCAATTTTTGTGGGGCCCCTTGACACTTGGGGGCCCAGGGCTTAAGCCCTATTAGTCCCTATGTAGATCCGCCCCTGGGTAGAGTCGAGAGGGCCTCCACTTTCTACAGCAGACCCTAGGTCCAGCACCTTCAGAAGGCCCCTCTCTTCTTTCCGAAATAACCATTTATTTTTATATTACCGTATTTATTCTAATAAACAGCGCCCTCTAATAAACGACGCACTGTTTATTAAAGGTACTGAATTCTTCATCATCATCATACCCTTAACCTAACTGTGCCAGGGTCGGGTCTGTGGGTCCAATGAACATGCTCAGACTGGGGGCACCCCAACCAGGCGTCTGTAACCTACAGGAATATTGGCCGGGTTGTGTATGGGGGTGCTTTATTAAAGGTAATTAAATATAAACAGCAACTCCTAACCATTTTCCTGCCTATGGCAGGGTCGGGTAGCCATCTTGTCCCCTTCAATGGACATAGGGCGATATACCGTATTTATTCCAATAACAGCCGCCCTCTATTAAGCGCCGCACAATCAGGGCCAAAAAAAGTAATAAACGCCGCCCTCCAATAATCGCCGCAGCGTTTTTTCGCTAGTGGTAAAATATTTTTGGAAGAAACAGTGGGGGTAGGCCGGCATACCCTCACATACATCACCATCATACCCTTATCCCGCCTGTGGCAGGTTCGGGTCTGCGAATTTTAACCCTCCACTCCCGTCTATCTTCCACCAGGTCCTCATCCCCACACACTGCCAATACCTTTACAGACAACCAGCTCCTACGTCTGCTTTGGTCTCCGCCTACCCCGGGTGCTTCCGACCACCTGCATTCCTGAAATGGACCTAACGAGCTCCTCTCCTCTTCTCATTGTGTCCATACCACCTCAACCTATTCACCCTAATTTTTTCGGCGATGACCACCACCCAAGGCTACCTCGAATATACTCAATCCTAATTTATCAGCTCTCGACACGTCACTCATGTACCGCATTACCACAGCATTGGCATCTTGGCTACTTGCATTCTATTGACATGGCTCTTCTTCACTGCCCTACCCTCTGATTCATATATAGCATAGTTGTCCTAACCACTGCCCTGTAGAACTTCCCTTTTAACTTGATGGAGACCCTCCTGTCACACAGGACTCTGCTTGCCTGTCTCCACTTCACCCATCCCCCATTGATTCTATGGATCGCATCAGACAGCCTTAGCCAATATTCCTGCGGGTTTCCAGACGCCTGGCTGGGTGACCCCAGTCAGAGGACGTTCAGTGGACCAGCAGACCCGACCCTGCCACAAGTGGGATAAGGATATGATGATGATAATGACTGCCAATATCGTCGACAAAAAGCTCACAAATTATATAAACGCCGCCCTCTAATAAGCGCCGCACCAAAAACGCCACGAAATAAATAAACGGCGCGGCGTTTATTGGAATAAATACGGTATTGGTCATAGTTTTTTCTGCAGCCGGTTGCTGGCCGCAGCTGCACCCCTACGCTTATTTATCGTCGATCTAGTGTTCGTTGTAGAATACTACCGACGCCAGGGGGCGAGCTCCTACACCTGGAAATTTTGCCTCATTTACCCGTTGCAAGTGCCGTCGTACACCCACACGGGACCTCGGTTTTACTTCTCCCCCGAAGTTGTTGTTGTTTTTTGTTGGAGTTTAAGGTCCCGTCAACTACATGGTCATTAGAGACCCGTCCACTGTTTAGTTCTGATGCAGAGACTGCACAGACACTACACTAATGCGACGATTATTGGGTACTAGCAGTACCCAGCTTTCCCGAGCGACCACCCATGTCAGTACTAACTGGGCTTGCGTTGCTTAACTTCAGTGATCAGACGAGAACTGGTGTGTCCAACGCAACTCGCCGCTCCCTTCTCCCCCGAAAGCAGGCACACTCGCGGCCTCTCTCTCGCCCGAAAGAAGCCGACCCACCTCGGTCCAGTATCGAACCTAGAACTACTGGAGCAGTTGCCGAGCGTACTAACCACTACGCCACCGCGGCGGGTTTGTATTAAATATAAACAGTGCCCTAATAAATAAGGTATCAGTGTAAAATTGACCCCACGCCGGTGACGCAGGAAGTAACGTTCTCGATAACTGAGTCAGTGGTTCCAGGATCGAGGTGGTTTGACTTCTTTCGAGCGCGAGTAAGGCAAGGCGCAAAATGAGGCCGCAGGGTGACGCAGCCCTTCGAAATTCTGCTAGCAGGCAATCACTGTTACGTTGAAAGCCATTTTCGTTGACGCAAATTGCAAACCAGTATGTTGAAAAACTGCGATTCAATGTGTGGTGATTGCCTGCTAGCAGAATTTTGCAGGGCTGCGTTACGCTGCGTCCCCCTTCGGCCTCATTTTGCGCCTTGCCTAAGACCCGAGTGCGACTTCTTTCGGGTGAGAAGTAAAAACCGAGGTCTCGAGTGGTGTACGATGACATTTGCACGTAAACGAACCCTCTCTACTATGCAACGGTTAGATGAGGCAAAATTTCCAGGTGTAGGAATACGCCCTCGGGTATCAGTAGGAGGACAGTATACTGACGATGAGTAAACATAGTGGTTGCAGCTTTGGTCGGCAGCCGGCTGCGGAAAAATACCGACCACTATATCGCCTTGTGTTCAGTCAGAGGGATTAGATGGGTACTCGACCCTGCCTTAGGCTGGAAAAGGATTAGGAGTTGCTTTGTTTTATTTTATCTTATCGTATTTATTAAACACCACACAACATACAGTATGTAAAAGATGTTACAGTATTTCAAAAACGCGAACAAATTCTACGAATTGCGGCCATAGCATAGGCCTATGGCAGGCATCTCAAATACGCGGCCCGCGGGCCATATGCGACCCACGATGGTCTTTCGTGCGGCCCGCAGAGAATTTTGAGAATTATAGGCACATTGGGAAAAAAATGACAGTAAACGTATAGGTTAACATTTTGTTCAATTAAATTCTATATAAAACGTTACTGTCATGGCCCGCTCTAGGGGGGGTGGGGGGGTGCAACCCGGGAATTAGTCCGGGGCGCCATTTTGGCTGTAAGTGTGAGAAAAACTGCTGCTTGAACTTGAATTATATTCTTAAGGGGCGGCAACTTGTCTTTTTGTCCGGGGCGACGTAAGCGCTAGAGCGGGCCCTGGCTGTATGTATTTCACACATTTTAAAAATGCACACAGCACTTATTATATATAGGTAGTTTACACATAACTTAGGTCATAGTGCATGCGACCCACAGAAAGTTTCATTGTTGTAAATATGGCCCTCCAATAAAGTGAATTTGAGACCACTGGCATATGGTTATGCTAATACAGCACCAGTATCCAAGTTGTGTTAGACACACCAGTTTATCAGATCGCTGAAGTTAATTAAGCAACGCAAATTCAAGTTAGTACCAACATGCAACATGGGACGTTGGTAGTGAACGTTGGGTGCCGCTAATTTCCTCTCTCCTCCATCCCCTACACCTACTTCCTCCTCACCCACGAGCAGCCTCCTTAGGGTTCGGCCTGTTAAAGCTGTTTGGCTTACTCCACAATCTGATAACGAAACCCGATAACCACCAACAAATCAACACGTTAGAATAATATACTGTATATAACTTACATATACAGTACTGTATTTTAAAATCGGCCCGCCTCCAATGACGCGCCCCTGGACCACAGCCCCGGTATCCTCTTATGTGAAAGCCATGGAGTTGGGTGCCCAATTTTGCCCCATTGGGAATTTGGCCGGACTAAACGTATCATGTAGGAAGGGTCCTTTTTTGGTGTAAGTGAAGTCGCGCAACACGCGAGGCAGGGCTTTACTTCTCAATGGGGCCTCTCTCGTCCTAAAGAAGTCAGTTCGACGTAGTAGTCCAGCATGCTACCTCCGCTAAACCGAGAAAGATTCCCAGCTCTAGGACCTCACCTTCTGAGGTTCCGCAACTATATTAGTGTGGTGAACACAGCTTTCTTTATATTCCATTTAATGCGGAAGAAGTGCACTTGGTGTTCCCCTCCCTTCTGCCCGAAAAAAAAAGAAACCACCCACCCATGTCAGGATCGAATATGGGGTGCACAAGTTAAGCACTCCACCAAATCATCTTCCGAGATACTCTGTCATTACTCGAGGATCCTAAGTGGTGGAACAAAATAGACCATTGAATTTTGGTAAAGTAATCCGAAAACCATGCTGTTAGCAGGCGTAAATAACCGGCAGGGCTGTTCCCCTTACGAAATGTACTCGAGTAAGACTAGAACAGATATTTAAAGCTATCATGTCGCCTTTTCCAAAACTGCAAACAGTAAAACTTTAACTACCCTGGTACCCAGGGTGCGTATACGTCCCTGAAATTAGAGCTTTTGCTTCTCCTCTCAAAATGACACATGGGGAACTCAAATACTCTGCTAATTTTATTTTTTGAAATGAAACTTTTAATTCCAACACTTTGAAACTTAAATGCTATTTTTCTGTTGACAAAATAGTCCCTGACATTGTCGGAGTCCAGGTCATCACTCAGCTGCTATTCTGTAGATTAGCGGTGGTCAATTTTTGTGTACATAGGCCTAAGATCTTTTAATCTTAAAAATGTGTCGTGATCGACTTGTTGTCATAGGCATAGGCTAAGTGGGGAAATGGGAGGTTCGATGCTGGACCCACTTCGGTCCAGTAGGGAGCGGCGAGTTGCGTTGGACACACCAGTTCTTGTCTGATCACTGAAGTTAAGCAACGCAAGCCCAGTTAGTACTGACATGGGTGGTCGCTCGGGAAAGCTGGGTACTGCTAATACCCAATAATCGTCGCATTAGTGTAGTGTCTGTGCAGTATATGCATTAGAACTATACAGTTGACGGGTCTCTAATGACCTCGTAGTTGACGGGACCTTAAACTCCAACAAACAACAACAACAATCGGTTCAGTATCGAACCTAGAACCACTGACTCGGCTACCGAGCGTGCTACCCACTACGCCAAGACATTCGGTCAAGACATCGCGAGCGATCGATCAAAATTGGCTTCGCGATCGACTTGTTGGCCACCGCTGCTATAGATACAGTAACTCGGGAACTACGCAGAGGTAACGTGCTGGACTACTGAGTTAGTGGTTCCAGAATTCATACTGAACAGAAGTGACTGGCTTCTATCGGACTAAAGAGGGGTGGAAAGTAAGATCGTGGTATAGTCTTGTGTGTACGTAAAAGAACCCTTGTTACATCATCATATCTTTATCCCGCCTGTGGCAGGGTCGGGTCTGCGGGTTCTAGCCCTCCACTCCCGCCTGTCTCCCACCAGCTGCCCGTCCACCCCACACTGCCATGTCCTTATGGACAACCTGTTCCCACGTCTGCTGCACCTGCAGCACCTCATTCCGCAGTCAGTCAGTCCTTATTCCGTCAGCACCTCATTCCTGCAGCAGTCAGTAGCACCTGCATTCCTGGCAAGGACCTAACGAACTCCTCCTCCCCTATTCTCATGACGTGTCCGTACCACCTCAGCCTATTCTCCCTCATTTTTTGCGATGTCCACCACCCCCAGGCTACCTCTAATATACGCATTCCTAATTTTATCAGCTCTCGACACGCCATTCATGTACCGCAGCATTCGCATCTCGGCCACTTGCATTCTATTGACGTAATGCGGCAAAGACAAGGAACAATAGGCAGCGTGTTCGATTTACTGCGCCAGTGGTTCCAGGTTCAATACTAGATCGAGATGGGTTGGCTTCTTTCGGGCGAGAGAGAAGCCTCGGATGCACCTTCCTTCGAATGAGAAGTAAACCCGAGGTCCCGTGGGTTTGTTTGCTTGTTGGTGTTTAAGGTCCCGTCAACTACAAGGTCATTAGAGACCCGTCCATTGCGTAGTTCTAATGCATACACTGCACATACACTACACTAATGCGACGATTATTGGGTATTAGCAGTACCCAGCTTTCCCGAGCGACCACCCATGTCAGTACTAACTGGGCTTGCGTTGCTTAACTTCAGTGATCAGACGAGAACTGGTGTGTCCAACGCAACTCGCCGCTCCCAGGTCCCGTGGGGTGTACGATGGCATTTGCACGTAACACAACCCGCTCTACTATGCAACGGGTAAATGAGGCAAAATTTCCAGGTATACGAACTCGCTCCTTGGCGTCGGTGGAGCGCCCCAACGAACAGTAGACCGACAACAAATGAGCATAGGGGTTAAAGCTTTGGTCGGCAGCCGGCTGCGGGAAAACGCCATTCAATATATTACCCTTGTGTTAATTCAAAGGGACAAGACGGGTACCCAAACCTGCCATATGCGGAAAAAGGGTTAAGAGTTGCTTTTGCTTTATGTAGTTTGGCAAAGTTCCCAGTTTATAGGAGCTCGCCTCCTTGGCGTCGATGAAATAAAGGTGTCCCAATGACAACGAATTAGACCGATGACAAATAATCATAAGGGTTGAAGAATTTACGCCGGCAGCCGGCTGCGTAAAAAGACGGTACAACAGAATGAATGTCCATGTGTTTCAACGAGGCAAAAATGGGTAGGCCCTACCTAACATGGCAGTTTCAGAAAAGGCTCTTTTTCGTGCCGTAATTACATGGTATGCAACAAAAAGAAAACGGCCCTTACTTTCCATCGGACTGAAGGCGCACTTGTGTGTTTACTATCGTCTAAAAACACATCAGCAAGGATTGAACCTGCAACCACGGACTCCTCAAGAGTTAAGAACGCTACCACTAAACCATTGAGTGCCACCGACGCATGAGATTGAGATGGGATAATTATGCTTTATTTTCGGGGATGCACACTCACAACGTAGAAATGGAAATTATTTTTTGTCGATTTCCCGCTCGCCCTGCTGTGCACCTAAACGTCTGTATCCGACGTATTGATGGATTGATGAATGTTGTACCCCTCTATGCGAAAAACACGCTTGTTGACCACCGAATAACACTGCAGATAAAGGGTAAAGGAAGAGGGTGGGGATGTTTAAGCAAATACTGACGCGATGGTTGTTATGGGTGACACCATAGCTTAGTGCCAATTTAGGCGATGGCCCGTCTGTCAAATAGGCACACCCGAGCATGATGAAGAACTAAGATGGGACAAGGCCGTGAAGGAAGGGGATGGAAGAGGAGTGAAGAGATTGAGGAAGGGCAGACACACGTAAGGGCGCGGTGGGTGTCTGTGTCTACGTATATTTATAACAATTTTATCCTGGCAAACACACACAACTATAGGGATAATATTGACCATAGGTCTTTCATAGTCTACCCTTTATTTGCTAACCATTAGGTTTAACAACGACAAAGTACTTTTTAACCTTTCACCTACAACACCCGCTGTATTTCTTAATTTTCAAAATAAATGGAGTGTATTGCGACGACGTCGCCCTTTAAAAATACCGTTTGAGATGACTAGGAAAATAATTTCTATTATTTATAGTATCCTATATCAAATTATTTTTAAAAGCTGATTATTAAAAAATGAAAGCTGATAAGCGTACGCCCCAAGATCACATAAAAATGGTTTAGTAACCAATCACTTTCAGCGACGCACTCTTTTTTTTTTTTTGAAGCCCAAATGATCGAGTGTTAATTTCAAACTCCACTGAAATTAAAGGAAGAAAAAAAAAGAATTTTGGCAATAAAGTTAAAGTAATAAAAATTTTAATTCAAGAGTTGAGAGAGGGAAAGGTGTATAGCCAAGGAACTCCTCCGTCCTCCTCTCTCTCCATCACTTAGCTCTGCTCCACACCCGTCTCAAACCCGTCCACTTACAAGCGCAACACCTTTATCGTGAGTCAACCATTCCTTTTAATAAGTAAATATGTAGCAACCCCCCCCTCAGTGGCGCAGGGGTAGCATGCTGGACTACTGCATGGTCCGGAATCACCTGCACGTAAAAGCACCCTTACTACAAATCAACTCTAAACCGTTTTCCCGCCTATGGCAGAGTCGGGTACCCATCTTGCCCCTCTGAATGGACACCAGGGTGATATATTAGACAGTGTTTTTCCGCAGCTGGTCTGCTGTCAGGGCCCGCTCTAAGGGGGAGGCAACCCAGACATTTGTCCGGGGCGCCATTTTGCTGTAAGTGTGAGAACAGAGCACGCGAACAGGGCGCGCACGGGAACACTTCTTCAAGGGGCGGCAATTTGTCCTTTTGTCCAGGGGCGGCAATTTGTCTCTTTGTCCGGGCGCGCACGGGAACACTGCTTCAAGGTGCGGCAATTTGTCCTTTTGTTCGGGGCGGCATAAGTGCTAGAGCAGGCGCTGCTACTGTTGGTCTACAGTCGGGTACTGTAGGCCTACTGTTCGTTAGGCAATTCCACAGACGCCCGGGGGGGGGGGGGGGGCGAATTCTTACACTCGCAAATTTTGCGTCATCTACCCGTTGCAGAGTGGAGAGAGGTCTTTTACGTGCAAATGCCATCGTACATCACACGGGACCTCGGTTTTACTTCTCCTCCGAAGCTAGGCTCACTTGGGGCATCTCTCTCGCCACCAGCCTACCCTTCTCCAGTATCGAACCTAGAACCACTAACGCCATCGAGGCGGGATGCAAAAGTACCCCTACTACATGGAATAAAATGTAGGCTACGTGTAGTTCGGAAAGATTTCGTTCCCTTGGCATCTGTGGAGAACAAATGCCCCAATGAAGAATCCCCTTGAGTAAAATACCGCTCATGTGTCCTTATAGGACTTGATTGAAATAGGAGACCAGGAATCTAAAATACACAATAGGCAGGCCAAGACCACAGCTAAGAAGATCAGTAGTATGAGGCCCTCTATGATCAGTTAGAGACAATGGAAGGGGAGAGGGAAGTTTTTAAACTGGCCAAGGCTAGAGATAGGGCAGTAAAGATATACCCTGAGCCACAAGAGTGAAGGATAGAAAGGTGGGGTCCTGTTTCTTCCTGCTGATTCCACAGCCTCTTGGATGCTGCAAGGGGAGAGGACGGAATTGACGTCCATCCTACTACTTCTGGGGTGGTAGCAGGGACGGATCGGGGGAGAGAACACTTAATATTTCTAAATATTAGTATAATTCTAGCTAGCAATTACAATCGGTTCTCTACTACCCACGTCGGGGATTTAGTCAACTGCAGATTGGACTTGCAGTATAGAAGTGGGGATACCAATGCAAAAATGCCTCATCAGTTGCAAAGTTGAATTATGCGCCCCATTGAGGCACTGAGGGGGAAGCAATTTCTGCATGACACCACCCCTGGATCCACCCCTGGCCGGTAGACAGGGTAACAGAGGAGGAAGTAGTCAGGGCTCTTAAGAAGATGAAAGGTCGAAATCTGTAGGCCCAGATAGCGTTCCAATTGAAGTGTGGCGTACCCTAGGAATCAGGTGGCTAGGGAAACTTATCAATAGGATAGCTAGCGGAGATAGAATGCCTTCTACATGGCGTGACAGCTGGATAGCAGGCCCTATCACTCTTCAAGGGCGAATGTAATGCCAAGACTGTGGTAACTATAGAGATATCAAGCTTATGAGCCATTTTATGAAGCTCTGGGAGAGTAATGCAATGTCGCCTTCGGGATAGAATTAGTGTCTGGGGAAATCAATTTGGGTTTATGCCAAGTAGGTCCACAATGGAACCAACTTTCATTCTCAGGCAGATGATAGAAAAGCATGGAGCAGCAAACAAAGATCTCCATGCAATCTTCATTGAGATGGCTTATGACAGTGATCCACGGCAGGCATTTTGGGAGGTATTACACAAAAAAGGTGTAGAAGAAGGGTCTATCAGGATAGTGAAGGATATGCATGATAGTTCGATAGCCAGGGTAATTGTTTGTTTGTTTGTTGTCGTTTTAGGGCCCTTCAACTACAAGGTCATTAGAGCCCCGTCCATAGCATAGTTCTTATGCAGAGACTGCACAGACACTACACTAATGCGACGATTTTTGGGTATTAGCGGTACCCAGGTTTCCCAAGCGGCCACCCATGTCAGTACTAGCTGGGGTTGCGCTGCTTAACTTCAGTGATGAGACGAGAACTGGTGTGTCCAACGCAAATCGCCGCTCCCAGCCAGGGTAAGGACTCCTTGGGGAAATACTAGAGGCTTCCCAGTGAAAGTTGGAATACACCAAGGTTCACCAAAGTCCATACCTCTTCATTCTGGTTATAGAAGAACTGCTGACGGGAGTAGGAGAATGGGCCCGGGAATAGGAGAATGGCAGACGATATTAGTGCAACCATAGAAAAAGGAGGACTAAAGATAAACATGAATAAGGCAGAGTATTTAGCTTCCAATTGGAAAGGACAGGAAAATAATGGTGACGTACTCTTTGGGAGCGAGTGGTGACAAAGGTGCAAGAGGTAAAGTACTTAGGATCAATGTTCCAAAGCAATGGGGGATAGATCCAGATGTTAGCCATAGAATCAATGGGGGTGGTTGAAGTGGAGACAGCCAAACGGAGTCCTGTGTAATAGAAGGGTCCCAATCAAGTTGAAAGAGAAGTTTTACAAGGCAGTGGTTAGGCCAGCTATGTTTTATGGATCAGAGTATTGGGCAGTAAAGAAGAGCCACGTAAATGGAATGCAAGTAGCCGAGATACGAATGCTGCGGTACATGAGTGGGGTGTCAAGAGCTGATAGAATTAGGAAGTAGTATATTAAAGGTAGTCTGGGGCTGGGGAACATCGCGGAAAAAATAACGGAGTGTAGATTGAGGTTATATGGACACGTAATGCGAAAAGGGGAGGAGGAGATCGTTAGGGCCATACTAGGAATGCAAGTGGTTGGAAGCACTTGGGGCGGGGGTAGACCAAAGCAGACGTGGGAGCCTGTAAGGATACGATAGTGGGTGGGGTGGACGGGGACCTGGTGGGAAATAGGCGAGAGTGGATGGATAGAACCCGCAGAGTCGACCCTGTCTCAGGCGGGATAAGGGTATGATGATGATGATGGTGCGTCCCTATAGGACAAAAATGGACACCCGACCTGTCATAAGCAGGAATGAGTTTGGGCTGCTACTTGCTGTGCAAATGGTCCGAATTTGACTGCCAGCTATGGAAATTGGCCCTATATTGATACACAATGACACGTTAAGATTAGGATGTTGCTAACGTCCAAATCTCAAATGGAACTCCAGCGTTACTTTTCTGGCTGATCTGGGGTTGCCGTTTTGTCCCGTAATAGTTTTATTTTCCTGGGCAACACTGTGACCGAAGAAAGAGACTTGTTTAGGAAAAAAGAAGGGAAGTGGGGGGTCTTTTCCCCACTAGCGACTAACAAATATATTATAACTAACAGTCATAGAACCAAAAGGTTGTGTGATCACAGTCAGATTTTGACAGGGTGCCGCCACCTAACCTCTTCATTTTTAACCCAAACTCGATAGCTTAATTCACAATGTGTTTGACGTTTGAATCTTTTTCGGTCTTTTGGCTTATAAAGTTATTTAACGTTGGTCTATCTACTCATATATGTCATAATCAACACCAGGGATCGATCTCCTACGCCTAGGGTTTTGCAGATGTACACACCATAAGGTGCATTTGAAGTTTCCCTTTCGTCCACCTTGGCCAGCATTGAACCTGCTACTATAGGGACTCACGAATCAAGAACAATACACGCCATTACCGAAGTGAGTTTCTCCCAGAAGAACTTCAAGCGCACCTCTCGTGTAGTACCTATGATGTCACCAGTACCTAACAAATTCCTTCCCAGAAAACGAAAAAGAAGATTTGGCAAAATTCTTATAATTCCCTTGATGTCGGCTAAATGACAGTCTGACGTCATTAAATAACCAAATAAACCACAATCTTTACAGTAATACCAGTCTTGGTGGCCCAGGAAGTAGCACGTGCGATTACTGCGTCAGTGGTTCTAGGTTCGATACTGGATCGACGTGAGTTGACTTCTTTCGGGTTAGTGAGAGGTCCTGAGTGCGCCTCCACCCGATGAGAAGTAAAAAGGTGGTTCCGTGTGGTGTACAATGTCATTAGCACGTAAAATACCCCCCCCCCGTCCACTATGCAACGGGTAGGTCAGGCAAAACTCTCAGGTGTACGAGCTCGCCCCCGTGGCGTCGGCGAAGTACCCCAAAGAAGGATAAATAAGCATATGGGTTGCAGCTTTGGTCGGTAGCCGGCTGCATAAAAATAACGTCCATCCAATATATCTCATTCACAGGGAGAAGATGGGTACCTCACCCTGCCATAGGAGGAAAAAATCAACTTATATTGCCTACTATTTGAGTCTATGTCAATTTAACGTGGACCCAGAATGATTATAATAGCTAATGTGTCCGCGGGTCGTAGTTTGGGGCCTATTTTGAAAGAATTATTCTCAACCCTTTCCCCGCCCACGGCAGGATCGGTTAAGCGGGCTTCACAACAGCAACGGGAACGGGAACGTATTTTGTGCAGAGGGGAGGGGCGACGGGTACGTCATGTGGTGGAGGTGCGCTCTTATTGGTCAAACGGCTTACGTTTAACGGGAAAGTTGAATTTTTTTCAACTTTCCCGGCCGTTGCCGTTCTCGTTCCCGATGTTATTGTGAAGCGGGCTTTACCCATTTGTCCCATAGGAACGGGGGGGAGCCCACTGACGATCTGGTGGGAAGAATTTTTACGCAGTCGACTGCCGATCTAATGCTGCAACCCCTTTCGTTCACCAACTCCAGGAGGCGAGTCCTACAGGTGGAAAATTTGCCGAGCTACACGTTCTACTAAGAAAGGGTTTCATTACGTACAGTGGTGTTAATAGGGAGCTTGAGTTACACGTCGGTGTTCAACTTACACCGACGTAAAGCAGACGAATTGCGTACTGCCCAGGTGCACATGCCCCTATTAGGAATGTTGCATCTGCGCAGTATGGAATTCGTCTGCTTTGCGTCGGTGTACGTTGTACGCAACGTGTAACTCAAGCTCCCTATTATAGGAGAGTGGTTGTATTGCGTTCATGCGTTGGACACACTAGTTCTCATCTGATCACTGAAGAACGCAACCCCAGCTAATACTAGCGTGGGTGACCTCTCGGGAGCACTGAGTACTACTAATACCCAAAAATCGTCCTAACAGCGTACAATTTCAGCACGGTGTCTGTGCAGACTTTGCAGTGGACGGGGCTCTAATGACCTTTGTAGTTAAAGGACCCTAAACGAAAACAGGTGTTATTGTAGGTCTACATATCAACAGTGAACCACGGATTTACTGCCTATCAAACTGTTGTCCCAGAATGGAGCCTGCAACCGCGGACAGGAGTGAAATGCGCTACCTCTGCACCACCGAGACAAGCTTTCTCTAAATTAGTCAGAATACAGTACTGCTTCCCGCCTGAAGATAACTATAGTACCTACTGTACATACGGTAGTATGCAAGTGCGTGAAAGGTCTAAAATCAAAAAAGTATATTTATCACAGGAAGGGACCAGGGACATAACAATCCATTCCCTTGACCGTGTTGACTTAGGCCCAGCGCAAAATGAGACGCAGTCTCCGTAGGTGACGCAGGACGCCTCACCACAAATTTCTGTGACTCACATGACTGTTTGTAGTGGCGCGGAAGCGGCGAGTTGCGTTGGACACACCAGTTCTCGTCTGATCACTGAAGTTAAGCAGCGCAAGTCCAGTTAGTACTGACATGGGTGGTCACTCGGGAAAGCTGGGTACTGCTAATACCCAATAATCGTCGCATTAGTGTAGTGTCTGTGCAGACTATGCACTAGAACTATGCAGTGGACGGGTCTCTAATGACCTTGTAGTTGACGGGACCTTAAACACCAACAAACCAAACTTGTAGTTGCACATGTTACGACGCAGCGTGACGTGTCGCAGTGCCTGCGCCTCAGTTTCCCGCGTTAAGTTAGCGTGACAACGAAAAAAATTGAAGGAAAAACTAATTGAAACGGTGCGAAGCAGAGAAGTTCTCTTGGGTGTGCGATCAAAATTAAAGTCGGAGAAGTGGGAAGAAGTAGCCAAGGAAATTGAAATAAACAATGATAACTTGTATTAATTTTATACCGTATTTCATTCATTATTCCTTTTATGCTGCTAATTATCAATAAATAAAAAAATCGTTGGTTGTGGAAGCATTTTGGCAATGTATGTAAGAAATGTTAGCTTTTCAGTATTTCCCACTTAAAATGCTTTCTCCTTGCCAAGGCACTGCACTATTCCTGCAGTGTAGAAATATGTAGTAAAGTCCTGTCGAAATGGTGTTACGTTGAAAGCCATTTTAGATGATGCAAATTGCAAACCAGTAGGCCTATGTTAAAAAACTGCGAATCAATGTGCGTTGATTGCTTGCTAGCAGAATTTCGCAGGGCTGCATCACCTTCGTCACCTGCGTCACCCTGCGGCCTCATTTTGCACTTTGCCTTAGTTTTGGTTAGTAAAATCACCAACGCCCGGCCCAAACCTATAATGTTCGTCCCCTTAAGGCTCGCTTCACACCAAACGGATCCGGATCACTCAGAAGCAGTCCGAATCAAGGTGAATCTGACTCACTGGGATTCAGCTTGGTTCTCCACCACTCAGATATACACAGATGCAGTCTTACCTTTCACACCAGATCAATCTGATTCAATCCACCTTGATTCAAGATTGACAGTGATTCGGCTGGTCAGAATCTTCTACCTTCAGGCATTCATGAATCAATAGATAGTTAGGGCAAACGCCGTAAATGTAAACGTAAAACTGAGCATGCTAAAAAATTTTTACGTTTACGTTTTACGTAGCTATAGCTAGGGCATGTCAATTTTATGTCGTGTTGCCAGACTGGTGCGCAACACTGTGGCACTTGCCGAATAAAGCATTACTCCTACAACCACGTTTGCTCTGCATAACAACTGTACTTCGTGGTGCAGCATTATACAAGGGGCAGCCTATGTTTTCTTGGCATATTCTAAACAGTTGAATCATTGATAAATTTCTGTTTGGAGACAAGCTCAAATTCCTAAATATCTGAAAATTCATTTTACCATCTAATAGAAAAAATTTATATTAATTAAAAAACCACTAGTCCCCTACAAATCGACGTGTTTTAGCCTATATCTTTACCGACTCCGTTTGACTTGAAATTCAAACATAAGGTAGCGACACGCGCATGCGCCAAATTTTACGTTTGACTCGGATTCAGTTGGTGTGAAAGCAAGGAGATTACAAATCAGACTCACCTTCATTGCATTGAGTCTGATTGATTCGGATTCATTTGGTGTGAAGCGGACCTAAGGGAGTCGCAGCGTGCCCTTGTTTGTATGTAAGGAAGCCGCAGCACGCATTTCAGTGTGGAAAAATGGCGCCTCCTTGCAGCTGCGCCCGATGACAACTGCCCCTTAGCTACGCCACTGCTTTATACCTCGGAAACTATACCTCTTTAGTTCTAAGTACGTGAGGGTCGCTCTTGGCTTGACCGCCATATATTTTTCTATGATGTGAGGGAGACTCGAAGTTTATTTTTCGACACACAGGAAATATGGGCATCGATATGTAGGGCACAACTATTCTCTCACTACGTTTTCCATGGTAAATCTTGTAGGACCCTACGAAATACCCGAATCTTGATTAGGTAGATCTTTTGACCCGCCTTGGTGGTGCATATGTATTTTTTTGTTGTTTGTTGGTGTTTAAGGTCCCGTCAACTACAAGGTCATTAGAGACCCGTCCATTGCGTAGTTCAAAGGCATACACTGCACAGACACTACACTAATGCGACGATTATTGGGTATTAGCAGTACCCAGCTTTCCTGAGCGACCACCCATGTCAGTACTAACTGGGCTTGCGTTGCTTAACTTCAGTGATCAGACGAGAACTGGTGTGTCCAACGCAACTCGCCGCTCCTGGTGCATATGTAGCGTGTTGGATTATTGCGTTAGTGATTCCAGATTCGATACTGGATCAAGGCGAGTTGGGGGTAGCTTTATTTTTGGGCAAGAAAGGGAGAGAGAGGTTCCGAGTGCGCCTTCCGGCCGTGATGCCGTGTTGTGTGTACGACGTCACTTGCCCGTAAAAGAATCCTTTCTACATGCAACGAGTAGATCGACAAACTTTCCACGTGTTGGACCTTGCCCCCTGACGTCGGTGAAGGAAAAGTGCCCCAATGAATAAAAAATAGACCGACAGTAAATAAGGTCAGGGGTATGAGCATTGGTTGGCAGCCGGCTGCCTAAATCCACCATTCAACAGCTCATCGATGTGTCCGAAGGGGACAAATACGGGTTACCCGACCTGTCATGGGCAGGAAAAGGGTTAGTAGTAGTCAGGGCCGGCGTTATATTATGCGGGGCCCCGTGAGAACATGAAGCGGGGCCCTTCTATCAATAGGTCCATTAATCAGAGTGCGCGGGACCCTGTGCCGTCGCACTGTTCACACACCCATCACGCCGGCCCTGGTAGTAGTAGTGGTGGTAGCTGAGATGGGCCCTGTTACTGTTCTAAAGCGTGGTAATGATGAAGACAAATCACACACTCGTGCCAGCTCGTTGCAATTGAGCTTCTCTCTTCGTATTTAGTTTTGCCTCTTTTATTAATTAAAACAGGACCCATCACAGGATTAAGAAAGTAAACCGAGGCAGCTAGGAAAGCAAATCAAAAAAGTAAAACAGCTGTGCTGTCGAACGTCACCAGCCCTTACTGAGAGGAGAAAAGGGTATGGGGACAGGGGTGAAAGGGGGAAAAACGAGTTGGCTTTCGTGCAACTTACAAAGGCGAGAATAGGGGAAACAACATTCAGACAGAGGAGGAGGATCCATACTTCAAAATAACTGCCATTCATATTTTGTACTCTTCTTTTTTTTTACAGAAGGGGAAAACTGACTCTGGCGTCAATGCATGGTCCATAATTACAACGTCAGGGTTCCACTCTTTTTTTCATTTCATTATGGAAGTTCCATGTATAAAATGTCATGTCAAGCAAAATCAAGTCACGAAACATATAAATAAATGGAAGTTACATTTTCCACGCACGGATCCGGGACACAGGCTCGAAATAACTCCGCGATGGGGAGGGACAGCCAAATTACTCATGCCTATACCCTCCCCCTTCCCGTAGCACTTGAATTACTTGCTCCAATTATAATTTTTTTTATAGGTGGAAAGGAGAGGGACAATGTAGTGAGGACGGCAACGAGGGAGGTAAATGCAGAGTTGGGTAGGAGAGAGCTGGGGGGGGGGTGGGAAGAAGAAAGACAGGTCGAGGTGATATGAGTACCACCGCCTGACGAAAACGGAGGGACGAATTAGTGGCGGGACCTGATGGAGGAGTACAGAAGGAGAGAGGTGAGTATCCACAAGGGGGTGGAGTCGCATAGCACCGCCTGGTTACAAGAGACATTGATAGCCATTGGTCGAATAGGATCGCCTCTTTGCAAACACGCATATTTTTCACCCTGACCAACATTAAAGAGGCCCTTGAGGAGGAGCAAATTAGTCAAAAATCACTATAATTGGTTGGGGCTTCGATGTCGGGGGTTAAGCCACGTTCAAATTACAACCACCAGACACCATTCATTGGGAAGTTGCATAAAGGTGGCCTAACTGCAGGGTCAAGAAGGAGGTAGCAGCATAGGGAAAATGTTGCATCGTTGACCACCCAGCATGAGGAAACTTTTTTTTTGGGGAGCAAGTGACATTATAATTTTTTTTTCTAGAGTAAAAATAATTTTGTTAAGCAAAGAGATATCGCCTACTTTTCAATTTAAGCCCCGTCGTCTCCTTTTATAATTAATACAACACAAAAGAATCAGTGGGCGCTGATCTCACAACACAAATTGTGTGAACCCATAATTGAATCTTGGAGTCGCTTGTTTGATGGACATGGGCTCATTTGACTGCCCAAAAAAGAGATGGCGAGTCTAAAAACGAAAACACCATAAGACAGTCGGTACAGGTAGGAGGAATAGATAAACCTTGAAGGAAAAATAGGAGCATGTAGAGTATATAGTCTCGTTACAACAAAGAAATTACACGATTCATTTAGTAGTAGCAACCTACCAATAACTACTCTAACAATACCATAAAAGTTGTTACCTACAAAAATTGTTGCGGATAATGCCAAAAAATAAATAAAAAACCAACCAAATTATGAAACGCCAATATTAAATTATTAAGAGGCTAAACTTTGATTAAAAAAATCAATTAATAATGCACCATCATCATCATATCGCTGACTTATGGACAAATCTACGAAATTTCATTATGCAGAATATAACCCTAATTTCACATAGCGTGGGGAGCGGCGAATTGCGTTGGACACACCAGTTCTCGTCTGATCACTGAAGTTAAGCAGCGCAACCCCAGCTAGTACTGACATGGGTGGCCGTTTGGGAAAACTGGGTACTGCTAATACCCAAAAATCGTCGCATTAGTGTGGTGTCTGTGCAGTTTCTACATAAGAACTATGCTGTGGACGGGGCTCTAATGACCTTTGTAGTCGAAGGGCCCTAAAACAACAACAACACATGGTGTGATCAAAATGGCGACGACCTTATGATTGAGACGATTTGGTTTTCAGCTAGTGGTAAATGGCGCAATAATAACGACGACGATGATGATAACTTTTTATATACATATATATAGTTGAACAACAATGTTTCCTGAGGAGTTGGTTTGTTCATTGTTGTCTCTATAGAAATATTAAATCAACGCCAGTTGACAACCGCCACCGTATCCTAAAACAATGATGAAGCAACCCTCCAGACGCTCAAGGGCATCCGCACAACAAGAATCCCAACGAATGAAAAGATGGCGGGCGGGTGTCCGAAAAGAATCGACCAACGTTGTGCGTTAACAATACTCAACAGGCGGCATCTTTCAAACCCAAGAAGGATTTAATTTCACGCTGCATCAAGTGCATTACACACTTTGAGATAAGAGGGGGAGGAGGACTAAGAGAAAAACTACCACATCTTTTCTTAGTCTTATTGTACAACTGTTAAACACCGTTCTGAAATCTCAAGAGTTCGGACGGAGTAACTTACTCGTTATGGCCCTTGTACGTTATAGATCTGACATTAACAAAGATTTGTATCCCCCATTCCACTCCCCCCCCTCAAATTAAAGTAAACACCACATATCACCATTCACTTAGACCCGCTGCACACATCCCATTTTTACTCGTGCGTCCAGAGGGACAAGGATGGGTACCTGGTTCTGCCATAGGCGAAAAAGGTTAGTGGTTTCTTCTTTGCTTGCTCTCATAGTAGATACCCGGTTTCTGCAAACTGCATATACTGTATCTCAAGCATACATCTCTGGCTAATGAACGAGAGGTGACATACTGGACTACTGGGTCAGTGGTTTCTGGTTCGATCCTGGAGGTAGCTTGGATTTTTGAGAGAGAGCAAAGCAAAGCCGTGGTCCCACGTGGTGAGTATGATGTCATCTACACGTAAAATAATCCTTTCTACAAAATTCCCAGGTTAGGAGTTCGCCCGTTGCCGTCGGTGAATGAAAAGTGTTCCAACGAAGAAAAATAGGTCGACTGCAAAAATGCATAGGTTGCAGCCTTCTGTTGGTAGCCGGCTTCGTAAAATACTGCTCAACAGCCTGCCCATGTGTCCCGACCCTGCCATAGCTGAAGAATTAATGAATTGTTGGATTTTCAATTGGTGTGCTACGTGGCTCGAGTTCGAGATGGTTTCGAATACCTTACAGTAGCAGTTGCCACTTTCTGACTGTTTATACTTCATGCATCATCATCATACCCTTATCCCGCCTGTGGCAGGGTCGGGTTTGCCGGTCGACTGAACATGCTGGAAGGAGCGGCGAATTGCGTTGGACACACCAGTTCTCGTCTGATCACTGAAGTTAAGCAATGCAAGCCCAGTTAGTACTGACATGGGTAGTCTCTCGGGAAAGCTGGGTACTGCTAATACCCAATAATCGTCGCTTTAGTTTAGTGTCTGTGCAGTCTATGCATTAGAACTATGCAATGGACGAGTCTCTAATGACCTTGTAGTTGACGGGACCTTAAACACCAACAAACAAACAAATAACCAGTTCTCGTCTGATCACTGAAGTTAAGCAGCGCAACCCCAGCTAGTACTGACAGAGTTGGCTGCTTGGGAAACCTGAGTACTGCTAATACCCAAAAATCGTCGCATTAGTGTAGTGTCTGTGCAGTTTCTGCATAGGAACTATGCTGTGACGGGGCTCTAATGACCTTGTAGTTGAAGGGCCCTAAAACACCCAAAAACAACGCCAACAACTGAGCATGCTATGACTAGGGGGCACCCCAGCCAGGCGTCTGGAACCCGCAGGAAATATTGGCTGAGTTGTCTGTGGGGGATGCCGGCCTACCCCGTGAATTGACACGATGAACACGTACTGTTTACTCAAATTTTCTGGCAGATCATCCTTTAGAAAATTGAGTCGATGACCGTTGCAATTCCAGCATTGATTTTCATTAGAACGCAATTTTCTTTTCGTTTCTTCTGACCTCTGTTGTCTAAAGAGTTGCATCCTGGATATGGCAACACATTTTTCAGAAGGATCCTCTCAATGGGTGGGATGTTAAATATCAACTAATTATTGTTGAGCATATGCTAATCGATCGCACATTCAATTTAAATTGGTTGCCCGTTGTCAAAAACCGTTCTTTTCGTTCAATTTGTCGAATCGCTGGCGAACAATATCGAAATGAAGTTTTAAAATTTGGAGGTGGCTAATAGGAGAAGATAGGAATATAGGAATAGGAATGTTTTGGCATGTGCTCACCACTGGTACTTGTAAGAGGAGTTGGGAAGTAGTTGCCATAGCACATGGTACATTTGCGAATTACAGGAGGTCATGTTTGTTGGGGGTCGACTGTTTGGTAGAAAATTGAAATTTTTGCAACTGCTGAAAGTTTTATGGTGTCCATTTCCAGGAATAGATAAATTAGCTGATTCTTTCATTTTCAAAAATACAAGAAAGGTGAAATATGCTGCAATAATTGCTATTTCATATTACCAAAGATAATTTCACATAAATTATATTTTTGAGTGTGATATCTTATGCATTCCCCCACAGACAACCAGCCAATATTCTTGTGGGTTCCAGACGCCTGGCTGGGGTGTCCCCACTCAGAGCATGTTCAGTGGACCCGTGGACCCGACCCTGCCGGGAGCGTTGGACTGCGTTGAACACACCAATTCTCGTCTCATTACTGAAGTTAAGCAACGCAACCCCAGTTAGTACTGACATGGGTGGCTACTTGGGAAACCTGGGTACCGCTGGTATCCAAAAATCGTCGCATTAGTGTAGTGTCTGTACAGCCTCTGCATCAGAACTACACAGTGGACGGGGCTCTGATGACCTTGTAGTTGAAGGGCCCTAAAACACCAACAAACAACAACAACCCGACCCTGCCACAGGAGGGATAAGGGTATGATGATGGTATGGTGATGATGAGTGTGGTATCTTATGAAAACGAAATATGGTGGAATGGTTCTAATATGAGATTTTGATGGATAGTAATATATTACACTATCAAATAGCAAGAGCTTGACCACGGCACAGATGCAATCAGATGATTTGTCAGGTGCATTGTTTTTTGTTTGTGTTTAAGGTCCCGTCAACTACAAGGTCATTAGAGACCCGTCCACTGCATAGTTCTAGTGCATAGACTGCACAGACACTACACTAATGCGACGATCATTGGGTATTAGCAGTACCCAGCTTTCCCGAGCGACCACCCATGTCAGTACTAACTGGGCTTGCGTTGCTTAACTTCAGTGATCAGACGAGAACTGGTGCGTCCAACGCAACTCGCCGCTCCCTTGTCAGGTGCAGTGAGTGCCCCAACAGCATTAGGTGTTCCAAACAAGGAAGATGATATTGGAGAACCTGAACCTGCATGGCATGATGCTGCATGCATATATTGTGGATCGAACTTCTCAGAATGTGACAAAGCAAAAATATTTAAGTTGTTGTGTTTGAGCTCCTAGCTACTGTACTGTAATACAAACTTTCTCAATTTCGATTTGGTGCAGTTTCAACTCCAGTATCTCCTACCCCAGTTTGACATTGACCGATTTTGCACTTCTCTAGAAGATCAAAATGTATTTATATTTATACAGCATATTTCACATGAAATTATCCATCATTTGTAACATTCTATTCTTATTTATGACTAGTCTGATGCTCATTAGGTTCCAAAATATAATGGGCATCTCATATTCCTGCCTTCTCCCCTATCTTGTCAGGGAAGTCTTCACGAATGTTATTAAGTATAAGCAACGAAAATTTCCACAAATTATGTAAAATTACCACACGGGTAGGCCGGCATCCCCTCACAGACAACAGCCAATATTTCCTGCGGGTTCCAGACAAATGGCTGGGGTGCCCCCAGTCAGAGCAGGTTCAGTGGACCCGAAGACTCGACCCTGCCATAGGCGGGATGATGATGAATGATGTAAAATTACCACACAAAAAAAAACTACGAGAAATTTCATCCTTTCGAACATTTTTAAACGACTGTTTATACTTCACGCGAAGGGACAAAAAATATTTTTTCACTTATTTTACCAGTTATGGAACACTAATTTATGAATGCTAAGAAATTTTTCATATTTTAATTTTATCAAAGGTTACGGTGAACATCTAAATTAGATCGGTCCTTTTGAATTCATCAATATTTTGTATATAGGCCTATTACTAGTTTACAAATCATCAGAAAACACCTCTCTGGGTTATTTGCTTCTCCGAAAAAAAAAAAGAAACTGTTATGACTCTGGCTTAAATTTTAAAAGAATTAGGGTGTGTCTAGAGAGGAGATATGACCACGAGACAAGCCCCAGGTAGGTGATGGCTAAGATTGCTCCCGTGCTAACTCTGTGGGAGGTTTCCTTGACATCACTCCCAGCCTCGTTAATTGCACAGTCCAGGTGTGAGAGAATGTTACTTCAGATGTATAAGACTTGAAGCAAAAAAATGCTAACAAAAACAGGGAAGGAAATGGCGATAACTCTTCCTAGTCCCTCTCAACTAGTAATTCCAATCTCCGCCCGTTTTCAACTCTGGTGTGGTCCTCACTCTTCATAGATATATTTTACGCCTGAAACGAGTGATGATGATGATTCTCCTCAGTCCGTCAATAACTAGCGAGGAAATTCGTGCGAGAAGTGTGAGAGCATTTCGAAAGGGTTAAGAGCGAGGAATGCTGTTTTTTCGCCTCAACGTCATTCTTGAACCCACTTTTACCACAGAAATAGGGTAGGAAGCCCTAGTTAAATATAATTACATATTTATTCCCCCTCTGCCATACATACCAATTCTCACTTCCAGGCGAGGGGAAGTAATTTGAATGACCATTAAAAGGATGACTATTGAACTCGGGAACTTCCTTTTTGCATGGAATCTGTTAGTAATTAATAAAGACATAAAGAAGATAACACGCTTCACATTTTCAAGCAATTATTCATTCTCAGGGCTAACTTTACTCAGTGTGCTTTATTTTCTACTGAAATACAGTTGGCTCTCAATAGGGAGATTGAGCGTACAGTTACCGATAACCATTTGTCCCACAAGCAGACGACACTTAAGTTACGCATGATCCGAACAATTAATTTTATTTGTGGAGCATGTGTACCTTAAATTTCGTCTGCTTATGGGACAAATGGTTATCGGTAACTGTACGCTCAATCTCCCTATTATAACGAACAGGGTAGCCGGTCCCGGCCAAAATGTCTATACTGTACCTCCAATGTATTTGCTGCTTGATATAACGAACGCTCGATGTAACTAACCACTCGATACAAAGAACGGTTCCTTCATTATCCCACAGTATTAAATGACTCTCTTTATAACGTACAGTTATTGGATGTCGTAGGCCAGACAAAGAATGCCCTTTTGTGCATCATCATCATACCCTTATCCCGCCTATGGCAGGGTCGCGTCTGCAGGTCCACTGAACCTGCTCTGACTGGGGGCACCCCAGCCAGGTGTCTGGAACCCGCAGCAAATATTGGCTAAGTTGTCTGTGGGAGGATGCCGGCCTACCTCACTGTTCCAACACCGCATTGTATATCCAACACATAAATTTTTGGCAGGTAAATTAATGCTTTGTTGGCTATAATATTGCATGGTGTCTGCCCTATTGCACAATAACTAAAATGCACCAAGAGTCAGGCTCATGCCCTAAAGAATGTCCTTTTGTGCATATTGGGAAAAAATTTCGCAAGCTGCTTTAGGTAAAAACCACTAGGAGTCATAGAAAGCCATTAAAACTGCCTGGACCGAAAACAATGTGTAGAGGTTTCACCACTCGTTAAGGGTTTACTGTTATGGTGGATGTAAAACAGCAACTAAATCTAAAGCAAGATCTCTTAGTAGTGCTGGCGCGAGCTTTTGTAGGACGGGGTTCAAAAATATTTTGCTGGTCTTTTGTAGGAAAATGCATTTTACATTTTGTAATATAGAGGCCCGTGCATGGGGCCTTAGTAAACGTGAGGCTGGGTTCTGGTGAAAGTGGTGAACCAGGCTCGCACCCTGGCTCAAGCGTGGGCAGAAGGCCAAGGCCCAGGTTCGCCGAACGCGCTGAACCCGCCTCGCGTCGGCTCTGCCTTTTGGTATAACGAACACTCCATATAACGAACGAATTAACCCTCCCCTTCTCTTTATTTAGGGCCTATACCGAAAGCCGACTGTACCTGTCTCGAGTTCCTCAGGTGAGAGTTTGCAAAGGACATTTTAGTTACTCTTGAGAAGAACATCAGCCTGCATGACTCTCTAAAAAGGTACAGTAGTATGGATGCATTTTCATCGATGGCCGATCATCGCATAGGTGCAACAGGGGCCTTCCATTATCATGGGTCTCCAAAAAAAGTTATCTGCTTTATATCTGTGACTGTAAAAGGCTAAAAATGGCTGCACCATTCAGAAGCTCCAATTAATAAACTGCTTACTGACAATTCATTCCTAATCCTTTTCCCAGGTCGGATACCATGTTTGCCGTTGCAACTGAGGACACACGGGGGAACTATGAAGCGATATTTTTATGCAGCCGGATGCTGACCTAATGCTACAACTCCTTGCTTACCGGTATTTAACGTCGACCTCTTTTATCTGTGGGATGAAGCAGTTTCGTTCGCCAGGGGGGGAGCTTTTACGTCTGCAAAGGATATTTGACGGAAGGACAGTTGGAACAGTACTCTAGTCCGAAAGAAGCCTCTGCCAGGAACGTACCTATAGACTCACCAAATCTCAATTTGGTCTTTCATCATCATCACATCAGGGCCAACGATTCCACACATCACTTATTCGTGTAGAAAATGTTCTTTTATCTTCAAGTTTACATGAAAATGGGGGTGATTTACCGCACTCCTCGAAAACGTTTCTGATTCCGGACATAAAAATAATCAAGTTCACGTATCCTCATGTGAGATAACCTTTGAAAGGAATTGTTTTTTAACTCTCTCTCCGTTTACACAAGTAAACCAGAGGATCACTTCTTTCTTAACGGGGGAGGGAGGGGGTTGGTCACTCTGTCTGCTATTCCCTACCCCCCTGACAAAGTAGCCAGTTAGATAATATACGTACTCAACAAGACAACTCTACAATCTTATTAAGTTTACAAATTTAGTAGTTGAAGACATACTTAAGAGATAAACTCGTTGATAAAATCATCATTTTGGCAGCTCATTAAAAATATGACGTGTTGATATGAATTATATATGAACACGAATAGGTTATTTGAAAACTCAAAAAATAGTATAAATTAACAGCATCATACTTTTGCCCACCCATACTCCATCATCATCATCATCATCATCGTTGTTGTCGTCGTCATCGTTCGTGGATGCAGTCGTCATTTCTCACAGCATCTGGGCAATTGCAGAGACAAAATCGTAAAACAAGGTATAACATAGGCATAGGTCATGCCCGAAAAAACAATGAACTCCTTTTATAAAAATGAAACCATTAAATTATAATCTCAGGAGATCAACGTGAGAGGCTAATAATGAGAGGACTTTTATAATTGGGTTACAAATCTAAAAAATTATTATTAGGTACCATTTATACACGTGCTGCCAAGTTGCGTTTGGACACACCAGTTCTCGTGAGATCACTGAAGTTAAGCAGCGCAAGCCCACGTCAATATCAACAAGGGTGGTTGGTAAAGAACGTTGGGTGCTGCAAATTAACCCACACCTTCATCCTTTCACCTACCTCCTCATCCCCCGCGGGCAGCCTCCTAAGGGTTCGTCCTGTTATGGCTGCCTGGCTTACTCCCCAACCCATGAAATTAATCCAGTAATCCAGCGAGCAGCCTCCTAAGGGCTTGGCCTATTGTGGCTGCTTGGCTTACTCCCCAACCCGTTAGTGCAACATAGAAGTCACGTGCGCAGAAAATGTTTCGGGGAGGTGGGGGCAAAGCTTGAAGACGAGGATAAGTGAGTGGGATAAGGATAATGTTCCAGGAACTGGACCAACTTGTGCATCAGAAGACATATTTATTGCTCAATTTCCATGTTACGTCTTTTTGCATTTATTTATCGATCTCGGTAGGGAAGGGGGGTGGTAAATGCTCCGTTTGCCTTCCCCCTTCTGCGGACACGCATGCTTTATGAGACGAGATATTAATTAATGCCTCAGAAGATTTCACCATGAAAATAATGGAGATCACAGATTTGCAGTCTCTCAAACGCCTCTCTTAACAATTTAAAATTTTTGAGAAACCCCCTTTACTCTCTTACTTACTAAGGATTGTGCGGTGGGAATCTTGATCTCTCCCCCGACCTTTAAAGTACTTAACATGGACCCCTCTAAATATTTTAAATTATGGCAGAAGGCTGTTGCGGACCTTTCTTTTATAGTTCCAGAAACTCTGCTTGTAAAAGTGCCCAGAAACTTGGAATTCTTAAAGTAATTTCACAACGCCATCTATGGATATTTCTGAGTTTGTCCTGCGAAACTTCTGCGAGTCTCCAAAATGGATTCCTAATCTAGTCTTTGAACCAGAAACAGGAACTATGAAACTATGATTCAAATTAGCAAATGTGAGGCCTTCACAGAGACCACCTCCGTCGAGAACATCACGGAGCCTCATCGCGAGAACCTCTAATCTCTACCTTAAAGGGTCTCGGGCACTCCATAGATCCGTGGACCATACTTTAAGAAGCATTTCTATAGCTTCAGCAGGATAAATTGCCTGTGTCCTCCATCACTGGCGTAGACCACCTCAGTGATTCAAATCTCCTGTAGCTCTTTTTTGTTTTTATTTCGTTGGTGTTTTAGGGCCCTTCAACCACAAGGTCATTAGAGCCCCGTCTACTGCATAGTTCCAGTGCAGAGACCGCACAGACACTACATTAATGGGCGATTATTGGGATCAGCAGTACCCAGTTTTCCCAAGCGGCCATCCATGTTAGTACTAGCTGGAGTTGCGTTGCTTAACTTCAGTGATCAGACGAGAACTGGTGTGTCCAACGCAATAAGCCGCTCTTCTTATGGTTCTCACTGACCCGCCAAAGCTCCAGCTGGTCCTGAGTACATGATATCTAGTAATGCACTGGGCAAGTCACAAAATTATTTTAATTTTTTTCAAAGCATCTGTTTTTGTCCGCTTTCCCATTTCCCTTCATTTCACACAGCTCTTGTTAGAACAAGTTTTGCTTTCGAGTTAGCAAATTTCCGTCTTACTCAGACTCGTCCCCAAACCTGCTACAGTAAAACCTCTCTATGGATACACCCATCACACCGGTACGGATTCTTCAGGCACTCATTTTTCGCCCATAGGCTTTAGGTTATTAGTACCCCTCTTAACGGTACACCTCTGTAATGAGTACACCCCTCCATTGGTACATCTAATACATGTCACCATTTTCAGTAAACCAACTCTGTTATGGCTACACTCCTCTATTGGGACACCTAATCCATGTCACCCTTTTCAGAAAACCCCCTCTGTAATGGGTACATACCGCCTCGGTGAACGCAGTGGGCAGCGTGCTTGGTAACTGCAGCAGTGGTTCTAGGTTCGATACTGGACTAAGGTGGGTTGCCTTCTTTTGGGTAAGAGAGATGCCCCGAGTGTGCCTTCCTTTGGAGGAGAAGTAAAACCATAGTCCCATGTGGTGTTCAATGACATTTACACATAAAAAACTCTTTTTACTATGTAACGGGTCGACGAGGCAAAATTTCCAGGAGTAGGAGCTTTCCCCTCTGGCGTCGGTGGAATACCCCAACGAACAGTAGACCGACAATAAATATGCATAGGGGTTTGCAGCTTAGGCCTGCAACCGGCTGCGGAAAAACACTGTCCAATAGATCACCCATGTATCTATTCAGAGGGACAAGATGGGTACCGGACCGGACCAAAGTTAAATATGTAGGCCTACTGTATCTCTATAAATTAAATAATAGTATTATTAGTGTCCCATACCCCCTCTTATGGGTACACTTTGGCCGGGTCCCACAGGTGTACCAATTAGAGAGATTTCACTGTATATGGTTCCATCTATCAATCAACACTCACACAGACTTAACCTTCCGTCCACAAGGTGGGGTTTCGGCAAACCCCAGACCTACAAAATTGTGTCTACACATGTATCACTTTCTCCAATCTTAACCAACCTTTGAGTACCTGTTCCCCGATGTTTTCTTTACCTATCTAGGGAAGTTGGCAGGTCTCCTAAGTAATTAGCATATTTTATTTCTGGTTAAGCAATGCAACCCAAGTTAGTACCAACATGGTTGGCTGGTCAGAAACACTGGTTACTAAGGCAGAAATGGGAGCAGGATGTCCATAAGGATATGGTAGTGTCTGGGGTGGGTATTACAGAATTTTTTTTAGCCTGATTCCAGATTATTTTCATTGCTTAACCTTTATATGGATGGTATTTAATTCAATATCCATAATAATGCCCTTAATCTGAATATTTAAGCCTTGAAAATCAAAAAGTCTTTTTGGGGTAATGACAGACCCCACCTTGTAGTGTGTGCCAGAAATCATCACCTTGTGGACGGAAGGTTAATTAAAAAATCATTACCGTCTGTTCGAGTTGCTAAGAGGTAACAACATCGCTCACTAGATGGCGACACACAGTCGAGCACAGCCGTTAGTTATAAGGTGCGAAAGAAATTTGCCAAAATTAATCCTCGTCAGTGGACAGCATTTCAAATAGATTAGCTCAAATGTAGTCTAAGCTACTTTTCTAAGGGGGAAAACAAAACGCTCGATCCCTTACCGTCAACTCTGGGTGAGATCGATAGGCTAATTTTTTTTCTCCTCGGTGTGTATTTTTTTCTAACTACCTGTCAAGATTTAATGAGACTATTAACAACGTATTTGACAGCATCTTGACAGCGCACCAATGGGTCACTTCACTAGCCCTCCCTCACATGTCAAAAAAATTCCACCCTTTACAATATTAGATCCATTTTACAAAACTGGAGGACGTGGGAAAAAATAGACGGAGAGAGGGAAGGAAACTAGGGGATAGGGTCAAGGTAGGTGTTTTAAGAGATCAAATCAGGATACGGGATAGGACAGCACACCACCAGTCCTGCACGAAAAACCAATCCATCAGTCACAATAACAAAATGATCGTCTCAAGTATCATCTTGTTAAGCTATCGAGTTAGAGCGGTGTGTAGGACCCAGACAAAAAGAGGACAAGAGGGAGACAGAGGGGTAGGAGCAGTAGGCAATCAAGTAAAAAAAAAACTGAGAATATAAATTAGCACACGTAACCCGTGCTCAACAACACCTAAATACCTAAATGAAATACAGAACCACCTACGAAAAGGAAAAAAAAGGAGAGTCCGATCATTCATTTGTTCTTCAGTACAAGTAAGAGTGGGGGCAGATCTGTGGACCGCCCATAAATGGCATTTCGGGAAGCAGGACAATTCGTCATTGTCTACAGACACGTTGTAAAATGTCAATGGTCAACAACAACCACTGAAAGATATGGCATCCATCTTGTTTGGCATTTTATCATTCATTTCAAAAGTAAAATTGAGGGCGAGAAGGGGATAAAAAAAAACTTCTTTTTTGACATTTTAACCCCTTCCTCTAACTCCTCCTTTTTGAGGAATACGGAAGAGAGATGATCAGTTAGTTCATCATCCAAGATTTTAAATCTAAACTAAACAACATTCTTGCTGGCGCTGTTCCAACGATCACCAACAAGGTTTTTAGAGGAGTACATTACATTGTAAATGACCCCTTCTCCCATCGAAGGTGGTACCAAGGCCACAAGAGGTCAAACTCTGTTCTGAACATCATATCTCAAACACCACGAAACAAAGAAAGATATGGTGGGGGGGAGGGAAATCAAAGACCGTCAATATTTTGATTTCTAAATTCGTTTGAGGTGTTTTACAAGGCCAGTTGCACACCTAACGTCCCGGCTATCGTAGGACCAAACAGGAGGGGAAGAGATTTTTTTGTCTATGTAGGGGCGTGAGGTGTAAATTTCAAACTAAAAAAATACATCTACAATACCTGGCTCTATTTGTACAGAGGGACATGATTGCGTGCGGGGTGGATGAGAGCCTGGTTGGGGATAGACGGGAGTGGAGGATTAGAACCCGCAGACCCGACCCTGCCATAGGCGGGATAAGGGTGTGATGATGATGATGATGATGAATAAACGGGTAACTGACTTTCACAAAACATAAGATGATGCTCTGTCCGAGCTATTGGACATACACCTTTATGGGTCTGCAAATCTGAAACAGGATGACGACCAGTACAGTTCCTAGTACATCATATACCGATTTGTGAATCCATCACCAGTGTACAAACAGTCGGATCGATGGACCACTCCCATTTCCACCACTTTCCGAGAATTTATTAGTGCAACAATAAATTACCCCCTTTTCCATGAATTTGTCCTGAATCATAATTCAAAATTTTTTGCCTTCATTAGGTGATGAAGCAGCTCAACACTTTAACGCCTAATTACTACTCAGTTTTTGGGAAGGGGGAGGTGAAGAGACAATCCTGATAGTGTATTAGAAGGCGAGAGATTAAGCAAAGTGGGCATGTCCTGAAGCGTCCGAAGGAGGAAAAAAAAACCCGCTGCAATGAATTGAAATGTATTTTTCTCGGGATAAATAAAAAATATTTATCATCAGTAATACATATATATTTTTTTCTCCGTAATGAATGACGGCGGAAATGAACAAATGGAGGTAAGAAAAATATTTTTATAGAAATATAAAACTTATAAACGCAAAAGGAATCCGGAGACGAAAGTCATCTATAAAAGCTAAGCTATCTACTACCAGAAATACAACAAAGACGACGGACGCACCTTGCAAAGGATAATAACGAAGACAGGACGCCAAAAACCCTAATTACCAAATTAATGGTATAAAACTTACTCGTAATAACTATGATCTAAAGATAGAAAATGAATTTAGGAGAAAAGCTGATAGAATGGGGTGGAGGAGGAAGAGGCGAGGCGAAGGGAAGGGGTGGAAGGAACGAGTGAGAGACAAAGGTACCAAAAAGATTCTTCTATCAAAAAATCCTGTAGGCGCGGTAAGGATTTTCCCAGGTTGAGTCTTGAAGAAATTCTGCACACGACTTCCATTCATAGATGATAATGACTGTGGGGTTTAAGAGGGACGAGAGAGGGGTGTAAGGGGTTCTTGAATGAAATTCTGAAGTTACGGGCCCTTAATGCCAACGTCAGGAGCTATTTTTAATGATCATTCAAATGGCAAAAAAAAAATCACAGAACATGTACAATAATAATTACTAACTGCATCCTATATCGTTTCTCTGCCTATGGCAGGGCTGTTTACCAAAGATTTCCAGTATCCAGGAAAGGAAGAAAGACAGAATAGTAGGCACAGGATGGCAGAGTTAGAAAGACAGGGAGAGAGGAAGAAGAAAGAATGTAGACACTGGGGTATCATGATCAAAAAGATAGAAATCCACAATCAGTGCCGGATTTACCACTAGACTAAGTAGGCTAAAGCCTAGGGCCTCAACATTTAGCAGGCTTCAAAACTTAAGAAAAGGGCCTCAAAATTGAAATACCCTAGGGCCTCTCAATATCTAAATCCGGCACTGGCCACAATTCTCATGCGATAATCATGCAATACAGTGGATCTTATACGCTGCCCGGGTATCCACACATGGGTAGACCCATCCCCATCCCATCATGCCAATGATTCTGGATGGAAGAGGAGCCACTAAACTGATAGTGGTAGACTATGTACTGATCAATGCAAACGATTCAATATCAGGGAGAGAAAGAAAAAAGAGAGTGCGTGGATTTTTATGTGATAAAAAGAGAGAAGAAAGGGTAAGAGGGGGATAGGGACAGGGAACCATCCCAAACAAGGATAGGCCACCCACATGCGAAAATAATGAGTTAGCCAAGTTGCTGGTAGAATTAATGAAATTCATTAGTTGAGTAACCGTAACGAATACACTCTTCTCTGAATGTCTGTAGTGAGTAGACCATACTAGGTGCACTCTGAGTAAGGTCAAATTAATTGATGACCCTCGAGGTCGGTGTGGTTTCCATCTCTCTCTCTCTTGCTCTCTGTCTCTCACTTTCCTTCTGAAGCCCTTTCTGATTTGTCTTCCTCGGCAGGATGCACATATAAACATGTTAAAACAATCCCAACGTCAGTTATCCACCAGTCGACTCCCTCTTCTCTCTTTACCTCTGTGGACCCCCCATCTCACTTCCCTCTCGCTCTCCTTCTCCACAGGAATAGCAAAGCATTGATTAATTATTAAAGGTAAGCGAGGAATCTCCGCCCTGTCCAGTCATACCCCATCTCATTCTCTCCCACCATGATAATTGTGATCAAAAATCTTTCTTTCTCTTCAACACGACCTCAAGCAAATTAAATACTTGCTGGTCATGACTAACAACGTAATTTTCTCAAATATTTTCCCATGGTGAGAAAATTAACGCGGTATGCACAGCGCGTGTGCAACACTGTCCAGGATTTCTCAAGTTGAATGCACACCTGTGCAGGTGAGAAAACAAAAAAGGTGTGACAATAAAGGTGTACACACACATCGCGTTTACACAATCATTTTCAAGTCACACAACTGGTAGATGGAAGCCTACAGGCACATAATTTATATTAACACTCAGCGAGCGGAATTAATTAACAAACGTTTCCCCGTCATCACACACAGTTCGGTGGCATCTACAGCCGCCTCTCGCAAGCATTTTCCCCATTTGGACGTCCACTACAAACACAGAAACACAATCGGGAAGCAGTGGTGGTCAGAAATATCTCTCATATACCCACACACTTGGCGTTTGCTTTCCCTACCATATGAAATATATACTGTATTATACTAAGTGAGACGACGAGGACAGTACTAAAGTCAGGACTGTCCTCTTTCTCTTCCAGTGAACTGAGGTCAGCTTTGCCGGAATCGTAGTGTTAACTTGATTTCATTATTCATTAAAAATGGAAAAGACCAAGGTTACTTATAAATAGGCTTTGTAATCAGCCTTGCATTGGTTATTCTATGACTGCTACATCAAGGGTTGTCCTACTCATTAGGCACTGTGCATAGGGTCTACACCAGGGGTGTCAAACTGGCGGCCCGCATGCGGCTCTTGAAGCCTAGAGTTCCAGCCCTCACTATCGATATAAGTAATAAAAACTTAATAAATAATAATAATATCGTGTAGTAATACATATGGTCTGCTACTCAGAGGCTTAACGAGAGGGGGACAGTTGCCCCCGGGCATAATTGGAATGGGGCGTCATGTGCCATATTTTGAGTAAAACTATTATTAAATACCATTTCGACAATTGTCATGTCAAATAAACTCGATACCGTCACGGCTTTTAAAAACATTACGAAAAAAGGTAACACTGCATGGCCCTCATGACAACATACATGTTACCGATGTGGTCCTCCGGGTACTCCCAGGGAGCGGCGAATTCTCGTCTGATCACTGAAGTTAAGCAGCGTAACTCCAGCTAGTACTGACAATGGGTGGCCGCTTGGGAAAACTGGGTACTGCTAATACCCAAAAATCGTTGCATTAGTGTAGTGTCTGTGCAATCTCTGCATAAGAACTATGCTGTTGACGGGGCTCTAATGACCTTGTAGTTGAAGGGCCCTAAAACACCAACAAACAAACAAGGATAACTCCCAGTTTGACATGCCTGGTCTACACTATAGAAAAACACAAATTCACAATATTTTGACCCACATAAATTATAAATATAGGCCCTATATTAAAAATAACAAGTTCATGTATCAATGTCAAGGGTTTAGGGCCTTCGAATATCTAAATGCGACCTAGGGCTACATAATGTCAATTTCAAATAATATTCAAAGTAGGGTCAGTTCGGAAATATTTAATTGATATGCATTAGCCATTAACGTCACTTATTTCAAAGACAGAGACCATTTATAAAATTCAATGATTTCACGTTTGATTAAAATGAGTGTTAACAGCTCTTCAATACAGTGCAGAACTACAGTAAAAGAACCTAACGGACCATTGGGATGTAGAAGGGGGACAGCACAGTCAACTATAGCCGCATGGTGCTAAATTCAAATACTTAATCCATAAATAGGACCATTTAGGAAGCACAAAAGAAGAACATTCATCCATGTGTGTGTGGATGGCATTTAAAGCCGGCAATAGCGGTAGAAAAGTGAGAAATAAAAAGAGACAGAGAAAGGAGATATCTGAAAGGATGGAGCATAAGATGAGAAGAATAATACCCCCTAAATCTCTTAATATAGCCGTCCACTTTAATCTTTCTAATATGAATGATCTTTTAATTCACGTGTGGCTGGCTGTCCACTTGTTTGGAGTGCTAATTCATCTCCTCCATAGTCCCTCATTCTCTGGTATCACCACTACCACCACCACCACTTTGAAGGAGCAGCAAGCAGTAGCTAGCTTCCACATCTTTTTCTTTCTATATAATCAAGAATTACGACAAAAAAGAAGATGATAATCCCAGAACTGCTTTGCCTAAGGGTCATTTTCTGAAATTTTGGAACATCTTAATAGGGTGGCGTCGGGCAGAAGACGCAAGAGGTTGAAAAGTGGAGAAGGGCGGATGGTGACTGGACCTCACAGGCAGGTAACAACAAACCGACACGACCCGTTCAATGCAGCTGAAATTATGTCGCTGTCATAAAAAATATGCACCACTCTGGCAATAGAAGACTGGACTCGCACAAACTTGCACATTGATCGGATATACGGGCCACCCTGACCACAAAACCCCAAGGACTTGATCAGCGGTGCGTGTCTGGTACTGAGTGGCTGAGGAAGGAAGAAGAAGAAGCTGAGAAAGAGGGAGGGGGAAGATCATATAACGGAGGGAAGATGGAGGACGAGAGAAAAGGAATTTGAAACAAATAAAACTCAAGAAGAAAGGGAAGATATGGCAAACGTCTTAGCATCAAGGTGTGAGAATTTCCTAATGGACAGGCCGCTAAGACCCAACGATGGAGTTCATGCCAGAAATGCACTAGGTGCAGGATTTCTTTTAACAAACAGATGCCAATTTATTTATATATGCCAAGTTCAAAGTCGTTTCTTCTTTCTAGCTATTGGCCAATTAATCTGTGTCTCACAGCTCACATGGGTGGATATATGATTAGAAAAGGTTAAGACGAGAATAAGGGGACGATAAAGAGGAGGAAGAGGTGAAGGAGGAGATGAAGGCATGTAGCATGGCAGGGAGGAGAGATAGTTCTTGATGTTGAATAAATGGAGATTTTCTGGGGCGCCAATTCAGCGCCAGGTTCAATGCTGACTTTATAAAATAAGTCTACATTGACACGTTAGAGAAAATAACAGCAAAAATGCATTCGTTCCTTTTCGTAAAACTCGAAATGACCCAAGACTAATAAACAACGTAAGAAATCACCCCAAAACTCAATAGAAAGATGAAATTACGTGAAAGAGTTACTGTTGACAACATACCACCATGCATGTAGTTGACTTTGTCATTATGGTGGTCGGGAGTTAGTATCTACTAAGCGGATGCTTACTATTAAAATATCACTAACGAAAGTCTCATGTGATGGCGTATACATAAATATGCATTCATTTCAGATGATCAACAAGCCGCTTACTTGGCTCATTCGCGAACCACATGTGACGGAACGAAAATAAAAATCAGAATTTCAATGAAACTACAGCATAAGGATAAACGACGTTAAAATACACACACACAGTATATGCACGTGTGAGATATATTTAGCATCGATCTTGTACATGAAACATGGCTTATTTAGGAAAGATAAATATGCTACACGTCGTTAAAATCTCTCACCTTTAAAAAAACACCTTGAGTTTAAAGTATATGCAAATGATAACATTAAAATAGAAACTCTAGTTTATAGCTATATCGAAACAAACTTAGCTTTAATTAACTGCCCGACCCCATCATAGGTGAGATAAGGGTATGATGATGAATTAAATTTCTTTTTTTGGCCACAAACCGTCATATATTAACCGTTCCATCAGGCGCTGTTCTACTTACAAAGCGGTTTTTGAGCAATTAAAGTGATTTCCTTAAACTTTGGGGTTATTAAGAACAAATTCTAGCAAAAAAAAAACAAACAAAACAACGACACCATGTTGGTAATTCGAACGCAGAAGTGCGCACAAGAGTACTTCCGTCTCCAGCTTGGCACTGCGCATGCGGACATTCTAAAACATAACTATTCAAACGAGGGCACACCAAAAATTCAATGAACATTTTATTAAGAATCTCATTATCAATATCGACATGCTCATCGCTTTTATTAATTAAACATTCTAGAAAGACTGGAAACAATAATTTTAAAAAAATTTAAGAAATGAGTTGTCGGAGCTCAATACAAGGTTGTTCGATTACAACAGAAGAG
This sequence comes from Trigoniulus corallinus, assembly GCA_013389805.1. Lineage (NCBI taxonomy): Eukaryota > Metazoa > Arthropoda > Diplopoda > Spirobolida > Trigoniulidae > Trigoniulus > Trigoniulus corallinus. The sequence goes on along the minus strand of JAAFCE010001036.1, from coordinate 43,550,676 downwards.
GATGGACCGTCTGTAACGGAAGTATGTGTAGCGTACTCAACAACAACACCCAGCAAATTACACGTAAAAAAAACATTGGCAAGGTAGTAATGTAGGAAAAAATGCGAGCGAAAAGAGTGGTGAAAGAATAACGAGAAAGCGATAGAGAGAGAGAGCAGAGGGATAGCGAGAAGGCAACAACAGTCGCAACCCCATTAAGAGGCAAACGCAACATAGGCCCACACACACTCACGCGCATATACACACCACACAGGGGCGGAGTATTGGAAAAGGTTGGTCCGTTGCCGTATGCTTCATAGATTGGAGAGGTGTCAACTCAGGTGAGTCTGGATAGGTCGAGGGCCCCGCCAAAAGAAGAAGGAGTTTAAAACTTTACAATCGAGTTACGAGCGAAAGGAGAGGGCGCAACGGGGAGCCCTTCATGTATGGGATACCCAAGGTAATCGGAGAACATAGAAGACACTACAACTCACTCTTCGGTCAAGGAAAATGTGATACGTACAGTCAAACTGATACATTAATAATTATAATAAAACACAACTGACAGCAGTAGAAAATAGTCCAGTGCCAACAACGAGAATCTTTAAAAAGTGAGGCAAGGGGAAAAAAATGAAACCTCAGAAAAAAAAATAATAATAATAGAGATCTACGTTTCAAATACCATCGGACACACGGAGTGACTAAGCAGTTAAACAATTTCGAGATGAACGACGATTAATAAATATATAACATTCATCTTCATTTCGACAATTGAAAAAGTCTTCATTGAAATTGTTTGAAAAAAAGGGGGACATCTGCCAAATTATTATTATGGCAACGACAACCGGGTCAAAGGACAGAAAAAAATAACAACCACCCAACCAACAACATATTCCGCATCACTGTCAGTCAAAATACCTGCGCCACGGTTGGTTTATTTGGGCCGACAACGTACCTGTCATGTTTGTGTCTACCACGCCGAATACAGATTTATTTTTCAAATAGTCCTATTCAACTTGAAAAAAAAAAGACGACTTTAAAAAAAAAATATTATTTCATTCATTATTAAACGTGTGTTTGTGTATGTGTGCGCGCGCACAAGTTTGTCAGTGGTACAGAAAAAAAACATGAAGACCAACGGAAGACAACAATTTGCAATTTCTGACAAATTCACCGCCACCGAACTTCCTCACCTCCAACAAGACCACCGACAAAGAAGAAGACATCCACTGCCACCAGTTCGGAGCAACAAGCAACATGTCACTAGCACCAGCAACTGCAGCACAGGCAACATTCACCAGGCAGCAGCAGCAGCAGCGACGACATTGGATGACAAGTTTGCAGTATAAACCTATACGAGTTTGAACGCCCGAAAAACGAAAAAAACGCGCGTGTGACCGCACAATTGTGAAAAACAACCTGAACAACAACAGTGTTCCAGAGTTCGCGTCGCGTTCATGGCGGCGTCGACAACGCATCAAGTTACAACGACTCCAAGCGTCAATACAAGGCAGCAACGGTCAATATGGATTAATTCGCATTTGGGGGAGAAAACGGGGTGCGCGATGCAACCACCGTACGGACACAGTACTAAAATCACTTTGCCCACTACCTCCTTCAACGTCGTATCGCTCCCACATTGCTCCTTATTTTCTAATTGACCCCCATCTTCTCTCCCTCCACCACCGACACCACTAGCCACCTTCCAGCCTCCCACATTCCTCAGTGACCTCACCACGACCAGTCTGCATGTGTGTGCCTTTAGGTGTGTATGTGCCGATACGTGGGGACAAGTCCGGTTACAACGGTTGTAACTGATTAAGCCACCAAATTTTCAAGTCTTCTCTTCAATGAAAACTGGTATTCATCATGCATTTACTAAGTTGATTATTATCCATTTATTAGAAGGAATTTTATAATTATCGGCATTTTTAAAAATATTTATATACATTTTTTTTAACTGTCCCGCGTGTGAATGTGTGGACGTGCGCGTGTGTGGCCATTATTGATGATGCACGCATCATCATCATCACCATCCCTATTATATCTTTTTAAGTATTTTTAGTTTAGGTCCCAAGTAATGTATGGCTGTACATGTATATATACACGTGTGTGTCTGTACGTCTACGCACAAATATTTTTTTATGTTTTCCCGGAATCCTGAAACTTCTGAATTATCGCCACCAAAGTCTAGATAAACACACATGGTAACGGGGAAGTCACGGTATACATTTTGCTTTAAAAAGAAGTTCGCAAAAACGGTAGGGTGATTTCCGCGGAAAATTTCTTCATCACCGTCATCATCCTCATCATCATTATTATTGTCATCAATCATCATCGTTGTCGTCGTTGTCATCACAGTTGCAGTTGTCGCCCCCGCCATTCATCTCTTCCATGCACACGACGCAGTAAAAGATGTTATCCTTCAAAATGAACAGTTTGCTGCTGCTCATTTGTTTAGTTTTGATCCCGCAGGCAGTTGTCATCGGTAAAAAGGGAAGAGGATCAAAATGGTGGTAAGTTTCAATTTACAAAAACAAACTATACTAATTAATAAATTGACATTTATCAACGAAAGCAACATGAGAACTTAGATAATTAGACCTGATAAAACAATTGATTGGTCCATCATTCAAATCAAAATGAATGATTGGGGAAAGGAGGAGGAGGACGAAGGGAATCCAAAAGAGAAAACATGAAGGTCTGATATGAGTGAACAGAGGAGGTGATGATAGGCAAGGGGACTAAGGGAGGACGTTTAAGAAACATGTCGGACAAATAAAAAGAGACATACATATTATGAAAGTTTGCCCTTTTGCTCTCTAACCTCGTTGTGGCTAATGACGCCCCGTTAAAAAAAAGGTCCCGTTTAAGAATTATGTTCTCTAGCCTACGTAGTAGCCAGGTGAAAACGCACCACAGAGTCGTGGTCAGTAACAAGAAGGATGATTGATTATGTCATCAATACTGGCAAGGTATTACGAGTTATGTTAGAAGTATGCCCCTCAATGGGACTGACCACAGTGTGTGTGTTAGTTTTTGGCCAAGGTTAGTTAGTCTGAAGTTCAAAACTCCATTAAAGTCGTAATGTCGCCGACACACCCTTTCGTCTCTAAGGACAGAAGATGCCACATCTCTGAGCTCAGTATTTGCCCTCTATATGCACATATGTGCAATATAGGCCAGGGACAATCGATTGTATCCCAATTCCGATTACTACCATTCAAATTTATAACGAAAACGGACACAAAACATAAAGGTCTGAAGAAGCGACAATAATGAGGAGAACAGGAACAACGTGTGGGTGGACGGGGGAAAGACGAGACGGTGAAATACAGGCGTCGTATAAAATCAACCTATAAACCTACAGATTTGGCACCTGGTGTGCTGCAGACTAAAAACTACAGAAAAAATTATAACGACGTCTTTTTTTTAGTAGGCATCTGCATATTGTCTTACAATTTTAGAAAGTTTCCTGGTAAGAAACAGGGATTAATGTAATAAGGTAAACTACTACTGTATATGAGTGGCCCGGGACACAAGTCTATTTTAAGTCAACTGGATCTGGGAAACAGATATAAAATGATACTAATTTATACATATTATAACTATGCACCCAGTCACTAATCGACACTACGAGTGACTCCAGAAATAATGAATTATGCGCCCGTAGCACTTTCACACTTCCTGTCCTACTCCCGTCAACCCGATCAATCTTCCTTCACAGTAAAGTCTAAAAAAATTAATTTTAGTCTACGCAGTCGGATAATGAGCATACCTATACAATAAAGGCTTATTAAAATCTAATGGTTAGATGTGCGACAGCTAGCAGAATCGATTAATAGTGATATTGGCCCACGTCCCATATCCGGATAATGAAACAAAACCGTGCCACTCAATCAATACGAAGATCGATGACAACACCTTGACAGATTAAACGCAGTTGCGGTCCTTGCAGAGCAGGCAAAGAAAGAACCGTCATTGGGGGTGAAGAACTGGCGAAATATGAATAGCCCAGTCAGGAAATTAAATTGATCTAACACTATCATCACAGGCACCTCATTGAAAAATGATCTCCGACTGCACTTCTAGTAGTATATTAATAGCTCGGTATCCAAAAAGAGGCAAACAAGAAAACACAGTAATACCAGTACCCGGGACGGACGAAGAAATTGACGACAACCGCGCTAGGCAAAATGAACCTTTCTCTGCCCTACAGGAGAAGGGTTGAGGCTGACGTCATCACAATTTTATATAAAATTTCGCATAACCTAACTTAGTTTATGAAACCGAGATGAATATAGCAGGGGTTTGAACCGGAACGAAACCGAAAACCTATAACCCGTAAAACCGTTATTTTAACCGGGACGAAAACCGGAAGCGAACCGAAAAAATATCGCTCTTATCCGTTTGACACATGTAAAAACTTGCATAAACGCGTGCTGTTCAGTATCATCGTGTGCAGTTGTCGTTCAGTTGTCTAAAGTGCCATATGTCCCTGCACATTTTACATCTTGGGTCACTATTTAGGCCAGGCGCACATTAAGTCAAGACTGTCTCATGACAGTTCTGTGGTTGTCAATGAGTTTTGGCTGCTAGACGCCTTGTTTCAAGTGTGCGGCTACCCATTGGTTTTCATAGCCCAAGACGAGCACAGATGTGAGACAGTCTTGACTGTAGTGTGCACCTGGCCTTACACTAATGGAGTGTAGAACATGAGCACCAACGAACGCGAGCACCAACATTTGGTCCAAAGTCATTCTAAACGTCAGAAACACACTGTAGGCCTACATACTGTATATACAGAAAATGTGCATGTCTACACCTTTTAAAATATCATCATCATCATATCCCTATCCCGGCAGGGTCGGGTCTGCGGGTCCAATGAACATGCTCTGACTGGGGGCACCCCAGCCGGGCGTCTGGAGCCCGCAGGAAATATTGGCTGAGGGGGGAAGGCGGCCTACCCCACTGCTCCAACACCGCATTACACAACCAAAATAGGAATGTTTGGCAGGCAAATTAATACTTTGACTGACGTTTTGCACAATAACTACAATGCAACAGGAGTCAGGCTCATGCCCCATAAAGCAACTCCAACCCCTAACCCTTTTCCGCCTATGGCAGGGTCGGGTACCCATTTGTCCCTCTGAATGGACACAGGGTGATATATTGATCGTAGTTTTTTCTGCAGCCGGTTGCCGGCCAAAGCTGCACCCCTACGCTTATTTATCGTCGGTCTAGTGTTCGTTGGGGAATGCTACCGACGCCAGGGGGCGAGCTCCTACACCTGGAAATTTTTGCCTCATCTACCCGTTGCGTAGTAGAGAGGGTTCTTTTACGTGCAAGTGCCATCGTACACCCACACGGGACCTCGGTTTTACTTCTCCTCCGAAAGAAGGCACACTCGCGGCTTCTCTCTCGCCCGAAAGCAGCCGACCCACCACGGTCCAGTATCGAACCTAGAACTACTGGCGTAGTAGCCGAGCGTGCTAACCACTACGCCAGGCTCATGCCCCATGACTTTTAAAATATAATATGAGAATTTCATTTTTAAGTATTAATGTATTTTTGAAATATTTTTTAATACAAATTAATTTTTTTGAAATTAATATTGGGAGCGATACCGAAAACCGGAAAAACCATTATTTTTTACTGGAACGAAAACCGTAACCGAAACGAAAAAAAATAATGGTTCGAAGCCCTGGAATATAGTGACATTGTCTTGTCAGAATTATTTAAAAGCGCAAAGTCTTACCAAGGTTTGGGAGGGAGTCGAGCCCCGCAATCTGCTTTGCGTAATCTCTTGCCGAATATTATTTTATAGGAAGCGAAGCTCCACATTAAAACACCCTTGATTTACAGTATTGTTACTGATTACTATATGTGAGGGGGGAGAATAGTATAATAGCTGGATTCAAATTATGTTCAACACAACAAATAATTTATTAGCCACGTGTAAGCGGAGTCTAACGCGTCTACAAAGGACCCCTTTTAAGATCCCTTTTGATATCTGATTTCAGAAGAGAAATTCATTTTGTGACTCTTAAGCCGATTAAAATTCACGTCGATATTATACACATATTTGTCACACCGCAAACTAGACTACACTTATTTTAATAAGGTCATGTATTAAAAGGGCGCCACAGATACCGAACAAGGATTACGACAAGATCACAGGATACAATGGGGCGCCGGAAGGAGACAAAAGGCAGCAGTAGCAACACGCCAGAGAATTACATAGGCCTTTTGAGTAATCGATCGGGTGACGACGACGACGACGCATCGATTAGAAATGGTCACGACGGCGACTGCCACAAAATAAACGAAAACAAAGGACTTGGGATGTCAAAAGGAGACGGTTAAGGCTTCCCCCTCCCGTGTAGTGGCGGCACCTTTGCACAATGGGTCAATGACATCAATAAGGTGCCTGGTTAATGGTTTATTTGGCCGCTGTGGGACACACGGAAGCAAGCGTGTGCTATGGGATAAAGGTTATTTAAATGGCCCAGTTATTGACGTTATTCAACAAATGATTAAGTGGCGGAATGACTATTTGGGAGAACTCAGTACTTTGACATCTAAGTATTTCCAAACTGAATTAGGGCACACGTTTTCATCACCTTCTTCAGGTAGTAGTAGTCCTTTTATTTTCTAAAATGGTACAGAGTTCCCAACCTCCCACTTTAGAAGAGGGATGAGAAGCCATGGGAAGGACCCACAGAGGCATGCCATGCCTTAAGATAGAGAACAAGGTGTTCAACGTTGAGGGTCACACTTTGTCCAGTGGATTCCACATGAACAATACCAAAGTTAGACAAAAAAAGTAACAGACAGACCCATCTACGGCGGCGATAAATTTGTCATTCATTGCTTTGCAACATCTTCACACTGAGAGGGCAACGAACCATTCTCCATTCTTTACAATAAATATCCTGTACTCCTATCACTCCTCTCTCTTTCTCCTATGGGACTGCCAGCGTCTTTTCACCTGATTAATTTTAGGCGATCAAACGTCTACGTACCCTTTGCCATTTAGTTCAGCCGAGGAATTCACCGCTAAAGGATAATGGAGTACTCCCGCCGGTAAATCGCCGTAACATCCCTTCCAAAAACACACACATCCATCCCATCGTCCTTTTTCATCCCCTTAATCTTTATTCACTTTGACAGTCTTTCCTTTTGCTTACACATGGTCTGTCCCAACAAAAAGCAACTCCTAACCCTTTTCCCGCCTATGGCAGGGTCGGGTACCCATCTTGTCCCTCTGAATGGACACAGGGCGATATATTGGTCATAGTTTTTTTTTCTGCAGCCGGTTGCCGGCCAAAGCTGCACCCCTACGCTTATTTATCGTCGGTCTAGTGTTCGTTGGGGAATGCTACCTACGTCAGGGGGCGAGCTCCTACACCTGGAATTTTGCCTCAATCTACCCGTTGCGTAGTAGAGAGGGTTCTTTTACGTGCAAGTGCCATCGTACACCCACACGGGACCTCGGTTTTACTTCTCATCCGAAAGAAGGCACACTCGCGGCCTCTATCTC
>JAAFCE010001036.1:43506689-43543054 GCA_013389805.1 Trigoniulus corallinus | reverse complement strand
GGGTTCTTTTACGTGCAAGTGCCATCGTACACCCACACGGGACCTCGGTTTTACTTCTCATCCGAAAGAAGGCACACTCGCGGCCTCTCTCTCGCCCGAAAGAAGCCGACCCACCTCGGTCCAGTATCGAACCTGGAACTACTGGCGCAGTTGCCGAGCGTGCTAACCACTACGCCACCGCGGCGGGTTTACACATGGTCTGTCCCCCTCCCTTCAAATTTGGAGCTCTCAACTTTCAACTAATGGCTAATGATTCAAGCCGACTGCTCTGATAGGGTCTCAATATGCACCAGTTGATTTATTTATCGGCGGTTTGAATGCCTATGAAGCATATAGCGACGTCAGGGGCCGAGGGACATTGTGCGACCACCGGGCTACTTTCCACCCTATTGCAGGCGCTCTTTGAGGCCTCGTTTTTTTCTTATAAGCCGAAAGGAATCGCTTACCTCGGACAAGATCGAATCTACTATTTTATTCTCGGGTTAACCCTTATGTCAATAGGCAGAAATTTTCACATTGCTCAATGGTCAGGGTACCCGGCACCCATACTGAATGAAATGGAAAATGGGCAAACGTATGCTTGTTTCAACATTCAGGTATTAGCTTTTTCTGGTCGTTATCAGTTATTGCCAAAAAATCCATCTCTGTTGAACATTCAAAGACGTCTGTTTCATGCATTTTCTGTCCCACACAACAGTAATATCTTATGTTTCATCCTCATATCCTTATCTCGCCTGTGGCAGGGTCGGGTCTGCGGATTCTAGCTCTCCACTCCTGCCTATTCCCCGCCTCGTCCCAAGTGTTTTGGTTCTCCCCTACCCTGCGGTCTTCCAACACCCTTCATCCCTGTAAGTAGGCCAAACAAACGTCTCCTTTACTCTTCATATTACACAACCATACCACATACAGTACATCCATTCATCATCATACCCTTATCCTGCTTGTGGCAGGGTCGTGCCTGCGATACCTAGGCCTCCACTCCCGACTATCTTCCACCAGGTCCCCGTCCACTCCCACACACTACCATGGTAATCCTTATTATGTACAACTTGCTCCCACGTCTGCTTTTGGTCTTCCGCTACCCTGGGTGCTTCCCACCACCTGCATTCCCGCAATACACCAAACGAGCTCCTCCTCCCCTGTTCTCATTACATGTCCATACCAGCTCAATCTTTTTCTATACGAACTTTGGGAAATAAACTATTGGGTACCTGGGTACCCTCCAGACAGGGGCAAATCCAGCAATTGCTCCCCCCTCAGTGCATTAATGGGGCGCATATTTCAACGGATGCACGATTCAACTTTACAAACTGATGAGGCATTTTTGCATTTGCTATTCCCATTTTCATACTGCCAGTCCAATCTGCAGTTGGCTAAACCATTGAAGATAGGACATTGTCTAAGGGGCAGCAGAGGACCTATTGTAATTGTTAGCCGCATTTATACTATGGAATTCATCATCATCCTCACACCCTTATCCCGCCTGCGGCGGGGTCGGGTCTGCGGGTTCTAGCCCTCCACTCCCGCCTATCTCCCACCAGGTCCCCTTCCACCCCGCACACCACCATATCCTTTCGGACAACCTGTCCCCACGTCAACTTCGGTCTCCCCCTGCCCCGGGTGCACTATGGGATTCTGTGTATTTAAAAATATTTGTGGGCGCAATTTTTTTGAAGTACTCCCCCCTGATCCGCCTCTGCCTATGCAATTATGGGGATTTGGTCTTGTAAAACAATAACTATTTTCAAAATAAAGTTATTTCAACTCAAAATCAAAAATGGGTACCCGGATAAGGGTTAAGCACTTTAACAACTGAGCTACTTGAGGTGGGCTTTGGGACCACGCAAGAACTAAAAAAAGGATTAAATATGGATGCCACAAAAGGATAAGACGGATTCAGCTGGAAGTAATTTTGAGAGCTCGCTTTACTGGGTCTTTGTCTCAGTTTCAATGACTCAGTGGTCAGGGTGTTTGACTTCACGAGTCCTTGGTTGCAGGATCGATCCTAGCCGAGGTGGCTGGCATCTTCCGGGAGAAAGTCGAATGGCCCTGTGTCGTGCGTAAGATGTTACTTACATGGAGTAAAATGTGAAGATCGGACTCACCCCTTGGCGTATTTGGAGAAAAAGTGCCGTAACGCATAAAACAGGGAGACTTTAGGTATGCAATAGGTTGCAGCATTAGGTCAGAAGCCGGCTGCGCAATATCGTAATACTGTAAGGCCCAGCGCAAAATGAGACGCAGTCCCCGCAGGGTGTCTCACTATAAATTTCTGTGGCTCACATGATAGTATGTAGTTGCGCATGCTAAGTCGCAGGGTGACGTGACTCAGTGCCTGCACCACGTGACCCTGCGGAGCGCAGTGCCAATGCCGCAGTTTCCTGCGTGAAGTTGGCGTGACAATAACAAAAAGCTGTGCGAAGCAGCGAAGTTCTCTTGTTATTTGATGCAAGTATGGTGAAAAACTGCGATTCAATGTGCGGTGATTGGCTGCTAGTAGAATTTCGCAGGGCTGCTACACCCTGCGTCTCATTTTGCGCCTTGCCTTATACCGACTACCCTCCAAAACTTAGTCCGTGTTTTCTCGGTTCAAACGGGTCAAATGGATCTCCGACTCTGCAATAGGCGGGGAGACAAACTAGACCACCGCAACAAAAAAATAGACCAATGTTAAGCGCGCCATTGATGAACAGTTGACAAAACTGACACATCCACTACCAAGAATGTCAAAATTTTTGAACGAAACATTACCTATTATACAGTAGATATTTTATTTATAGCATAATGATATTGACCCCGTAACATCCAACGCCTTTAATGATCCGATACTTCAAATCACACCCTATTTATTGACAGTGTATTGACAGTGTATTGCTGGATTTCGTGACATCATAATTAAAACACTGCATTACCCTCGCGAGGTGAGGGAAAAATAATTTGTCATAACAAAGGTGCGTGTGCGTATGGGACGGTAGGGAGGGGGACTAGAGACATCTAAAGAAGAAGAGGGATTAGCCCCCTTCATTGGAAAACTTTGCATGCCAATCCAGCATTGGTATATTGCATATGGATACATGAATTATTTACTCTCTCACCCGGTCGCAACAACCTAATGAAGGTGTGAAAGAAAAATGTGACCCAAGCTACTACTGTATGTTTAGAAAGGAGTCACAGATTATTACAACACCCAATTTGTTAAACACGGAGTTAATGTCCTAATATATTTTCCAAGTTAAATGTTACCATTTTCTTAACTCTAAAAACCTCCTCTACTAATGTTTTCATCTTTTATTTTTCCTCTCCTGTCTCTTCTGACAGCAGTAACAAAAAATGACAGAATGCATAGACATTATGGGGGGAAAAAAACTTCATTCAATTTGGGCCCTATTCGAAATCCGGACAAAAAAAAAACGAATAACAGGCCCATGTACAGAAATCACATTTGACACCACCTTTCATTGATTCAAATTTTGGGCGTCAACGCCACCGACGTCATTACGCAAATGATTAGCACCCCGACAATTAATTCAACAGTGGGCATTTTCAAAGGCAGACAAACAGAAAGAGGGTGAGAAAGGGAGAGAGTCAGAGAGGGGGACACCACTACATGAAACGATGATGGGAAAAGCCAATGACTGAGATCAATAAACTGAAAGCGGGCTTAGATTTCGTCGTAGAAAAATATTGAACAAAAAATAAACATCACTATTTCGTCATATATAAGTGAAAAAATTATAGCAAGTAAACGCAAAATAAACACTTGGGATTCATTACAAAAAAAAAAAATTGGGAGAGCAAGTCCCAATGAAAATTTGGGAGTGGGGAGATGAAGGGGTCACGTGGCTGCACCATAAACTATCCGAATGTCATCAATGACCAATTACATAAAACAACTTGCGATGCGATTAATTTCTATCGAATATTTAACATTTCATAGATATCACATATCATGTGCCTCTTCCTCGTGCCCATTCCGTCAAAAATCGGTGCCATTAATATTTTATTATACGCGCATGTTAGAGGCGCGATTGTTTATGTTTGTCCCTCTACGCACATTCAAAAGTTTTATTATCTCAATTGAAATCACTTACAGTTACACATACTGTAGATGCCACCAGCTCCACATGATGATTATGATGCTCATCATCGTTGGAAGAAATATTATTACCCTACTAAGCCTACTGTACGACAGGGTGTATTTTATTTACAACAATAAAAATAATACTCTGGATTAGTTTTATTTCCTTTACCCACTCGGCTCCCTTCCTCATTCCTGCCCCGTCGACTACCAGAAAATATCACTGGGTCAAAAAGAACTTCAACATTTTAAAAAGGCGTACAAAAGCACAGCATTATCAATCCCAAGTTGCTTTCATCTTCCATCACGTTACAAACGCAACAATGGGGGGGGGGGGTGTAGGGGTAAAGAAGGACCATAGGAGTGTGGACGATAGGATGCGGAAAATTAATACCAACACAAGTAGTAGCCCGGAAAATTTGTTCTCGCAGTAACCTGTAATTGTATATCAAACTCTAGGTCAGCGATTCTCAACCATTTTTTCGTCACGGTACACTTTTACTAATTTCAAAATTTGGCGGCACACTAACAACGACACATTTCAGGGCACACAAACGCCAAAGAAAATATATAAGTTGTAACCTAACCCTATGCAAAAACTTGCCTCGGTGGCGATCGGTAACTGTGTCAGTAGTTTTTGGTTCAATACTGGACCGAGGTGGGTTGGGCTTTTTTCGGGCGAGAGAGAAGCCTTGAGTGCACCTTCTTTCGGGTGAGAAGTAAAACCGAGGTTCCGTGTGGTGTACGATGGCATCTGCACGTGAAAGAACCCTCTCTATTATGGAACGGGTAGAGGACCAAAATTTCCAGGTGCAGGTGCTCGCCCCCTGTCTTCGGTGGAATGTCCCAATGAACAGTAGAAAGACGATAAATAGCATAGGAGTTGCAGCTTCGGTTGGCAACCGGCTGTGGGAAAACACTGCCCAATATATCGCCCTTGTGTCCAGTCAGAGGGACAAGATGGGTACCCGACCTCGCGGCACACTCTCGTGAATCTCGCGGCACAGTGGTTGAAAATCGCTGCTCTAGGTAAAGAAACTAACCCTTCTCGGGGGCTCACTGGTTCTATGTTGGACCGTAGTAGTTTGGCTTCTTTCGGTCGAGAGAGGGGTCCCTAGCCATGGTGCCGTGTGGTGTGCACGATATCACCTACGCATAACAGAACCCTTACTTCATGGAGTAAAATATACACGTCGTTTAGCAAAATTTCCAGGTGTAGGAGCTCGCTCCCTGGTGTCGGTGGAAGTGCTCCAGCGAAGAGAAACAGGTCTACGATAAATAAGCTTAGGGCTTGCAGCATTAGGTTGGCAGCCGGAGGCGTAAAACGCCATTCAACAGATCGCTACCTTTCCCAAAAGGGACAAAAAATCGGTACCCGACCCTGCCATTGGTGGGGAAGGGTTAGCGATGGTGACGAAACTCTAGGGGAGAGATGAACACAACAGTTAAAATTCAATGATGAATGAAAGTTCCTGCAAGTAGCCTAAATCCCATTTAAGTCATCAAAGTAACCCGGTCACCCGTTGCGGTGACACCATGGTGTCATCCCTTCTCCCGAAAAAAAGCCACTCTGTTCCTTCTTCTGTTTTGGTGTCACCCCATTTGTCATGGTGCGAGCGGTGTCTCCCGGTGTGGCCCGCACTCCCCTAGTGACGCCATTGGAATTATGCAGTGGACGGAACTCTAATGACCATTTTAGTTGAAGGGCCCTTAAACACCAACGAGCAACAACAGTCGTATACGATACTATTCGGTTATAACACGACAATAGCCAAGCAACTGCATTTCCAAAACGTCCCACGAATTCTAGACATGACCCTTTTCGTACACTGGGGTTACCTGGATTTGGAGGGATACATTCACGTTAAAACATTGAAGAGGACGTGCAATGATACAGTAAGTAGCAATATGAAGTGATATTATTACATAATACAACAAACCTCATGGAGATCGTAATGAAGGAGGTGGGATGGAGTACGGGGAATAATTTAACAATTTACTATCGCCACTGGTCATACGCACTCATCGTAATTCATCTATAAGACAGCTCAATAAAACGAGTTTTTTTGTAAAGAATGAAAAAAAAAATACTTTTTTTATCTCTCTCTGTTTAATTCTTTTATCCTGACAACTGTCACAATTCTCATTACCGAGACTTACCGTTCACAACCAAGTCTCCCTCTGCAAATGCACCCTGGTGTCCGACTGACCACACTGACCCTAAGAGCGAATGCCTCTTCGTAATCGACATCACCCCTCCTTCTTTTCCCACATTAACAACACTCTGGTCGACCGTTACAGTTATTTGAGGGCCCGTATATTTCGATTGTGGCCACCCTGTCCCAACGGTGTGGCAACCACCCTGTTTAACAACGATGGTGCTTATAATAAGCAGTGTCCCACATAAAAGAGATGCGTGAATTTAGGTCGTCCTCCACCATGCTTGAAACTTAAGTGCATCAAGAACCCATCGTACACCTCCCCCATTGATCCTCCGCACATAGATACAGTTTGGGACTTTTTCATAATTCAACCCAAACGTCTTAAAAGAATGCTTGCATACTGTATCTCACTGAATCTGAGGCCAGGTGAGGTTTACGAAATCAAGACTGTGGGTGTTTTAAGGCCCTTCAACTACAAGGTCATAGCTGCATAGCTCCATTGCAGTCTGCACAGACACTACGCAAATGCGACGATTTTTGGGTATCAGCGGTACCCAGTTTTCCCAAGCGGCCACCCATGTTAGCATTAGCTGGGGTTGCGTTGCTGAACTCACGTAAACGAACCCTCTCTACTATGCAAAGGGTAGATGCGGCAACATTTCCACGTGTAGGAGCTCGCCTCCTGGCGTCGGTAGAATTCCCCAACGAATACTAGACTGACGATAAATAAACGTAGAGGTTGTAGCTTTGGCCGGCAACCGGCTGCAGAAAAACTATGACCAATATATCGCCCTTGTGTTCATTCACAGGGACAAGATGGGTACCCGACCCTGCCATAGGCGGGAAAAGGGTTAGGAGTTGCTTTTTGCCCTTAGTATAATGCTAGCAAGCAATTACAAGAGGTCCTCTACAACCCCTTGCCCAGCAACTGTTCCAGTGGCAGTATAGAAATGGGGATAGCAATGCAAAAATGCCTCATCAGTTGCAAAGTTGACTCATGCATCAGTTGAAATATGCGCCTCATTGAGGTACTGAGGGGGGAGCAATAGTTGCATTGCTCCCCTCCCCCTGGTCCGCCCCTGTTGTCAGTGGATCATGTCATAAACTACAGTTGCGTAGTTTTACATTAGGGACGCAAAACTTTTCACATCTCGAGGTCAGAAATAAACCACACTATTCGCATATCAAGTAATTTATGGAGCTTGTTCTTTAAATCGTGATTTAAACTAAAAACTCGAATACGAGTGACTAAGGCTTTGTTTGTTGACGTCGACTTTTTATTTATCTCCCATTTGCTTATTTAAATATATAATTTCTCTCGAAATTATCCTTTTAAAACCGAAATAATGCCATGACTACCATCATCAATTCAGCTTCTATAATGTAGTTAGTATTTCCTTTGTTTGTTGGTGTTTTAGGGCCCTTCAACTGCCAAGGTCATTAGAACCCCGTCCACAGCATAGTTCTTATGCAGAGACTGCACAGACACTACACTAATGTGACGATTTTTGGGTATTAGCAGTACCCATTTTTCCCAAGCGGCCACCCATGTCAGTACTATCTGGGGTTGCGCTGCTTAACGTCAGTGATCAGACGAGAACTGGTGTGTCCAACGCAATTCGCCGCTCCCTTAGTATTTCCTATCCTGTATCCTAAATTCACCGTTGCCAAATTCAGCTCTAATTGCCAATTTCATAAACAAAAAGTTATGCTACGCATGGAATTCTGTGTATCATCAAAGAACCATTTATAAAACTACAAAGAAGGATGTTGGGGGAAGGAAGACGACGACAGGGAAGGATGGTGACCACTGACCACTCTCACTACCACATGATTGACTTCAATACCATAACTGACACACCTTTGTAATCAAGAAAATCAAAATGCAGCATGGAAGTGTATCTTTCCTATCCCTAAAGATGCCATGTATTCAAGTTAGGCCTATCCCTGGACAAACATTCAAGGACGTTCAGATAGCCCTCCTTCCTCCAGCGTGCCCCTGGACGTCACATCAGCGAAGCTCAAAATGTTAATGTAATCAACTTAATCATAAATGTGATTTGTTATCTAAGTAAAAAAGACAGTCGGCCTTCAAATGAAGTTGATACTTCTGCTCAGTGTGGCTACTCATTTGGTACAAGCCAATCGATAAGACCCGTTTCTCTCTTCGGTCTATCCTTTAACCCATTTCTCCCCCTAGATGCCCCCTTCATCTTTTTTTTTCATTATAACCGAGGAATCCATTGATAAGTGAAGTTCATAAACTAAATTAAGCAGATAACAAAGTGAATGACGCTTTTTTTTTTAAATAAAAAAATAGTAGGCAGATTACAAATTCTTCGTGACAACACCTTGTAGTCCAAATAATACTCGTATTATCTACGCAGAAAAGCGATAATTTCATTTAAGTGATGAATTACTTGATGTTGGCGAGGGATGAGTGAGGGAGAGAGGAGGGGGCAGCAATAGGAGATAGAGAGGAATGAAATTTACCTACATAAAAACAAAAACATGGTGACACCTGGACAAAACTTGCAATGACCACTCCTTCAATCTCCCTTAATCTACCACCTTCCTTTAAAAAATATCAAAATTAAAACACAGGTGGCCTTCTATGACCAACCTTAGTAGATTAAAAAAAATTTTAAGCATGTTTACTTAGGACGGAGAAAAAAGATATACAGGAAATAATAACCAAATATAAATATATTTCTTTAAGAAAAAAAACTCGTCTTAAATGATGGTAATATTTCGAAAATTCTGAGAGCACAAAAAGGTTTCTTTTTATAAAAAGGGTTTCATTTAATTGCTATTTCTTAAAGCCCAAAAAAAAACCGTCCCGTCCGACGACGTGTAGCAATTAAAACTAGTAGATTCGAGTAATTCATCTAAAATTTCTCACAGGAAGAAAATGTCAGTTGCACAATTGTAAAATAATTGTCCAAATTCATTTCCCGCCAATGTTTTTAGTAGATGCTAACTTTAAATATAAATATGGCGCGCAGGTGTGCGTACTCATTATTCCGAATCAATAAAAAACAGGCTAAAAGTAAAGACTGAAAAAAGAGAGAGAGAGAGAGAGGAAGAAAAATCTATAAAATGAAAGACATACATGAACAAAAAACACATACACACATTCCTTATTTAAATCGACAAAGATTTACTAACATCTTAATAGCAAAATCAACATTTGACATCACAATGCCATTCTTTTTCTAAATACAAATTCAATCCTACAGATCATATTTGCACTAAGGGCCTCGTTTATTTATCCTGGTCACACCATAACACCCATAATTGGTACAATGCAGTGACAAATCTAAACTAATAATTCATTCATTCATGTAGCAGGACCTGTTTTCTATTCCGAATATGTGACTGTTTGGTTCACTCCACGTCAGGTCAATCAACGTCTGTATCGCCTCACCGCTCTCTCGAAAGGGGCACCAATTGCCCATGACCTCTTCCAAGTGACTGTAGTCAATCCCCAATTTCATTGAGCGGCGAATTGCGTTGGACACACCAGTTCTCGTCTGATCACTGAAGTTAGGCAGCGCAACCCCAGCTAGTACTGACATGAGTGGCCGCTTGGGAAAACTGAGTACTGCTAATACCCAAAGTGTAGTGTCTGTGCAGTCTCTGCATAAGAACTGTGCTATGGACGTGGCCCAAATGACCTTTGTACTTGAAGGGCCTTAAAACACCAACAAACAACAACAACCCACGTTCAGTTCACACCCAGGTTTTCACGCTGCAAATTTCCCCCAACTAAAAAAAAAGGGCAAAAGGAGACGTGTGTGAAGCACCAGGAAGGTGAAAAATAAAGGTATTTACTGCATTAGTTTCATGGGTTGGGGAGTAAGCCAGGCAGCCATAACAGGACGAACCCTTAGGAGGCTGCCGAGGGAGATGAGGAGGTAGGTGAAAGGATGAAGGAGAGGGTTAATTTGCAGCACCCAACGTTCTTTACCAACCATCCTTGTTGGTATTGACGTGGGCTTGCGCTGCTTAACTTCAGTGATCTCACGGCAACTGGTGTGTCCAACGCAACTTGGCTGCACAGTATAAATTAAATAAATTTTCTCCTATTTCCGGAGATTGGTAGCGATCTATGAATCAAAGGGTTGGAAACCATCTCCTGAGCTAGATTTTCCTTCAGAACGGGAAGTTGGGCTCTAGTCTGGCAGTTATCGCTCCATCAGCTATAGGACTCGAAGGCGAAACATGAAGCCCTAAATGACCCACTCCTGAGTTTGATTTCGTTCGGCTTATGTGGTAATTAATTTTAAAGTCGGTCTGTCAGCCCTGGCAGTCATTTAAGGACGTTGAGTATAGGACAAGCGAGTTTCTAGCACCAGTTTAAGGGGCTTTTGCAGGGACATGGCATTGTGCACAATGCAACCAGCATCACTTTCCAATCAATAGAAGGAGGCTCACATGGGGTTGCCCGTTGACACTTTTCTGGGTCTGAATGCGCTAACAAGCCACAAATGTCCTTGTAATAATAACAAAGCCGAATTTGGCCCAAAAGTTAAAAAAAGTCGTTAGGAATTTATATTTCAAATAAATGCAATTTTCAATGTATTTCAAACGCTATCATTCAAACAGGGGTATTGCCAATACTGGAGATCCGACCAATTTAATCGACAACTCTATAAGGCGAACTGGACGTGTCAGTAATTACTTGGACCCAGCAGTTCACGCCACTCTAACGAGACGACAGAGACGGTTAGTTCGTCAAAATCCCGGGACAGTCATGGCTGTGGCCAAAGGAACCAGAATGGCCATGAGTGAGTGCGAACATCAATTTCAAAACAGGAAATGGAACTGTACAACAACGGATTACCTGAGAGGAAGATTACTATTTGGAAAAATTGTAGACAAAGGTAAGAAGAAATTATTTTAAATTAATTATAAAATGTTATCATTTCCTTATAATTCCGAATGTGGATTCAAGGCTGTTCTTAGGGACAGGTAGACGATTTTTAAAACTCACATTGCAAGGGGAGAACCCGCCGCGGTGGCGTAGTGGTTAGCTCACTCGGCAACTACGCCAGTAGTTCTAGGTTCGATACTGGACCGTGGTGGGTCGGCTTCTTTCGGGCGAGAGAGAGGCCGCGAGTGTGCCTTCTTTCGGATGAGAAGTAAAACCGAGGTCCCGTGTGGGTGTACGATGGCACTTGCACGTAAAAGAACCCTCTCTACTACGCAACGGGTAGATGAGGCAAAATTTCCAGGTGTAGGAGCTCGTCCCTTGGCGTCGGTAGCATTCCCCAACGAACCCTAGACCGACGATAAATAAGCGTAGGGGTGCAGCTTTGGCCGGCAACCGGCTGCAGAAAAAACTATGTCCAATATATCACCCTGTGTCCATTCAGAGGGACAAATGGGTACCCGACCCTGCCATAGGCGGGAAAAGGGTTAGGAGTTGCTTTTTATTGCAAGGGGAGAAGTAAGGGCCCCACTTGCCAAGCTCAGATTCGATTTTTGTGATAACGGTATGAGATAACAATACCGCTGCTTTCTGTTTTTGGGACAACAGGGTTACTTGATAATTCTATCTAGTGTTCAATATCTTCTTGTCCTCGTCCTCTCTTCCATCAGTATAAAAACAAGAAAGAGAATCTCTCATCTGAGATGCAGTATATAGGACAACCCTGTATGTCACCCAATTGTCAGTATCATTACGTGCCTGTTTACAGTCGTCTCACACTTCCATTTCAAAACATGTTAAATAAGTTGTTCTACCTGTAAGACAACAACAATCAGACCAAGCAGCCTCCTACTCTACTTTCGCAGCTTTGAACAATGTGCGTAGAGGTGCAAAGGGCGCCCATAAAAGACTAACTTTTTTTTTGCGTGGCATGGAAAATTTCGAAAAATAACTGCCACCAGCAGGGAATACTACAACATTGCCTAAAAGGCGTGAATTTCCCTCTCAGTCAGAAACCGGACACATTTCATGTGCGCTTTCTACATTTCAAGTCAGAATTTGAGTTCAACTTTGCAAGCAGCTGAACACACATTCCAGACATGTGGCTATTAACTTCTCACACCAGTTCATTCAGCATACGTGGGAGGCGGGTTGGGGCGAGAAAACCAGACTGGGCCGTTTCGAAAATCCGGATAGAGGGACTACGAGAGATAAGTGCTTTCTCTGCAGTGTAGACCTAGGTGCATGCAGACATACTTCTGGCGGGCATTTTGGGGGAAACACTGGAAACCGCTATAATCCATCCTCAGCATAACAAGAGGGGACGGCGAATTGCGTTGGACACACCAGTTCTCGTGCGATTCCTGAAGTTAAGCAACGCAACCCCAGTTAGTACTGACATGGATGGCCGCTTGGGAAAACTGGGTACCGCTAGTATCCAAAAATCGTCGCATTAGTGTAGTGTCTGTGCAGTCCGTGCATCAGAACTACACAGTGGACGGGGCTCTAATGACCTTGGAGTTGAAGGGCCCTAAAACACCAACAAACAACAACAACAACGATAACAAGGAAGCACCTACTGAATCTTTTCCCGCCTATGGTAGACTCCAGTACCCATTGGAAAATATGGGCGAGCTGTTGGATGGTATTTTAACTCAGTTTACTGTCGAATTTTATCGTCTGTCAATTTTTCTTCAATGGGGCACTTTTCTTTCACCGACCCCAGAGGCGAGCTCCTACACTTAGGAATATTGCTTTAAGACAGGGCTATTTTACCTCTGAGTGGCATCGCTCACACCTCTCTTTCTCGCGCCCTGTCGAACTTGAAACCACTGATGCAGTAAACGTTCACCCTCTGGATTCGAAGGATAAAAGAGACGAAATCTTGAACCTGAAGGATTAAAGAGCCAGTTAGCTTGTAGCAGGGCCGGTGCTATATGAAGCGAGGCTCTTCTATCAATAGGTTTATTAATCCAAATGCGCGGGGCCCTGTGCCGTCGCACTGTTCGCACACCCATCACGCCGGCCCTGCCTGTAGCATCACGGGTATAAACCTGTAGAGTCAATTGTATCCATTACATTTACGAGAAAGTCACCTTGGGCCTATCAGTATGAGAAACCATTTCAAAAGGAGTAGGGGTAGGGGGTTTGATTCTGAGCAAAATGCCAAACCACCAAAGAACAGTGAAAGACAAAGAGGGAGCATGGTAATCTGTTTTTTTCATTCTCTGTTATTGTTGTTATTATTATTAAAAATCAAACTGATTATGGAGAGAAATCCACTTCCTTTATGCAAAATATGTTAGTCGGACGAGAGGCATTTTTGACGTCTGCTAACCACTGAGGCTTGAAAATCCTCCACAACACACTATTCATACGACTTTCCAAGCTCGCAAATTTATGCTGACGATGTGACTAGAACTGGTGACCATGTCTCGAACAGCTCATCGAAATCTTGATTTCAATCAAAAAATGCAAGATACTCCCTGGTTACGATGTTCAACTTCAAGTCTATTAACTATACCCCATTATTTCTACTGTCACTTCCTGTAGAAGGAGACAGCTCCATAATACAGGCAGTTATGAGCAACAGAGGAAGGGAGATACGGCAGTGGGTGGGGAGGACGGAACAAAAGGAGAGGGTCTTCACAAAATCAACAGACAACCTTGCTTTCTTTCAACATCTGAAAATCTGAACTGGTGCCCTAATTGGCTTAATTTATAGGTCTTGTTATTTGTTAAAAGAAGGTGAGGGAGGGATGACTACGGTGGACAGGAGCAGGGAGGTGACTTAGTTGACAAACGCATGAGAACAGATGAGTATTTATCCGTCCCGTCCACATCTGGGACATACCAAGAATGTTGCAACTATACCTACCTATTCCATATTTTTTATATATGAAGGACGGGGGGGGGATGAAAGCAAAGGGATTGTGAAGTGAAGGAGGGAGCCTAAACGAAATGAAGGTTCAGAATAAAGCCTACAGAGAGAGAGAGAGGAACTCATCTAGAGCCAAATAAAAATACTTGATGAAAATTTTAAATGAACCACCCAGGAAAAATGAGCGAAAATGTTGAAGGCTGTTCTGCTTGAAAACGAATTTATTCGGTTTTATTTCCACTATTTCTCCCTTTCTTGAACTGGAGAATGGCAACCCTCTCGTGTAGTCAAATTTTAGACATTAATCGATTATTCGGTGATAAATGGACTAGTCTCAAATTGGCCAGTAGGTCAAAGACTTCATGGACTACCCTTGGTTCCGCAACGCAAAACCGTCATAAGAAAAAAAAACCACGGGTGAATTATTACTTTCGCAAAGAAATAAAAGCTTATTTTTTCTGTAATAAAAGTTGATGGGCGTCACGATTACACGAAAATGCAACTTATTATAGTTGCTATAAACTCCAAGTTTATTTTTCTTTACCCATATAAAGTGTTAAATTCAGTTTTCTAGTCCTTTAAAAAACTATATTTCTGCAATCGAAGACGTGAAGAAACGTGCGTGGTTCACAAGAGAAATAACTGACCCCATGTCCGACGGACATCACACCTGGAATACATTAATTTCAATTTTCTGAAACAAGTACTGCTAGACTCAGCCCGTTGGGGAATAGGTAGTGCAACGAGACAACAGTAACACTACAACACCAAACAATTGGTCAGTTGGTCAACCTTTCTTAATACAACTGGCAATTACATGAGACTAAGATTCGGGTCACGGTCGCGTTCACATCCTCAGTATTGTGTGACTCACCCCTAATTCGACATACTTATGACGCATGTATAGTCCAATTTTGGCAGATGTTGAACCAACTTGGTAGACTAGTCTATTTTGAGTTGTCCTTCGTTACTCAATCAGCCGTCCCTGGAATGAGTGTAATGCACACATGGCAGAACAGTACTCCTTTAAAAACCAACCTCCTGCCTATGGCAGGACTGTGTACTCATGAGTTCGGAAGGCCTAGATGAAGGAGAGAGAGCCAGATACCGGCGGAACAGAAAAGAAAATATAAAGGAGGAGGTAAAGGGTGAATTATTGGATAACCTCTGCCATCGAATGCCACAACCCTTTTATTCACCTCTTACGACGTGTAGGAATACACTTAGATTTATATTCTATCCCGGAACCACACAGGACCTTTGCGGAGTTGATGTAAACTCTAGAAATCCCTAATTAGCAGCACATTTATGCACTCCTTACGGATAGGACCGACCGGAAACTCTTGAAATGTATCTATCCTCTGTCGTTTGTGGGTCAGCAATCCAAAAATTGATTTGATTCTTGAAATGTTTGTGGTGCATCAATAAAGACCCGGTTAATTGGAGGAAAATATGTTCTTGGGGTTCGAAATTATCGAATGGGGCTGTAATGCGTTGGACACACCACTTCTCGTTTGATCACTGTAGTTAAGCAACGCAACCCCCAGCCTACTTAAATGAAGTGGCCGCTTGGGAAAACTGGGTACCGCTAATACCCACAAATCGTCGCATTAGAACTACGCAGTGGACGGGACTCTAATGACCTTGTAGTTGACAGGCCCTAAAACACCAACAAACGAATCGAAACTGAACTATACAAGAAACAGAATACCTTTTCGATTAGTTTCTTTGGGTTGGGGCGTAAGCTAGGCAGCCATAACAGGACGAACCCTTAGGAGGCTGCCCGCAGGAGATGAGGAAGTAGATGAAAGGACAAAGGAGAGGGTTAATTTGCAGCACCCAACGTTCTTTTCCAACCACCCAAGTTGGTATTGACGTGGGGTTGCGCTGCTTAACTTCAGTGATCTCACGGGAACTGGTGTGTCCAACGCAACTTGGCGCCCAAAGCAACTAAACGATGAGTTTCTCAGAGCTTTACCCTAAAGCTGCTTGGATACCTTGTTGTTGTTGTTGTTTGTTGGAGTTTAAGGTCCCGTCAACTACAAGGTCATTAGAGACCCGTCCACTGCATAGTTCTAATGCATAGACTGCACAGACACTACACTAATGCAACGATTATTGGGTATTAGCAGTACCAAGCTTTCCCGAGCGACCACCCATGTCAGTACTAACTGGGCTTGCGTTGCTTAACTTCAGTGATCAGACGAGAACTGGTGTGTCCAACGCAACTCGCCGCTCCCGCTTGGATACCGTAAGCCTAAAATATTTAAATGATTAAAATATGGAAAGATTAATAAAAGTGACAGCATCCGAAAGAGGCGAGAGGGTGAAAGGGGCAAACTGAACAGTTTACAATGGTACCAATAGAGGTGTTGCTTATGTGACTTCAAAATTTGGGATTCAGAAAGAGTTAAACGGTCCAGTCAAGAACAATATAGTCCACAGGCATATATCTAGCCGAAATAATAGTCATTTCCACACATAGGGTAGCAGTGGGACTGCTCCCACATTGGAGCCCACACTGAGACTCCCCTGTCTCTCTTTCCATCCGTAAGAGATCAAGCATTATATGCTTCGATCACTCGAAACATTGGAAGGACCTGACCAAATGATTTCTTAATACTCTAGGTTTAAATTATGCCAAGCACTCTGTCAAATGCTTTCTATTTCTGGCGCTGGCTATAAACCAAACTTCAAACTCAATGTTGTCTGGTTCAAATTAGTTATTGCGGCATCAGTCTTCATTGTGCTAACGAGGTGTCACACGGCCTCAGGTAACAACCGAATATTAATGACTATCGAAATGGCGATTTGTACACGATGACACGATAAAATTAACCAACTATTGTTAAATAAATCAAAACAGGGGAGAACAAGGTAGTATGTTTACATTACATAAACAAAAATGCAACTCAGCAGTATCTCGTTACCACGTGCAAAAAAAAAAATCAATCTTGACTGTGGGTCAATTTTTAAAATGCTTGCCCATCTATAACCTTCGAGGGTACTGGGATTCGAGCTCACATCCCCTAGCTTGCCAGCTACTATGCAAAATGAAGAAGCTGAGAGCACCCCTTTGATACAATGCAACGTTTTAAGAAGTAAACCTGACTTTCACCTACGTCGTCATTGCATAGTTTTCTCTTTAACAGGTGGGGTCGTGCGGTCCCTCTACATCCCACAATGATAATATTTTTGGGAAATCTGACAGAACGTAGTGCTACCGCCTCGGTGGCGCAGTGGCTAGCACGATCGGTAACTGCGGCAGTAGTTCCAGGTTTGATACTGGACTGAGGAGGGCTAGCTTCTTTAGGGCGGGAGAGGCCCCGAATGCCGCTTTTTCCGGATGAGAAGTAAACCCGAGGTCCCATGTAGTGTACCATGGCATTTGCAAGTTAAAGAGTTCTCTCTACTATGCAACGGGTAGCAAAGAAAGCAATCCCTAACCCTTTTCCGGCCTATGGCAGGGTTGGGTACCCATCTTGTACCTCTGAATCGATACAAGGCGCACTGACGCAGTTGCCGAGCATGGTAACCACTACGCTACCAAGGCAGGTCTACTATGCAACGGGTAGATGAGGCAAAATTTCCCGGTGTAGGAACTCGCCCCTTGGCGATGGTGGAATGCCCGACAAGGAGTCGCTTTGTTGATAGAACGTAGTGCCTGATGGCAGCCGGTTGGGGGACCCAGTGAGACCTTCTGTATTGCGAAGAATTATCAGCATTGAAACCAAAAAAGGAACTCCAAGCCCTATTCCGCTTACGGCGGGGTCGGGTACCCATCTGGCTCCTATGAATGGACACACAGATGATATATAGGACGGTATTTTTCCGCAGTCGGCTGCCGATCAAAGTTACAACTTATATGTTTATTTATCGTCTGTTTACTGTTGGTTAAGGTACTCCACTAACGCCAGAGGGCGAGCTTCTACAGCCGGGAATTTTGCCTCATAGTTTGCACAGTAGAGAGAGTTCTTTTACGTATAAATGCCATCGTGCACAGGGGCGGATAGAGGATTTTCGGGGCCTAGGGCTTATTGAAGTCCAATAATGTCACATTGATTAAAACAAATAATACTATAAATGATCACCCTATTAGTCCTTATGGGACCTCGATTTTACTTCTCACCCCGAAGGAAGACGCACTCGGGAGCCTCTCTCTCTCGCGCCCGAAAGAAGCCAACACACCTCGATCCAGTATCGAACTTAGAATCACTGGGGCAGTAATCGAACACGCTACCTCCTGCGTCCCCGAGGCTAGTCCGATTGTTATGGTTTGGTGGTGTTTTGGGGCCCTTCAACTACAAAAGTCATTAGAGCCCCATCCACAGCATAGTTCTTATGCAGAGGCTGCACAGACACTATACTAATACGACGACTTTTGGGTATTAGCAGTACCCAGTTTTCCCAAGCGGCCACCCATGTCAGTACTAGCTGGGGTTGCGCTGCTTAACTTCAGTGATCAAACGAGAACTGGTGTGTCCAATGCAATTCGCCGCTCCCAGGCTAGTCCGAAAATTATCGGCATTCATTCCGCACAAATTTATTACTGTACTTCCAACGCAAATGGCATTAAAAGTCTACTACCATTATGAAATTGCCGAAAGTTTATTTATGAGACAACGACACACATTTTTTTCCCTAAAAAAATTGTCAATGGTTACCATTGGTGATCGATCAGCTGTACTATTCACCAGTAGGAAAATAACGAAGTTGTTCTCGTGGCCCTCACTTTACCCTGCACGAATCAACAACCCACACAGACATATCATGCACTTCCACAAATTAATGAAATACTCGTAAATTAAAGCTTTTCATAAACATAACATTAACGTCTTTTTAATGTGAAGGAAACATAACCTTATTAGGAGTACCAGTGCAGTTTTAAAAGAAACAGGGGGGGGGGGGGGGGGTTACCATATGTCATTCTCCCCTTTCCTCTCAATTTCTAACCTTTTAAGTTTACATTCCCAGATTAACCCGAAATGGGACTATTAAATTCATTTTCTTTAATTGTTTTAATTTGTTCACAAAACACAACTTGTCTCTCGAATTTATATACAACATTGTCCTCCACTGCAATGGACAGTATCTTGTCCATTCATGCCACTTAGTTGCAGGCAATCCCTCATTAGTTTTTCTAAATTCCGCCCTAGAACCGAGAAAAAGAAGTAAAAGGGGGCTATGCATCGGTTCTTCTAGCAACATCGGTAACAATGATCAGTTATAATGAGCCAAAGGTATCAGAGAACGGTTGCCCCTTTAGTAGGGGGTTAACTTCAGCATAGTATGCTGTACTGGCGTAGCCAGGATTTTCTGAAGGGGGAAATACGACAGTCGATAGGGTGTATAGCGCTTTGCTATATACGATTTCAAAACGTATTAAATTTTTCAGCCGAGGTCCAAGGGGAAGGGGGGAACGCCAGTGGAATATGTTGTGCTAATGGGTTGCGGAGTAAGCCAAGCAGCCATAACAGGCCGAACCCTAAGGAGGCTGCTGGCAGGTGAGGAAGAGGTAGGTGTAAGGACGTACGAAAGAGGAAATTTGCAGCACCCAACGTTCCCTACCAACCACCCATGTTGGTGCTAACTTGGGTTTGCGTCGCTTAACTTCAGTGATCTGACGAGAACTGGTGTGTCCAACGCAACTCGGATTATAGCAGTGGTTCTAAAGAACCAGCGAAACCATGCGTTACAAGCCCTCCCCCCACATCTTTGATTTTTAATCTTCGCAGTGTGTTGGAGGGCTTGAAAATTGTAACCAGGGCCGCCAGGAACCAATTCAAACCATCGTATCTTTTGGTATCCCTACTTTTGTGCTGCTTGAACTGTTCTCAACATCAAAGGTAAGATTATCCTCCAGTCACAAAGAAACCACCATCTTGAACCTGGTAGCCTTGTTAGAATGACTGCAGGTTAGGTACCAGTTAAATCTTCCTTCCTTCAACAGGATGACAACCCATGGAGCAGCTGTATTGGGTTGGACACACCAGTTCTCGTCTGATCGTTGAAGTTGAGCATCGCTACGCCAGTTAGTACTAGCATGGGAGACCGCTTGGGAACACTGGATACTGCTAATACCCAAATCGTCGTAACAGTGTAGTGTCTGTTCAGACTCCGCATTAAAACTACTGTTTGTTTGTTTATTGGCGTGTTAGGGCCCTTCAAACTACAAAGGCCATTAGAGCCCCGTCCATAGTGTAGTTCTTATGCAGAGACTGCACAGACACTACACTAATGCGACGATTTTTGGATACTAGCGGTACCAAGCGGCCACCCATGCCAGTACTAACTGGGGTTGAGTTGCTGAACGTCAGTGATGAGACGAGCACTGGAGTGTCCAACGCAATTTGCCGCTCCCCATTACAACTACGTAGTGGGCGGGGTTCTAATGACCAATGTAGTTGAAGGGCCCTAAAACACCAATGAAACAAAAAAAAATAAGACAATCCATCGGACGATAAACAGAAAACACCCGGAGGGTGGGGGGACGCCACCGAACATTCCACCAAGCTTAATTTTTATTAGTTTAATGAATGAGGACCTCCTCAAGGAACACGACAAATTATCATAATAGGCGTGCATCAGGCTTTAGTTTTGAGCTTCCACCTTGCATACTCCGGCCAAAACAGACGTAACCTCGCGGGTCTAAATTTGACATCAGTAATACGACTGAAACATCTTAAAATAAACAAACAAAAAATCCTATCGCGTAGGAATTTCACTAATTGCGAATTTTTTATACTCCAAAATTCCTATCTTCAACTGCAGGAGCATAACTTGACAACGTTTACGAGTCTACATTTTTAAGTCCCTCTTAACAGTTCAACTGCAGTATCGAGTTACTGTCACGGAACATTAATATTGTATTATCATGTTATCTGATTAAAATGATATAATTGAAAAGTCCTTATATTTTGGAATGATAGGAACGATGGCAAAAATGTCATCGCGTGAAGGGCAGAAATAAAACTTTGTCAAGTCACGAAAAAAAAAAAGACTTTCTCATGAAATGGAGAGGCAACTTCATAACCACAATTGCACGGTGACAACCACGCTCCCCTAATGAAATCTCTCCTTCACACCCACAACAATCAAATAAATGTGAAAATGGTTTAAGATTCGTTATCAGTGCAACTGCTTCATATGAGGAAGCAACCCTTTTCCCGCCTACGGCAGGGTCGGGTACCCATCTTGTCCCTCTGAACGGACACAAGGGCGATATATTGGTCATAGTTTTTCTGCAGCCGGTTGCCGGCCAAAGCACCACCCCTACGCTTATTTATCGTCGGCCTAGTGTTCGTTGGGGAATGCTACCAACGCCAGGGGGCGAGCTCCTACACCTGGGAACTTTGCCTCATCTACCTGTTGCATAGTGGAGAGGGTTCTTTTACGTGCAAGTGAAATCATAAACCAACACGGGACCTCGGTTTTACTTCTCATCCGAAAGAAGGCACACTCGCGGCCTCTCTCTCTCTCTCTTGCCCGAAAGGAGCCAACCCACCACGATCCAGTATCGAACCTAGAACTTCTGATGCAGATGCCGAGCGTGCTAACCACTACGCCACCGCGGTGGGTCTAACTGCCTCATATGAGGAAGAAAGTTCGAAATCATGCTAATCATAGGTAAATTTAGTTCTAGGGTCCCTCAAAAAAAGACAGAAAACAGGGCCTCAGAACACTTATAACAAAATGCATAAGTTTAGTGACTCAGGGTTTGGTGTCAATGTGACGACGGACCTCAAAAAATACAAGGGACTAGGGTGCTCGGTCCCTACCCCTTACAGGGGTCTCGGTGTTGTGCTACCTATAGTATAAAGATTTCAAACCAGTACTATTACTATTTGATATTCGAATACAACTAAACCTACTCTCTGCTAAATTTTGAACCAGTCCTATAGTACGAGTACCACGCAGAGACAATCGACACCCCTCTCTGTCTCTCTGCATAGTCGTAGATACCCTCCTTCGCGTTTTGTGCAGTGAAAAATCTCAAGTGGACAATTACAACTTCGTCAACTATCAGCTCAGCAGTCCAAGTCCAGCTAAGAACCGTTTCATTAGGGGCAGGTTTCGGAGGTGCAGGCCGAGCAGGAGGGTAGGTTTTTTTTTTAAAAAAAAACTGAAGTAGGCCGCGAAGAATAGGAACAAGAGGGAGAGGAGCGATCGACTAATACTCTAAATTGACGCTGATTACTTTTCTAAACCTCTTTCCACTCAGTAGGCCCATTCATGGATATTCTTAGTCAAATAACCGAAATCGAAAAATTCGGGGTTGGAACAATGATCAAATCCTTCAGCTTTCCCTTTATTCCTTCCTCTCAGCTTTGTGTTCATGTGTGCGTTGGGGAGAGGGAGTCGAGTGGGGTAGAGATGAATGACAAAGGGCGAGAGACCCTAACCGGGGTATGTATAGGAGAAAAGGGTGGGAGAAAGAGGGGTAGAATTACTCCTGGGGGAGGGGAGAAATTAGCCCGTGTGTTTAAAAGCATCAGGATGTGGTCATCGATCAGAAGGACACCCTATGGACCAATTATGGCCGTGGGGAGCGCCTGTATTAAGACGATGGCTTGAAACCCACAAGAACGGATGATGTGGAATACTTAGTACTTCAAGTGGGGATGGATGCCACAAATCAAAAAAGAGAGAGAGGGTTACAAAGTGAAAGAAAGACTTTCGATGGGTTTATCTCAAACAGCGAACCAGTGCCAAAAAACTCTTGTAGGTCTCAATTCAGTCCAGAATGTATTACAAACTAACAAATATTTGTGTTTCCTACAAGGGGCTGGGTGAGCGAATAACAATGTACTTTTACAGCACAGTCAAATCTATCGTAGAATGGTCCTGGTAGCAACTTACTACACGTCCCAGGTCGTCCATCATCCACCTTTGAATTTTGGCAAAACGTTTCAGTTACCCCTATCGATCAAGTCAGTAGTTACGCAAGTTCTCGAATCGGGAATACACACAGAATTGCTTCCGTCATTAAAAAGATGTCCAGTAAGTTGGATAACGGCAGCGGCTAACCAACTGGCCTGTAATCTTGGTTAGCGGCTGTAGTCACGCGAAGGCTACAGATACATCCATTACCTCAAGAATCTCCTGAGAAACCTGTTTTTGTTTATTGATTGAGTTTGTCAAATCATAAATAAAAGGTTAGTGGTGGTTCATGGTTGCATAGTGGAATTTCATTGAGACACTACAATGCTCACTTGAACCACTTCCTTATTCATATACATTACACACATACATACACCTTCATATCTATGTGGTGCACTTGCTGAAATAAATATTCAAATAAACCGTTTAGTCACTGACGTCCTGTTATTGTTATTTGAAATCGCTGTTTGACGGCTCATTCGTTATGTCCACTACCCTGATTATTATATGTAAATAAATTTCATGTCTGCGCATGACCAAACCTCATTATCCAAGTTTCCAAACACAGGGCTTCCTGAAGAGTGATTGTGACGCAGTCTTTCCTGTGCATCACTCTGCTTTTCTTCACTCAGACGCACGTAAGAAATGCATTTTTTTAAAGTCACTTACTGTACCACATGCTGTTTGCTGTCGTAATACACATTTCCGTTTGGTAGTTCCTGAGTCTCATCCAGAAATCTATCATCCGACCTCTGATCTTGAGTTTCTCCCATCAGAAACCCCAGACGCAGATGCCATCCTGACACTAATACTTCGCGCTGTAGTACGAGTAGGCCTACTCGTATTCCTAGGATTTAAATTAAGAAAATTTATTCTAATGCCCGCTTCGGTTTTGGTTTGTTGGTGCTTTAGGGCCATTCAACTACAAGGTTATTAGAGCCCCGTTAAATTGAGTAGTTCTAATGCAGAGACTACACAGACACTACACTAATGCGACGATTTTTTGAGTATTAGCAGTACCCAGTTTTCCCAAGCGGCCACCCATATCAGTACTAACTGGGTTGTGTTGCTTAACTTCAGTGACCAGACGAGAACTGGTGTGTCCAACGCAATTAACCGCTCCCACCCGCTTCGGTGGCGCAGTAGGTAGCATGCTCGGTAAATTCGTCAGTGGTTCTAGATTCGATAGGGGACCGAAATGGATTGCCTTCTTTCGGGCGAGAGAGAGAGAGAGAGAGAGAGAGACACCCCGAATGCGCCTTCCTTCAGATGAGAAGTAAAACCGAGGTCCCATGTGGTGTACGATGGCATTTGCACATAAACAAAACCCTCCCAACTATTCAACAGGCAGATGAGGTAAAATTTCCAGCTGTAGGAACTCGCCCCCTATCGTCTTTGGGCAACCTTTGGTCGGCAACCGGCTGCTGATTTTGTTTGTTTCGTTGGTGTTTTAGGGCCTCCCTCCCCTGCGTACTTGTAATGCAGAGTTTGTACAGACACTACGATGTTAGGACGATTTGGGGTTTAGCAGTACCCAGGATTCTCAAGTGTGTCCAACGCAATATAGCCGCTCCCGAACCGGCTACGGAAAAAACACTGTCCAATATATCATCTTTGTGTCGATTCAGAGGGACAACATGGGTACCCGACCCTGCCATAGGCGGGAAAAGGGGTAGGAGTTGCTTGCTAATGCAAATAACATAATTTAACCTGGTCAGTCCGCAACATAGAATTTTGTCAAAATAGTTTCGTAAATCATATAACAGCAGCCAAGTTTAGTATCTGGTGGTGTGGACCCTTTCTTTGATCAAATCGTGTAATGACTCCATTACTGCCTTGATTAAAGCAACTAGCAACTCCTAACCCTTTTCCCGCCTATGGCAGGGTCGGGTACCCATTTGTCCCTCTGAATGGACACAGGGTGATATGTTGGACATAGTTTTTTCTGCAGCCGGTTGCCGGCCAAAGCTGCACCCCTACGCTTATTTATCGTCGGTCTAGTGTTCGTTGGGGAATGCTACCGAAGCCAAGGGGGCGAGCTCCTACACCTGGAAATTTTGCCTCATCTACCCGTTGCGTAGTAGAGAGGGTTCTTTTACGTGCCACCGCCATCGTACACCCACACGGGACCTCGGTTTTACTTCTTATCCGAAAGAAGGCACACTCGCGGCTTCTCTCTTGCCCGAAAGAAGCCGACCCACCACGGTGCAGTATCGAACCTAGAACTACTGGCGTAGTTGCCGAGTGAGCTAACCACTACGCCACCGCGGCGGGTCATTACTGCCTTGATTGTGCATCCGAAATAATTGGAGCATTTCTGGACTGGCAACAGCGTATTCATGATATAATAGTTATTGAACAATATGCCTTTCCAAACATCTCCTGTTGACCGTAGGGCAAAATCGAAAACCTATCGGTGAACATCCGAATCACATTTACCACTCTTCAATCAAAATAGAGCTTCCCAAACTGATCTGCGTTACATGCCTGAATCAACCGTTGGATGGAATTGCAGGAGCAAATGACAGTGAAAAAATCAGTATTTAGAAGTGGTGACGAGTCAATACTGATCTTTTGATGTCATCATGGAACAAATAAATCTTCCGCTAGTGATCATCCCAACTACAGATGCTTATTTTTTTTTTTTTCATTCTTTTCTCAGGGTGCCGAGAGACAGCATTTATATATGCCATCACCAGTGCTGGAGTCGCTCACGCGGTGTCGCGGGCCTGCAGCGAAGGAATGGTGGATTCTTGTACTTGTGATTATCGCAATCGAGGTCCTAGCGGCCCAGACTGGGAATGGGGAGGCTGTAGTGACAATATCGAATTTGGGTACAAGTTCACTAAAGAGTTCGTGGATTCGGCCGAAAGAGGGAAAGACCTCAGGCATCTTATGAATCTGCACAACAATGAAGCAGGAAGACTGGTATGTAACAAACAAACCTTATCTTATAATTGAAATGTGGCAAATAAAGCACGGGACGAGAAAACCATTAGCTAAACGAGAGATCACTGTAGACTGGAACCCAGGCCCTCAACTCATTTACGTTGGGGAATTAAAGTTTCCATAAAACCTCCATTCAGAAACATGATGTTTGTTAGTAATGTTCATGAATGATGGGGCGAGATGGGGGGGCCAAACTCACTACAGGTGGAAAGAAAAATTGAAGAGTATGTTATTTAGTATGTCGTGGGGGTAAGGGCATATTACTTAGTCTCAATGAAGGGAATTGTCGCGCACTTAGGGATTAGAGGGAAAAAAGAAAGGGGAGAATGAACGCGAATTACTACCAAATAATCTTAATACTCTACGATGTTTAAAAAAGTCATCCTATTGTTATCCCAGGTGACATGCGGCAAATGAACACCACAAGAATATTATGACTAAGGTAACATCGTGGGGGCTCTAAAGTTGTATGTACTTCAATAATGGTTCAAATGGGGAGCAACGGTGATGGGAGAAAGAAGAGAAAGGCAACGATGAAAGGGCACCCTTAACAAGGCAGGGGAGAATGGAGAGGAGGTAGTGTGAAAAGGGAACGGAAAAGTACCTATACGACATCATAAAGCTTTGGGGAAGTTAGTGCCGCTCGCCGTCGACAAATCATGCACAATGCCAAAATGCGATCCTTAAGGTGCGGGACCTCACGCGTGCACCGAACAGAAAAACAGGGAAGGGGGGGGGGTAGACTTCGTTCCCTCCACCGCCCCTCTTTCTCTCTTTAAACATCCTAGGAGCTTATAAAGAGAAAAGTCTTATTCCGATTCCTGGTGCCCGTGTGTGGCCTCTGACCATCATTAACACATTAATGGCTACATGTCCATTCATTTCGAAACCCGAACATTTTATTCAGGGGCACAAATTTATGAATTTCACTCAAGGCTAATCTGACAGATAAAATTTCAAGGAGGATCAAGTAGAACCGCACTCTCGCGGTATACTGACGTAATTCAACACTAATTCCATGCCCACATGCTCTTCTGATTAACTAAACGGATGGCATTTCGGAGGAGTAAGCCCTTTATTCTTTCTCACAGAGTGAGAGAGCAAACATTTAAAAAGATGAATGTTAAACACCATTTTCAACATCGCTATTTTGTCCCGTACAAGAATGATTAATGATGTTTCATTGTTTAATCTCGGCCCTTCTCTCGCAAAACATATTACAGTGAGAATGAGACATCATCATTACCGAGTAAAGAAGCTTCGACCATCTGAATGGCAATAGGGTGGCGGATAGCAACATTCAATGAAGTCAATATGGGCAAGGGATATGCGTCAAGGAGCTGCCTGTCTATGGTCCCCCAAAGTATGGTACATGTATATCATGGGGAACAATATACCGAAATAAAAATTCAACGGCTGCGTAACTTCAGAAAAATGAGCAATAACAATTAATAATAGCAACATAAAACTCTAACAAAGAAACGTCCCAAACGTAGAATACATTTAATGGCGGTGGCATTCTTAATAATAATATTCAAAACATTTCGCTGCTTCATTTTCGGGACTGTCGTCTCTCCCTTAACTCCTTTCACCGCCACCTTTTATTATATCCTCTTCACCAAAAGCCCCATTAGTCCAATCCACCACCCAAAACCTCCACAAAATGTAAGGGTCACTGTTGGAAATTACACAGTCACTGTACTCACATATTTTGGGAAAGGATGGGGAGCGGAGGGAGAAGCACAGTCTGATTTATGCAAACAGCCCCATCAACTTCTCTCATTCCAAAAAAGTTTCCATCGACTCATTCCCGACCCTTTTTTTTTTGCATTCAACGCTGAATCCAACAAACTTTGTGAATAGAGGGCAGCACAATGTCAGCTGATCACCGTGAAAATTGCGCCAAATGTGGCTGACGAAGATTTATTATTGCATTATCCTTTTTCCCTTACATACTTTCTGGTTCCCCTCCCTAAATACCTCGCTCATACTTTTCGCTATTCTCTCACCCAAGCATGCATGACACTGCCAAAATGTGACCTGAGACAACACCCTCCACGTGCCCCACAGCCAACCCACCAATGGACTCAATAACTCAATAATATAATTATGAAGCCTGTCTGAATATTGATTTGAATGAATTGATTCTCTTTTGTTTTCTTGGGACAGCATATTTCCAGTGAGATGCGGCGAGAATGCAAATGCCATGGTATGTCAGGAAGTTGCACTGTCAAAACCTGTTGGATGCGGCTACCATCTTTCAGGGAAGTTGGAAATAATTTAAAGGGCTGTTTCGATGGCGCCTCCAAAGTGCTGCAGAGTAATTCGGGAAACAATCGTGGGGCCTTACCTCCATTGAGGCCGTATGATCCGAACCATAAACCGCCTACCAAAAAGGACCTGGTCTACTTTGAAAAATCGCCGGACTTTTGCGAACGGGATCCAAAGCTAGGCATCAAAGGAACCAAAGGACGACAGTGCAACGACACCTCGCTAGGAGTGGAAGGATGTGACCTCATGTGTTGTGGAAGAGGCTTTAAGACTGAAGTTAAAGAGGTCTTAGAGCGTTGCAAGTGTACTTTTCAGTGGTGTTGCAAAGTCAAGTGTAAAGTGTGCAAAACAAAGAGGACTGTGCATACTTGCCTTTGAACAAAAATATCCAAACTCCAACACCTGGAAATGGCCTATGAACAGAGAGAGATACATAGGGAGAAGAGAGGGTCTTACGAAATGTGAAGTACACGTTTCTCAACAACTTCAATGCTTTAAACTACAATTATTGAAGGGGGGAGGAGTTGAAATTCGTTATGTTGAAAAAAAAAAAATACTCCACTCCAACATGTGCGCGATGTCCTAAGACTCTTTCCCAAGATATGAAGAGGAGCGTCCCATGATGATTGTCACCCTCGACTGCAATTGTACGTTTGACTACAACATTCATCAAATGCCAACCAAAGGATTAAGTTTTACGGCATAAAATCTACTCATTCATGAGGTTCATCGATGTGGGAGCTGGGATCCTAGGATTTTTTTAATTTATTTGCCCAATACTATATATATATATTTATACATTACAACCCAAATGCCGTTCTGCAAAAAAGAGGTCTTTGCATTACTCCATCTTAGCCAGTTATGAAAATGACAATAGAGAACAGGAAGAGAAAGTATCAATTGCATAAATTGCGTGCTTTTTCACCTCACTTTCATTCTCATAAATATGTTTCTATATTTAAAATAACCGTGACAGGCTCCGACTTGAATATAACGTCACGTATATCAACCGTTAAAAATGTACTACTGGTTTGTGGCCTATGATATCAATCATAATACTAGTAATATTGCCCTTAAAGGATCTTGTTGTATACGTAATATAGTAAAAGAGGAAATAACTTTAGAGGACTCTTTCTTTCATTTCCAAAATAAACGAAATCTAAGGAAGCTCGTGATGAGGAATACTTCCTCCCAAATGTATAGTAGATATAGGTCATACACCATACAGTACCTGGCCATATTAATGTGACCACTAGACATTATTATCATTTGCAAAATTTTTGTAATACTTTTGAATACTTAGTAATTCAGTTGTTGCACACCCTTTATGGCAGACATACCATCATCCAGGGTGCGCACAAATTGTTTCTCATGATTCAGTGCAGCCAAGTTGCGTTGGACACACCAGTTCCCGTGAGATCACTGAAATTAAGTAGCGCAAGCCCACGTCAGTACAAACTTGGGTGGTTGGTAAAGAACCTTGGCTGCCTTCTCATCTCCTGCAGGCAGCGTCCTAAGGGTTCGTCCTGTTTTGGCTGCCTGGCTTACTCCCCAACCCACGAAACTAATCCAGTAATCATAAGCAGGGCAAGGCAGTGCTCTTTATGTAGGTCCTGGGGCATGTTGGCAACATGTCCAACCAGAGGGCGGATTCCAATGCGCGTCAGGTGGCCCACCTGCCAGAAGACACCGGCATTGCTGTTCCCTCCTCTGATGCCTTTCTCATGGTTGTGACGGGGCCGTCCATGGTCAATGTCGGTCCCAGCAGTTTTCCACAGGACAATACCTTAACTAAGGAGGTGCGGGCCACCCCAGGTGACACCACTCGCACCATGACAAAAGGGGTTACACCAGAACAGAAGAAGGGGCAGAGTAGGTAGAGTGAATTTTTTTAAGGGATGGGGGTGACACCATGCCGTACCAAACCGTCACCACACAGGGTGATGCCAACCCCAGCAACGCCTCTGCAGCTGGTTATTAGCTGGTGGTCACATTAATATGGTCAGGTACTGTAATTATAAATACGTCGATGTCATGATTTAAACACGCATATTTATCAAATATATCCCATTTCTCTCCCAGCCCTTTTTAAATCTGTGAAAGCAATGGTAACAGTAAAGAGGGCCATTCCAAAATTTAACATCCCAAGGGATAAAAATCATTTTTTCCACTTTCGGAATTCAAGACATCGATAATAATATCTCGTCGTGGAGAAATTATTGTAAATAATAATCAATATGGTTGTAAATAATTATTTTTCGATAAGTGGTCACTTCCTCTTCAAAGTGACATTTTTGAATACAAATACAACGTTTCTACAATGGAAACTAGTTGCTGGACAACAACAACAACAACATCAACATTGAAGCGTAGACTACAATTTTTCAATCAATAATTGATACACGTAGGAAAATTTGCAAATTAAGTGAACCTCAACAGCGGGTGCAAAAATAATCTAAATTATATCAATAATTACTATAATTTCAGACTAGTTTTATAGCGTTGTTAACGTTCTGTAAAACAAAAGTTTGGTGACGGACGTGGCGAGATGAACGAAAAATTCGAGATGTAATTAATTAATTATGAATTCAGTTTTACATTGAATAAATCACCAAGGGATTTGTTTTGTGCTCAGATGTATACTCCTAATAAAATATTAAAATTTCAACTATAGGATTGCACAATGTCCAGAATGTGTCGCCAACATATAAAAATGTCCCTGTTGGTCAACCAAAAAAAAAAGAGACACTTTCCAGGAAAAATAGCAAATCTACACCGAAATTTGATCCGGTTCGTCTTATGATCGTAATACACCCGCCGCGGTGGCGTAGTGGTTAGCACGTTCGGCAACTACGCCAGTAGTTCTGGGTTCGATACTGGATCGTGGTGGGTCGGCTTCTTTCGGGCGAGAGAGAAGTCGCGAGTGTGCCTTCTTTCGGATGAGAAGTAAAACCGAGGTCCCATGTGGGTGTACGATGGCACTTGCACGTAAACGAACCCTCTCTACTACGCAACGGGTAGAAGAGGCAAAATTTCCAGGTGTAGGAGCTCACCCCCTGGCGTCGGTAGTATTCCCCAACGAACACTAGACCGACGATAAATAAGCTTAGGGGTGCAGCTTTGGCCGGCAACCGGCTGCAAGAAAAAAACTATGACCAATATATCACCTTGTGTCCATTCAGAGGGACAAATGGGTACCCGACCCTGCCATAGGCGGGAAAACGGTTAGGAGTTGCCTTTGCGTCTTATCGTAAGCCAAGAGGCTCTCCCAACAACAACTCTCTCACGTGATCCTCAGACGAAAACCAGAACATGCTGGTCAACAGGTGCATGCAAATGCATATTTATAAACAATAACTTGGAAAAAAAATCTGCCCAATTTTACAGATGACATCAACAACAAAGTGGATGGGAGGGGAAGGAAACCCCCACAGAAAACCACATACTCTAATTAGGATGCACATTTCAAAACTGACCGGACCAATTTATTGACCAGGTGGTTCATTAAACATCTGTGCATTCAATTTTTCTCATGCGCAAAATTGTAGTTACTAATGTAGAAACGGTCTTGATTTCTTGTAAATATTACTAAACAACTACAAATTGGAGCATTTTTATAATTATTATTCATCCGGAATAAAAACTAACCAACGTAAACCTTGCCAATTACAATTAACGATTATTTTTTAATAAGAAATATAAATAATAAGTCCAAAAAAAAAGCAGAAAGGAGGAAAATATTGCAATTCTAAAATGGTTTTTAAAAATAATATGCCTTACAAATTGGATAATGCAGGTGCTGAACTATATATACATCACATGTCATTTAATAATAAACTTAATGACATTTAAAGTAACAAGACATAAATCGTGAGGTCCTGAAACGGATCCGGAAAACGATAAAATAAACACGACGTTAAAAATACCTAAATAGATGTTTGTCTCGTTAATATATGCCATGGGCAAGATATCTGTGTGATATTAATGATGATATTGAAAGTATGCTAACCAAAATACTTCTTTTTCCCGGATGGCAGGAGGGAGAGAGAAAATGAATTCACTCACACGTTATTCGGGTTTCATTCTTAGTACAACCACATATCCAAGAAAGGACATCAGGGAACAATATGGCTGTTAATTAGAAGACGGAAGCGTAGAAACTCTCGTGACCTTAAAATGCGGGAAAGGTTGTCGAATAAAACATCTTTCCTCTTTTAGAGAATGTCTGTCTTAGATCACCACTTGATTTTTAGGAGAAAGACACCCTAGAACAGTGATTTCCAACGTGGGGCCCACGCCTCACAGGGGGACAATTCGATTGTTAAGGGGGTTGTTGGTGTTTTAGGGCCCTTCAACTACAAGGTCATTAGAGCTCCGTCCACTGTGAAGTTCTGCTGCAGAGACTGGACAGACACCACACTAATGCGACGATTTTTGGATGCCAGCGGTACCCAGTTTACCCAAGCGGCCACCCTTGTTAGTACTAACTGGGGTTGCGTTGCTTAACTTCAGTGATCAGACGAAAACTGGTGTGTCCAACGCAATTTGCCGCTCCCCTTGTTAAGGGGGCGGTTAGAGGTGACAGATGACATGGGGAGATTAGAGACTGAAGTTAACTATATTAGAAGCTGACATGAAATCTCTTTGCAGCAAGCATCATGTGCAAGGATATCACTAAATTTAAATTAATAAATAATTACTACCGTGTTTCCCCGATAATAAGCCACTGTCTTATTTCAATTTTGGTGCCGAAATAAGCACTAGGGCTTATTTTCGGGGAATGTTGGACACACCAGTTCCCGTGAGATCACTGAAGTTAAGCAGCGCAAGCCCACGTCAATACCAACTTAGGTGGTTGGTAAAGAACGCTGGGTGCTGCAAATTAACCCTCTCCTTCGTCCTTCACCTACCTCCTCATCTCCCGCGGGCAGCCTCCTAAGGGTTCGTCCTGTTATGGCTGCCTGGCTTACTCCCCAACCCACGAAACTAATCCAGTAATCCAGCACGCTCAGTAACGGCGTCAGTAGTTTTTGGTTCGATACTGGACCGAGTTGCGTCGGATTTTTCGGGCGAGAGAGAAGCCCTGAGTGCGCCTTCTTTCAGATGAGAAGTAAACCAGGTGTAGGACCTCGCCCCCTGGCTACAGTGGAATGTCCAAACGAACAGTAGAGAGATGATAAAAAGGATAGGGGCTGCAACTTTGGTCATTGTGTCTACTGGGAGGGACAAGATGGGTACCTTCCCCTGCTACTTGTAACCTAGCCCTAACCTAGCCCTGCTACTTGTATCATGCCGATTGCTTCAGCCAGTCCCTCCTAGGAAGGCAGAACCGATTAAACGACTTGTCTGACGTCACTTACGTATGAGTAATCGCAGTGGCGGCACATTTCTTCAATCTCGCGGCACAGTGGTTGAGAAATCTGCTCAGGTCTGAGGCATGTGCTCTTTGCCTTAGGGCTCTCGTAGGGCTTATATTAAGCACATCCTGAAAAATGTTGGTAGGTCTTACTTTTTGGCTAGGTCTTATTTTCGGGGAAACACGGTAATAATTAAAATAATATAGAAAAATATTTCACTAACATTATTTTGTACTTGAATTTCATTCCACCATTATTATGTTTTCAAAATTTACTTACTGGGCTGCATTGGACACACCAGTTCTCATCAGATCACTGAAGTTAAGCAATGCAGCCCACGTCACTATCAGTACGGGTAGCCGGTTGAACATTGGGTGCTAATAATTTCCCCTCTCCTATATCAGCCACACCTACCTCCCTCTCACCCGTAAGCAGTCTCCCCAAGGTTCTGCCCATTATGGCTGCTTGGCCAACTCCGCAACCCGTTGATGTAACATACTGACACTGTTTGCTCAATAATTTTCAAGTGATTTCTTCATAAAACATATCATTCAAGTTTCTTTAGTGAACATTTCAATTTTCGAATATTAAAAATTATGTATATCTTAGGAGAGGGCCTAAGAATTTTAGAAAGGCTTAGGTGGGGCAAAGCACAATAAAAGGTTGGGAAACACTGCCCTAGAATCTACTTGAACCTGAAACCCAGGCCCGGCTCGTGATCTTTAGGCGCCCTAGACGAGTGGGTCCATCGCCAGAGCGGCGAATTGCGTTGGACACACCAGTTCTCATCTGATCACTGAAGTTAAGCAGCGCAATCCCAGCTAGTACTGACATGGGTTGCCGCTTGGGAAAACTGGGTACTGCTAATAACCAAAAATCGTTGCATTAGTGTAGTGTCTGTGCAGTCTCTGCATAAGAACTATGCTGTGGACGGGGCTCTAATGACCTTTGTAGTTAAAGGGCCCTAAAACACCAACAAACAAATGGATCCATCGCCGCCCCCATTAAATTTAATGCAGTTCTAAACTGTCAGAGCGTCCCTCACGCTCTTGGCAATTGTCCCAATGCCAATGCATTGCTAAGGCTCTGCAACAAGACGCCAGAAAAGGCCCCACCAATCAGAGAAGTTTGGAAACCCCAGGACTATGAACATCTTAAATGACCGATAGACTGCATGGCAAGGAAGTACCTCTGTAATTTGGCCGCCCCTATGAAATTTGTCACCCTAGGCCCGATGAGCCGCCTGTGGTGAAACCTCAGTTGACTAAGTTTTATCAATTCCTTAGTTAGAACAAGATCGCTCCCATTACTTCCCTAAACTTCAACTATCACTCTTGAGGTGGCGCCACTACAGCGCACCTGATCATCTGTTTTAGCCGTGTCCTGTCTACCACTTGGCCGAATTTAACTAGGGCGTGAGGCTTGTCGAATGAAATTCGGTCATTTTTTTATGTGTGTGTGTGTAATTAGCAAACATTGTTAAAGTTCAGGTTAACAAACGTAAAAGATCCGGTTCTCAAATGATTTTGCTATAAAATGTACACTGCAAGTACGCATTGGTGGCATGGTCGTTCTATTTTCAGAAAAGAAACCCCCAAGTCAAAGCTGTAAGCCTATTAGAATTTCTACACAACCCCCAGTTATTATCACCATTTTACTACACTATTACATCGCATCAAAAGATATAACGTCATATCAATACAAACACTAAAAGATAGCATTATTTGACAATCTAACAAATGAATTTTTTTTATCTAGACATTCAAAAAGTGAGTTTACTGGTCGACATTAAACGCCCCCATACACGTTCAGTTTTATCTTCAGTTCTAACTATTCAGTTAACACTGTACGTGTGTGGACAACTCTCATCGAATCATCAGTTAAAATGTTTTAACTGAGGATCTTTTCGAGTGGCAAATCATTTAACTGAGCAGTTGAACTCAGCTTCACGTGTGTGGCGTTATCTTCAGTCCAAAATGTATAACACAGTAGGGGGTATCCATAAAGGACGTCACCGTATTTTACAAAAGACCGCACCGAAGGTTAAAATCTATAATACAGTAAAAGAAATGTGACGTCCACAAGTCATGGCGTCCCCCACCCCTATGCCACTTATTGTGTAACATTGCATTACCCCCCTCCCCCCATAAAGCGTGTCGTCCTTTATGGACGTTCCTGTAGTTCAGGAGGCATAGTGTATGTGGAGCAGTGGGAATTGAACTGCGCGTGTGTGGCAAAATCCCTCGCAGTTTTTACTGAAGATATTTCTCAACAGTGTTAACTGAACAGTTAGAACTGAAGATAAAACTGAGCGCGTATGGGGGCCTTAAGTGTGAGAAAAATACTGATGTGTTAAATTCCCAATTAATAGAGAATTTGACATATCGATTTCTTTGTTCACTAAAAATTTACTTTGTTACTTCTATTAGAACGACACTAACGTCATCGTTATCCTGTGGCAGGGTTGCGTCTTCGGGTCCACTGAACATGCTCTGACTGGGGGCAACTAGCCAGGAGTCTGGAACCCGAAGAAATATTGGCTGGGTTGTCTGTAGGGGGGTGCTGGCCTAACCCAAGTATTTCAACATCGCATTGTACAACCAAAATAGAAACTTTGGCAGGTAAATTAATGCTTTGTTGGTTATAATATTGCATGGTGTCTGACCTAGTGCACAATTTTAGTGGCCGGGAGCAAGGTTTAGTTTAGGATCAGTTTTCCTGAGCAATGGGGAGATGGGCAAGTGGAGTCCTATGCCACAATGCAGGATGGCTGAAGTGGAGACAGGCAAGTGGAGTCCTATGCCACAATGCAGGATGGCTGAAGTGGAGACAGGCAAGTGGAGTCCTATGCCAC
>JAAFCE010001036.1:43482993-43500451 GCA_013389805.1 Trigoniulus corallinus | reverse complement strand
ATTAGCAGTACCCAGCTTTCCCGAGCGACCACCCATGTCAGTACTAACTGGGCTTGCGTTGCTTAACTTCAGTGATCAGACGAGAACTGGTGTGTCCAACGCAACTCGCCGCTCCCACAGTGGGCGGGGCTCTAATGACTGACTTTGTAGTTGAAGGGTCCTAAAACACCAACAAACAAACAACAAGAAAGCCCGTGTGCGTCGCACACATTGCACACTGTGCCAGCACGCCACTGGGTGTACTGGAGGCTTATTTGTCGTCCAAAGGAAACTAACTCACTTTGATCCAAGCCTCAAGCCACTGGCGTAGTAGTCGAGCACGCTATCTATACGCCACCGAGGCAGAAAACAACTCCTTCTTTCCACCAGGACGAGAAATGTCCAACAATTCCAAATCTAATGTTTGCCTTTTGAATGTCTTGTCAAGCATTTCCTGGTAACTGATGGCTACTAACCACTCTGATCTACTTTACGGATAATTCATGTCTATACATAAGTAGTCTGTCTCACATTTTTTCGTTTTGTTCGTGTTTTGGGGTCCTTCAACTACAAGGTCATGAGAGCCCTGGCCACTGCATAGTTCTAGTGCAGAGACTGAACAGACACTACACTAATGCGACGATTATTGGGTATTAACCATTTCTTGTGTTGTGTTATACTTATGGGTTGGGGAGTAAGCCAAGCAGCCATAAGAGGCCGAACCCTAAGGAGACTGCTCGCGGGTGAGGAGGAGGAGGCAGGTGCAGGGGATGTAGTAAAGAAGAAATTTGCAGCATCCAACGTTCCCTACCAACCACCCATGTTGGTACTAACTTGGGTATGCGTTTGGGAGCGGCGAGTTGCGTTGGACACACCAGTTCTCGTCTGATCACTGAAGTTAAGCAGCGCACACCCACGTCAATACCAACTTGGGTGGTTGGTAAAGAACGTTGGGTGCTGCAAATTAACCCTCTTTCTCCTCCTTTCACCTACCTCCTCATCTCCCGCGGGCAGCCTCCTAAGGGGTT
Source organism: Trigoniulus corallinus (assembly GCA_013389805.1). NCBI lineage: Eukaryota > Metazoa > Arthropoda > Diplopoda > Spirobolida > Trigoniulidae > Trigoniulus > Trigoniulus corallinus. The sequence continues at coordinate 43,499,444 of JAAFCE010001036.1, read as the reverse complement.
GACCTGTTATGGCTGCCTGGCTTACACTCCAACCCACAAACGAATCAAAGTTAAGCAACGCAAGCCCAGTTAGAACTGACATGGGTGGTCGCTCGGGAAAGCTGGGTACTGCTAATACCCAATAATCGTCGCATTGGTGTAGTGTCTGTGCAGTCTATGCACTAGAACTATACAGTGGACGGGTCTCTAATGACCTTGTAGTTGACAGGACCTTAAACACCAACAAACAAACAACAACTTGGGTATGCGTTGCTTAACTTCAGTGATCTGACGAGAACTGGTGTGTCCAACGCAACTAGGCCGCACTTATTACCAGTACCCAGATTTGCTAAGCGGCCACACATGTTAGTACTAGCTGGGTTTGTGTTGCTTAACTTCAGTGATCAGACGAGAACTTGTGTGTCCAACGCAATAAGTCGCTCCCCTGTCTCCCATTAACAAGTGGCAGTTAGCCTAAGGAGGTGACGTGTTTCAGTCTCGTACTTTCAAATTTAAATTTATTTCGCTAGATCAGTAACGAACGCGACTGGTACTTGAGGCCGTAGGTAAAGGTTCGATTCTATCTGAGGCCAATGAAGTAATTGAAATCCGTAAGTAAGGACTAGGGATACCTTCTTCGTGATCACCTTGAGGTATGATATCTATTAAAATAAAACGGCCGTTTTCACGCAGCAGGGGAAGACAGAATTTCAAGGTGTAGAACCTCACCTTCCGGTTTCGGTGAGTAGCCTTTAGGGCAGTAACCCAAATAACCAGTATAGGAATATAAATATACGTTTGAATGACAATCTCGTCACGTTTTCCGTCAAACCGGACAAAAAAGGGAAGAAAGGTGGGGCTATGGTATACTCTGTAAAACTATTAGATGGACTACTATCATTTCTTTGCATTGAAATTAAAAAAATTAAGGTGAAATGTAATCCGAGATCCAATCAACATTCTTGTACGGGGCATATTGTGAACCATATGTGCTTGTTTATTTGATAATAGTAGAAAGAGAATGGGTTGGAGGGTTGTAGGACACATGTGGGATTTGAAGTTCAAATACACCTGTGCAAGATGATTAAATATTTGAATTGAGGGGCAAGTTTCAAGGTGGTTCAACGAGATTAAATGAAAACTTAAAGAAAACTTTTTTTTTTGCGTCGATCTCTAGGCCTATATATTTTTTTTCTCAGATTACATATAAATTTACTTAATAAATTTTAAAGGAAACATCTGAATGGTAATTCAGATAGGGGTGGATATGATATACTGCGCGTTTATTAAAAATCATTATATACCCCCTTTAATTCATCCGTCCTCTCTTTCTCTCTCCAAGAAAATTCCTCCCCGATTCAACTCCCTGACTATGTACCTTGAAATACCTCTGTGCCCCAAGTGAAGCGATTAAGAGATTCATAATTTTAAAATCTTCCCACCGAATGAAACCACATCAGCACCGCCAACATGGATTTCTACATATGAGAGAATAATTTTAAATAAGTAATAATAAAGATCATTAATTTAATATACTTTTGGGATAGGTAACACTGACGCCCTTCTCCTCCTATTTGTTACCCTCTTCATCCAACGAATTTTGGAGGTTGGACAGAGGCTTCGGGCGGCGAATGGTGGACAAACCGTAGCCTTACATCCGAAAAAAAAACTAATAACCAGTCAAATGCCATTAGGCCACACATACATATACATTAATGGCTTATAATTATAACAAAATTAAAAATGGAATCTAAGATGACATTTAATATGAAAAAAATGAATAAAACTTGAAATTTAGTTATGAAAAGGACGACGTCGTTGCAATTACAGTTTTTTTTTTCACTCTCTCTCTCTCTCTAAATAAATTGTTAAAAATTTTAAAGTTGTTTGACTCTTGAAACCTCTTTTCAATGCCTCCCAAAGATAACAGATTTTTATAAATTATAATTCAGAATTGAGATTCGGCGAATTAATGCAACACATCTTTAAAAAAATTATGAGACTTATATAAAATAATATTACTACAACAAAAAATCTCTCTCCTAATCTTGCTGAAATTTCATACATGCATTCAAAACATCGTGACTATAAGCAGTTTTTCTCGTTACTAAAATGCATTTCATTTATACTATAGGCCTACATATCTTAGTGAAAAATCAAACTTTAAAACAAAAAAATGAAGTTTGAACTTTCGAGGGGAGGGGAAGGGGGGGTCATACGCCAAATATGTACTATTATGTAAATTTAAATGATATGTGTGTGTGACAGAGAGAGAAAGGCGAGGTTACAAAAGCTTTTATTTGGGAAAAAGACATTTATTATGAGAAGAACATAACTATGATGATGAACAGGGGCTGTTTTACCTCACAGTCCCTATCTGTTACCTTTTATCTGTGCTCTATCCCACTTGTCCTCCTCCACATCTCACCACATTTTTGTTCACCGAGGTAAAAAAAAAACCTACACTGTGAAACTGAAAGTACATACAGGCAACAAAAAAAAACCAGCATATGCACACCCTAAAATTTTCAATTGTGACAACTAAAATAAAATTTCCAGTAAAAATCAATAAAATTGTTTAGATAAAAAAATTTCATCATCATCATCATCACACCCCCGTCCCGCCTGTGGCGAGGTCACGTCTGCGGGTTCTAGCCCTCCACTCCCGTCTGATTCCCACTAGGCCCCCGTCCACCCCGCACACTGCCAGCCATGTCCCTCGGGACAACCTGCTCCCACGTCTGCTTCGGTCTCCCCTACCCCAGATGCTGCCGATCACCTGCATTCCTGGGTTGGTTGGTTGGTTTGTTGAGGTTTAAGGTGCCGTTAACTACAAGGTCATTAGAGACCCGTCCACTGCATAGTTCTAGTGCATAGTCTGCACAGACACTATACTAATGCGACGATTATTGGGTATTAGCAGTACCCAGCTTTCCCAAGCGACCACCCATGTCAGTACTAACTGGGCTTGCGTTGCTTAACTTCAGTGATCAGACGAGAACTGGTGTGTCCAACGCAACTCGCCGCTCCCCTGCATTCCTGGGATGCACCTAACGAGTTCCTCTTCCCCTCTTCTCATAACGTGTCCATATCACCTCAGCCGATTAAATTCACCTTCGATTTTTAATTCATCTTTGATGTTTTGAAGTAATATTAATTTAATACATAGGCATTAACGTAATTTTGTGGGTTTCCTTCCGGAAAATGGCGCCAAAACTCGAGAAAGTGTCAAATGGCATGAGAGAAAATCTTATTGTATTTCATAAATGTGGTACAACGCTATCGTGAAAATGCTAAACAACAACTCCTAACCCTTTCCAGCTTATGGCAGGGTCGGGTATCCATCTTGTCCCTCTGAATGGACACAAGGGTGATATGTTGGACGATGTTTTTCCACATCTGGCTGCCGCCGACCAAAGCTTCAACCCCCTATACTTACTTTTATCGCCATTCTACTGTTCCGACGTCGGCGGGGGGGGGGGCGAGCTCCTACATCTGTAGCTTCAATACACACTAACGAGTTGGGGAGTCAGCCAAGCAGCCATAACAGGTCAAACCCTTAGGAGGCTGCTCGCAGGTAAGGAGGAGGTAGGTGTAAAGGATGTAGAAGAGGGGAAATTTGCAGCACCCCACGTTCCCTATCAACCACCTATGTTGGTACTAGCGTGGGTTTGCACTGCTTAACTTCAGTGATCTCACGAAAACTGGTGTGTCCAATGCAACTTGACCGCACTACTTGGCCTGGTCTACCAGCTGCATAGTAGAGAAGGTTCTTTTACGTGCAAATGTCATCGTACACCACACGGAACTTCTCCCTCGCCTGAAAGAGTGCGGCCAGGTTGCGCTGGACACACCAGTTCCCGTTAGATCACTGAAGTTAAGCAGCGCACACCCACGTCAATACCAACTTGGGTGGTTAGTAAAGAACGTTGGGTGCTGCAAATTAATCCTCTTCCTCCTCCTTTCACCTACCTCCTCATCTCCCGCGGGCAGCCTCCTAAGGGGTTAACCTGTTATGGCTGCCTGGCTTACACCCCAACCCACAAACTAATCAAAGAATCAAAGAAAGAAGCCAACCCACCTCGATCCGGTATCGAACCTGGATAATACTGTATATCATTTAAGAAAGTATGAAGAAACTAGAAGTGTTGAAATGAAAGTCGGATCAGGTAGGCCAGGTTAGCTCAATGCTTACGTGCCTTACAAGGCAGGCAGTGTACATTGAAATCAAAACCCTTTTCTCGCCTCTGACAAGGCCAGATATTCATGGGCGGGGACCAGTCGGAAATTACCAGTACACGGAGGGGAGCGTAAAACGTCATTCTCTCAAGTAAAGTTCTTGCCTAACGTTGCCCTCTACTTAGAAGACTGTTTACTAACACCAGGGACGGAATGAATGGGAGTGGCCGAGAGGCTACACCTAAAAGAACTTCCTCCTTGATTTTGTTAAAATTAGAGTTTTCGTTCTGAAAGTCATTCACCAACAATGCCATTAACCCGCTCTCCGCCGGAAAGGGGTATGGCGAGTTCCTACACCTGAAACTAACATTTCATGTAGAATGAGAAAGGATTCTTTTGTGTGCAGTGGCAACATTGTACACAACAGAGCACCAACGTCCGTTCCCATTGGAAGCTGACGGCTGCATGAATCAGACTCGAACCATTGCTCTATGAGCTCGAAGTCAAGCTCTTGACGAAACCACCAAAAAAACCACTTTGACTAAGTTACTCAGGTCAGTTGTAAAGTTGTGTTACTAATGAGTAGGAATTCCATACAAGGATGTCTGCTTCACAGGACGGATGCCAATTGGTTAGTCTCAGAAAAATGTTAATTACAGATCTATAAAACGCATCACAGCAATACTTCGAAAAGTCTTACTATTGCAGGTGTGCCAGAAGAATTACACAGGCCAGGTGATAAAACGTACTGGTCATCGTTGCCCCGGGACAATACATATAAAAGTAGTTAATAATAGCATTATGATATGATATCCTATCATGACTATATTAACTATACAATGAGCAAAAAGAGATTTGATAAGAATACAGTGAACTGAAAGATTAAGTTCGTAGAAAATATGGCAATCCCCTTTTTGCGTACCCCTCATCCTAAAACAGGAGGAGCGCCACATCTTTCTGACTCTTCACTCCTCAATTTCGACATCACTTAGGATGATGATGATGACGACGACGATATGCTAGTATAAAAAATGAGTGGCAGGTTGTGAAATAGACTGAAATCGTATTACAACTAATCCTTTTCCCGCCTATGGCAGGGTCAGTATTTTTAGGCAGCCGTCGTATGCTTTTTTTTTTTTTTACCGTCGGCCTATTTTTCTTCAATGGGACACTTCCACCTCTCTCGCCTGAAGTAAGCCAACCCACCTCGATCCATTATCGAACCTGGAACCACGGATGCAGTAACCGACCACGCTTCCTCTAGACCACTGTGAAGAGCGGCGAATTGCGTTGGACACACCAGTTCTCGTCTAATCACTGAAGTTAAGCAGCGCAACCCCAGCTAGTACTGACATGGGTGGCCGCTTAGGAAAACTGGGTACCGCTAGTATCCAAAAAATCGTAGCATTGGTGTAGTGTCTATGCGGTTTCTAAATCAGCACTACACAGTAGACGGGGCTCTACCCGCCGCGGTGGCGTAGTGGTTAGCTCACTCGGCAACTACGCCAGTAGTTCTAGGTTCGATACTAGACCGTGGTGGGTCGGGCGAGAGAGAAGCCGCGAGCGCGCCTTCTTTCGGATGAGAAGTAAAACCGAGGTCCCGTGTGGGTGTACGATGGCGCTTGCACGTAAAAGAACCCTCTCTACTACGCAACGGGTAGATGAGGCAAAAATTTCCAGGTGTAGGAGCTCGCCCCCTGGCGTCGGTAGCATTCCCCAACGAACACTAGACCGACGATAAATAAGCGTAGGGGTGCAGCTTTGGCCGGCAACCGGCTGCAGAAAAAACTATGTCCAATATAACACCCACCCTGTGTCCATTCAGAGGGACAAATGGGTACCCGACCCTGCCATAGGCGGGAAAAGGGTTAGGAGTTGCTTTTTTTACAGTGGACGGGGCTCTAATGACCTTGTAGTTGAAGGGCCTTAAAACACCAACAAACAACAATAACTGGACCACTGAGGCGGTTAACTACTTGTACACTACAGGAGGATTTTTAAAAGGAATTTCACAATTGCTAAATATGTCGTGGACGCATCATATAGAGTCGTTGAGCAACATTGCTGATGTTACTACAACTGTTGCTGTAATCAAAAGGAGCAGCAACATGGTGTGCTTTCACATCACCGTTCTTCGCAACTTGAACTGGTGCCATGTTGCTAAAATTTTGGGGTGTGGCATTTTATTATGTCGAAAGTGAACTGCTTTTTTTACCTGTCAGTATAAAATACTGCCCACCCTCACATTTACAATATTATCAGTACGAAGACCCACTATCTCGTGGGCGTAAAAAAGACTTCAAGAGGCAGGTTGGCTACTTGGATACGTTTTTATGACTCTCAGTTGTAGTCACTTTGCGTCCTGAGTTTTGGCAGCATCTCAGTACAGTAATTTGCATGCATTCGCTGGTGAATTCAATTAAGAGGACCTTTATAGGGCGGAATTCCAAATGGACTATCACTAACAATAACACTGCCAGAGAGCAGAGGGGTGAAGGAGAGACAAATAAGAAGAGCATGAGAAGATTGTAAGGAGGAAAAAAGCAGGATTAGCCTTACACATTATATGACAGTAGTAAACATTTATTGACCCAGACCTACAGATGAGGACTCACATTTTCCTCCATCTCCCCTTTTAGTTATTTTTCTATAGAAATACAAAAAACATCGTTGTTTGGGAAGGGTCCACTCTTCTCCTCTTCTACGCGTGCCTCCCTAAATCAGTCTTTTCAGGACTGTAATTTTTTTTACCCGATGTAATTTCCGGATTTCGAAAAAAAAAACGACAGTTGGCTTCATATTTCAAATCTTCAAACGTATCTGAAGGGCTACTAGTGCGCAAGGTTACTACTTTTGACACTTTAGTACTAAATTGATACTTTCAAATATATATTTCATATAATAGTCAAGTGGAATTGTGGAACTCGTAAAAATAAAAACTTAGCTAATACTGAGAAGTAGGTAAAACCTCTAGGAAACTCACGGGCGGATCCAGGGTGGGGTTTTGGGGTTGCAACCCCCATTCACATATAAACGTATTCGCATAATATATGCGAGCTTTAGCTCAAACCCCCCCCCCCCCTCTGACGAAAATCCTGGATCCGCCACTAAGGAGACCTATGCCAAATTCGTTATAAACTTGTTCAAAACTGTTTGTTACATTTGTTACGGCAGAGTGGAACGGAAGCGGGTTGATTCACGGGTTAATGGAATATAGATTAAATACTGGTTAATGGAATATAGATTAAATCATCATCATAATCACCAACTCCTTTCCCACCTATGGCAGGGTCGGAAGTTCATTAGCCCCATCAAAATGGGAGCGGCGAATTGCGTTGGACACACCAGTTCTCGTCTGATCACTGAAGTTAAGCAGCGCAACCCCACCTAGTACTGACATGGGTGGCCCCTGGAGAAAACTGGGTACTGCTAATACCCTAAAATCGTCGCATTAGTGTAGTGTCTGTGCACTCCAGTGTTTTTCAACCAGGGTTCCGCCAATGGCAAGGTAAAATATAAAAATAACAATGAAAACACAAGAAACGAGAAGATGAACTTCGGGTAGGCCACGAATTCAACTGCTTATGTTAACACATACACCTGCATCAATTAATGTTTTTTCTGTCACTGTATGGGGTTCCGCGAAAGGTCTAAATGTTCCAAAGGGTTCCCCGAGAAGTCTAAATGCTCCAAAAGGTTCCGTTTCAATAAAAAGGTTGAAAAACACTGGTGCAGTCTCTACATAAGAACTATAGTGTGGATGGGGATCTAATGACCTTGTAGTTGAAGGGCCCTAAAACACCAACAAACAAGCCCACCAGAATGCATGCGCGGTCTATTGGACAGTATCTTAACGCAGCCACCTGCCGCCCTAATGCTGCAACCCGGCTTATTTAACATCAACCTATTTTCTTCATTTGGGCTCTTCTTTCTGCCGTTGCCAGACTTCAGAGGACGAGCTTCTACAGCAGGGAATTTTCTCCATCTACACAAATCCCACCCTGAGGTGACACCGTGCACACCACGGCTTTACTTCCCATCCCACGGACGGCGTAGTGAGATCCCCTCTCTCGCCTGGCTGAAGGAAGATACCCACCTCGACCAGGACCAACACTGTAGTTACTCACACACGAATCCAGCGCAGACAGGAGCGAGCAACCTGGATGCCATACAATACAACTAACACTTCAGCAGGGTCAAACACTGAGAAAAAGATCCCTCCCCATTTTTGTCACGGATTTTTGTCACCCATTTCAACATTACAGCTGCCATGCTACGATGACGCAATTATTCATTGTCTAACGTCATCTTGCGCTTCACTGAAATGCAAGCTCTAACATCACCACCAGTCACTGATGACGTGTCCCCTAGATTTGCAACTAAGTCACGATCCAGTCATTGATGAGGGAAAGGAAGAAAGGAGGTCCCCCAACACCCACACTGCCACCTAAAAATCACTCCACCCTGCGCCAGAACATTTTGCAGAATGGATGGGGCGCGTATTTCAATTCAACAGACGCGTTCAATGACCAATCACAAGGCCTAGGTATATCACTGAGTTTCTTTCAGAGTTTAAGATAATTTTGTTAAATTATGTTAATGTGAATGGAAAAATGAAGGCAGAGCAAGCTGCGGGGAAGGGAATGGAGGTTTAGACAGCCATATGTCCGACACAGTGGTGGTCACTGTTTAAATTAACACCGGACTCCATTGTGGGCTGTTAGATGAGTTGTTCAAGAAACGTGATATTGTTGGTGAAGTTAACTATGACAAGGATACCTGGCGAGAGGTCGGCAATTACACGGAGAACCGTTGTTTGGGGAAAGAGGGCAAGCAGGCCGAAGGAAAAAGGGGGGAACGTAGACTGCATCCACACATTCTCGAGCACCCCAGGGGCAATCCTTGGGAACTATTCTTTACGCTTGTGAAAATGACGAAGATAAAAGACTAGGGGCTGCAACAACAGCGTGACTTCTAAAACTCCCTCTTTTCGGACGTAGAAGAGATAAATATTTCAAAATGTCTTCATCTTGATTTTCCCGGCACCTCCTCTACATTGATGGCGGAGGGAGGGGGGGACACCTTTGGCATTTCTTAGTATTTGCGACCTCAGTTCCCTATTAACCCGCCTTACCTAACTACAAAGAGAACCATTTTGATCCAGTGCAAAGGTACAGGGAGTCCAAGATCCCGACGAGAAATATTATGTTTGTAGCAACACGGCCAGACAAATTTCTACACAAAAAAACTTCAGGTGTCAGATTTTTCGCGCCCCCGCTGGACATTAAAAAATAACACCTACCTGTAGGATCATTCAACAAATAAACACTTTAAAGATTTGTGGACAAGTGAAATGTCAGGGCAAGGGTGTAGAGTGTATTTTTCTTGTAACATCTTAAAGTAAAAGAAATGTATATATAGTGTCCACTCTTCTCAAATAATACAATGACTATTGAAGAAAGGGGGATAAAGGCCAGTAGGAGGTAGGAGAGAGAACAGAGTTCCAGTGACCATTTTCAACAGAGGACCAAAATAAAGAGTAAAGCTACTACTACACTTATTTTTCTGGGTGATAATGTGCATCCCATTATTTAGTAAAGTCTCCATCATGTAGTCCGCAGGTGGCACTGGTGACGACTGCCACAGGGAGGTCCCAAGAAGAGAAAAGAAAAAAAAAGTGAGAATTATAGTAAGGTCGTCATCAGGCGGAATTCGTAGGGCCACACACAGAAAAAAAAGAGACAAAAGGCCACCTACTTCCCTCGTGATGGGACAGTTGGTGGGGAGTTCACTCCAATGAAAGAAACGTACTTCAAGGACCTGTGCAGTGTCGTTCATACATGAAAAAGGTAATAAATGGGTTCAGCGGGCCAACTCTAAGTAAGCACCCCTGGACAAGTGAGTACACAAAGGACTTACAAGGTAATCGATTAGGAGGTATTCAAAGGCACATTCTTGACTGATATTTATAGCAGGTGGAAGAATAAAAAGGAGGGTGAAATGTGGACAGAAGATATGTGAGGGGCTGCGAAGACGAGTTTGGAGTAAGATGATGGGGAGGGAGCTTGAACCTCAGCATCATCATCATTATAATAATAATAAAAATAATAATAATAAAAGATTTGTACAGAGAAAGAGAGAGACGAAGTTTGGAAGTGATTCACTACTCACAAAGGAGAACATGGGCAGAAATGCTTTGAAAGTATTCGAGTGAGAAATAAAGCGACTCCCGCTGAGCAAAAGAAAGAATGAGAACCACAGAAGCAGGTTAAGACCTGCAGAGAACGACTGTGTGGGGCAAATAGGCCAGGGAAATACACTATCGATAACAGACAAGGCGCTGCCAGGTGGAATTAACGGGAAACTGGGTACTTTACTGGTCAAATTGGAAGAGGAGGAAAAAAAAACGGGGGAGATAGAGAGAGAGAAAGGGAGGAAGGAAGGGGGAAACGTTGATAGTCACAAGAAACCCCCACAGAGAATGGGAAATGCTCCAAGAAAAACGTTTCATCGAAGAAATTCTTACAGTACCACCACCATTTCAAGTTAAATAACCCCCTCACTTTAACCCGACCTATAAAAAACATCGCCAGGCACTATTTTGGTGGGCCGAAATCATATTCAACACAATGGCCATTCCCCCCCCCACACACACACAGACGATATTTTAGAACCCACTAATTTCGTTAACTAGAAAGGTTCTAGTTAAAATAATACCTTTACAAGTGTCAAAGAGAGCGCAAGGAGTCCCTAAAGTACATTGTTGATCAACCTGCTGGCCAACGGCTGACTGCATCGATTCACAAAGCTAACTGCAGCCCACCTACACCTCTATCTTTAATATCGATTTGGTTTTTTTTTGTTTTGTTTGTTGGAGTTTAAGGTCCCGTCAACTACAAGGTCATTAGAGACCCGTCCACTGTATAGTTCTAATGCATATACTGCACAGACACTACACTAATGCGACGATTATTGGGTATTAGCAGTACCCAGCTTTCCCAAGCGACCACCCATGTCAGTACTAACTGGGCTTGCGTTGCTTAACTTCAGTGATTAGACGAGAACTGATGTGTTAAACGCAATACAGCCGCTCCCAAAGGCCTTCTGGGTATGGATCAAAATTACTGAACTGTTTCCACAAATTACAGACGACACTAGGTGTTACGTTGAGGTCGCTTACACCTGCACTAGGAATTGTCCTGTTTCCAATCCACCAACGATGGTCCACCTCCTTTCACCATGTAAACGACGATGATTATTCATTCTACCCTACTGCAATGTGATAGAATTTATGCAAATGAAGTAACAGTAGAAAAACAAGTTGGCACGTTTCAAGCCTACCTCTGTCCCAACGCCACTTACACAGGAGTATCGCTACACATTCGATACCTGCACTCATCATCATCATAACACCCTTATCCCGCCTGTGGCACGGTCAAGACTGCGGATTCTAGCCCTCCACTCCCGTCTATCTCCCACTGGTTCCCCGTGCATCCCACACACTACCATGTCCTTACAGACAACCTGCTCCCACGTCTGCTTCGGTTTCACCCTGCCCCCGTTGCTTCCTACCGTCTGCATTCCCGAAATGGACCTAACGAGCTACTCCCTCATTCTTTTCCGCGATGTCCACCACACCCACGCTACCACTAATATACTCCTACTCCCGTCAGCAGCTCGTCCATAACCAGAAGGAAAAGGTATAGACTTAGTGCTGAACCTTGGTGCACCCAAACCTTCACTGGGAAGCCCCGAGTATTTCCCCAAGGTGTCCTTACCCCGCCTATGGAACCACAGGCCGAACCCTTAGGAGGCTGCTCGCGGGTGAAGGATGAAGGTGAGTGGATCAACTATTCGAATAAACCCTTCTTCTACCCCCTTTTTCGTAATACCTCTAAAACTACCTGTCGTGGAACCGAAACTTGCACTACAGCAGAGGTCTTCAATCTTTGTCGACTCACGGAACCCTTAGAACTATAAGATGTTTTGGGGAGCCCCATCCCACCTTTAGAAAAGTATATCTTGCTGCTGTTAACGAATTTTCATTTTGACTCGCGGAACCCCCAGAGATGTATGGCGGAACCCTGGGGTTCCGCGGAACACAGTGTGAAGATCGCTGCACTACAGCATTATTATTTGAAGATATAATTTCCAGTTTTGCCTTCAGTATTTCGGAAAATTTTAATGAATGCCTTTATTTTCTTAATTTTGAACACCAATGTAGTTCAAATAATAATAACGTATATCAGTGAATTCCGTTCTAATCAACACCAAAGATCTTCCCGCTTATGTCAGGATCACGGTGCCCATTGTTGTGCTCCACTGGGACACATTGATTAGACAATCTGAACTGTAAAAACATCAACGAATCTGAACTAGAAAATCAATATCCATAGCCAAGTTGCGTTGGACACACCAGTTCTCGTGAGATCACTGAAGTTAAGCGAAGCAAACCCACGTTTGTACCAACATGGGTGGTTGGTTAAAGAACGTTGGGTGCTGCAAATTCCCCCTCTCCTACATTCTCTACACCTACCTCCTCATCTCCCACGAGCAGCTTCCTAAGGGTCGGCTTGTTATGGCTGCAGTGATTACTCCCCAACCCGTTAGTGTAACATAACATAGGTAGGGCTACCTGATGTCACCATAATTAGGTGGTTGCTTAGGGACCATACTACAGAGTGTTCCAAAAGTCCCATTACCGTAGAACTCCAATTTTCCGAACTCCTATCATCCGAATCGGCAATTATCCGAATCGCTTTCAGAATTTCAGAAAAAAAAATTATGAGGAAACGTACTGCGATTTTCAAAACAATGCGCGACTTGGCTGCCTGAAAACGGATCCTGACAGTCAAACAGCTTACTTTGACCGAGATGTTCAGCAAGCAATGACTTCCATTTACAGTATGGTACACGTCCCATTTTCTCCCATTTAGGCCCTTTTTTCGGAAAAAAAACCAATTATCCGAATTTTTGATTATCCGAATGGGGTCCGGTCCCAATTGATTCGGATAATTGGAGTTCTACTGTATATGCTTTTGATTGTTGTGCTTGACATTGGTTTGTGAAATTAATGGCTGATGAATCTAATTATCCAACAAGATGGGGCGCCAGAACATTTTGCAATAAATGTAAGGGAATACCGCACTGACGTGTCCAGAGACAGATAGTAAGAGGATCACCAACGTTACCAGCACCCCTGAAACGGCCACCCCGTACTGTGATAATGCATTAAACAAAGTCGCCCACAATTGTTGTTTGTTTGTTTGTTGGAGTTTAAGGTCCCGTCAACTACAAGGTCATTAGAGACCCGTCCACTGCATAGTTCTATTGCATACACTGCACAGACACTACACTAATGCGACGATTATTGGGTATTAGCAGTACCCAGCTTTCCCGAGCGACCACCCATGTCAGTACTAACTGGGCTTGCGTTGCTTAACTTCAGTGATCAGACGAGAACTGGTGTGTCCAACGCAACTCGCCGCTCCCCCCACAATTGTTATCACACACCTGAGGAACTGAAAGATGCGGTTCGGAATGCATTTGTTCCATCACGTAAGCAACGTTGCGCAAGTTTTCCCATCGGCCCTGGAGGCGAATGATATTGTTCCATGAAAATAACGGTGTGCAAACAGATGCCCTGGATTAATGGTGGGATAACTGTCATATTTACCTGTGCCGTCATACACATGTTGTTGAAAGAACACTTGACATACATTTCTACAATATAAGGGGAGGTGGGCGTAAATGGAACTTCGGAACACTCGGTAGATGACGGCACAAAAATGCTACTCGCCAACCCTTTAAATGACGTTAAAAATGGCCATATTTTTTGATGTCCCAAAAGAAGAACATCCTGCCTTGGTCTTGGATATTTAGCGTGCTCGAATACTGCGTCAGTGGTTTCAGGCTCCATGCTGTACGATGTCATTTGCACGTAAAAGAAACTCAATGAGTAGAACGGGCAAAATCTTCATATGTAGGAGCTCGCCCCTTGGCGTCGGTGGAATTCCCCAAACAATGCACAGTAGACCAACGATAAATAGGCCTAGGGGTTGCAGCTTTGGCCGGCAACCGGCTGTGGAAAAAAGAATGACCAATAGATCGCCCTTGTGTCCATTCAGAGGGACAAGAGGGGGTACTCGACCCTGCCTTAGGCGGGAAAAGGGTTAGGAGTTGCTTTAGTTGCTTGTAGGTGCTCGCCCCCTGACGCCTGTGCCCTGACGAGCTGTAGGCGGGCGAAAATAAGTATAGGGGCTGGAGTTTAAGTCGGCAGTCTGTTGCGTAAAAATACCATTAAAAAGATCACCCAGGTGTCCATCCAGAGGGACAAAGATGGGTACCTTACCCTGCCATATGTGGAAAAGGGGTTAGCAGTTGCTTTTTGCTCCAAGAGACAAAGAAAATGAGCTTTTAAAATGCAGAGTAGACCTTACTATTGCACTAACCTTTCTTTCGTCACCAAGCTGACAGTTTAAGTGTATCAAATCACTTCCTTTACAGAGTGGCAGTCTAGTCTGAACAATTTTGAAGTAGACAATTTCATCTACTCCAGATATTGTTTACTCCACGATGTCTAAAACTCCTTAAGAATTGCAGCTTCTCAACCTAAGCTACGGTACTTTGGAAAGCCTTGCACCATCTTGGGTATCTTATCCTTGTAAATGAAGAATGGGCGATGAGCAAATTTACACATCCATTTACCTAACAGAGTTTTTCTTTTTAAAGATGAAGGGTGTCCAAAGGCTAAGACGACTCCTTTATATGATGACCCTTCGTGAATGATCCTAATCACACACCCAATAACCCCAAATCCAGTTCCTCACCGTGGACATATAAACGTTTCGACGCAGAAAAAAAACTGCAATCTGATTGTATAGGTGAGAGAGCTGCATGCCAATAAATAAACACCATGGCAATACAACCCACTGTCAAGTCGAACTATGGGCCATAAATTTTGCAAATACATGGTCGCGCATTCATGACTTCTTGTCAAAGCAACCTTGGGAGCAGTTGTTTTAGTCCTACATAACCTCCACTTCTTAAATACTTGAAGATTGCAGGGGAGACAACAATGTCTCATCAAATCCTTGCTCCACCCCAAAAATTGGAACTGGTAAGGTGGGGTGGGGAGGGGAAGAGCCTCTTTTATTAGATCTACAGTATTAAATACCATCTAGAGAAAATGACCCACAGACCTCTTTTACGAGATATTAAGAGGTACAGGTGGGTGCAGAGCCAGGGAATAAACGTGAAAAAACAGACTGTAACACTCTGAAACTAATAAAATTCCTCTTTTTTGGGTTATTTCCTGATCCCGCGAAATAAATGTGCTTCAACGTCAAAAACAGTGAGTCACAGTAATTCTGCTATACCTGGAATAGTCATAGTGTTCCCACGACGTTCTCCACTAAAGAAATAGAGTGTCGCATGTTTTGATCAAAGGGGATTCCTCGCTGCAGTCCTTCTAAGGCATGCAGGACATACGAACTGAAGCAATTGATCGGATTTGCTTAACCTTATTGATTTCCCCACAGGACGATGTTAAATTAACCCAAATACTAACTAACCACCATTAACAATGACTCAGGACTCGTGCTCTCCATCACCTTCTTCCGTGCCCATTTTCAATGGACTCATCTCAATCCAGTTCCTATCAATCAGCATGTATTGGGATGCCTCAATCTGTGCATTGCTCACATTTACAAAGACACTCATAAGACCTAAGAGTCTCTTTCACTGGCATTTTTATGACTGCCACCCTAAATACCTGTGGTCTAGTGTCAAATAAAACCCTTAGGGCCACGAAAGCTGAACATTTTCCCACATGAAACTGTATGGCTCACTCGCTCCCCACAATTACGCATGCTTGAGTAATGAAAATGTCGCCTCGAATTTCCCTTCGGCACCCTCATCTAGCAAGGTTCACCTTCTCAAGTCCATGGCCTACCTTCAATAGAGTCTCCTCTAAACAAATGACCCTCTCAAGATTCTGGCACGTTTCTATACTGCATAATCAATTATTTCGGGTATTTAAGGAGATTCAGAGTACAAGTGATAGTGTAGTTAGACAATAGCTATATGTGGAGCATAGGAGTAGCTAGGATTTTCACCTATGGAGTGGACAATTCAAAAGCATTAAGTGATTGTTAAAATGTTACGTACGTAACTTGCTAGGTATTAATAGAGAGTTTTCTGGCTGCGGTTCTATCCGACGTACGCTACGTAATGCAGACGAATTGTCAACTGCGCAAACTCAGACCCTGCATGCGCCTGCGCAGTTGACAATT